>PVJO010000711.1:0-214574 GCA_004026905.1 Hystrix cristata
AGTGATGAGTTTTCTATTCCCCACCCCCAGGTATCAGCGTAGCTCACCATGACTCTCACATTATCTTTCCTGGTCCTTTATCTAAAATCATACGCTCCCTTCAACAGGACCCGTGCATCTCGTCTGCCTTGTAGCTTCCTCGCATTTATTTCTATTCCACATCTTCTGTATGTTATTTACATACGTGGTGCTATTGTCAACCTCACTGAAATGGAAGCTCCGTTAAAGCAGAGGTCTTTGTTCTTTGTGTTTTCTCCTGTTTCCTCAAAAAAGCACAGTGCCAGGAACCTAGTTGACTCTCAATACACCATTGTGGAACAGGGATGAATGAATGAACTAATTTATTTCTTCCACAAAGCAATTGACAACATACTTAGTGTGAAGACTAAGGAGTGATGGAGGGAAATATATTCATTCAGCTTCTGTTATCAAGTAGGCACTAGAAAAGTGCTTCTTCATGTCTAAGAGAGAAAATCGAAATGCTGGTTTAAAGCATGACTCCGTGTTGTCCCCTTTGCTCTGGGGGTGTGGGGACAGAATTCATCCTGGAGATAAAACTACTGTACTGTTTAGGAAGACATTTAAGGGCACTTGGCTATGCAATACGAAAGGAAGACAGGCTGATGTTGCTGTTCATAAATCAAGTAAAATCCTGACCTGACTCCATTAGGCAGCATTTTTGGTTGTTTCTTTGAGGGGACTGTCAGTTTTCCATGACAAAGATAAAAATATTCAAGTTTCAGTTTGAGCCAAGCAGGCGAGGAATTCAGGCTTGAGAGTGAAAGCACCCAGTATTTGAGAAGAAATTTGGTTCTGAGGGAGCAGACCCAGAAATCATGGCGGCCACCAGGGCTCAGGGAGAGAAACGGCCAATGAGGGCTTCTTCTGAGGGGCACACCTGCGAGACCTGAGGCGCTGCCGAAGATTTAATTTTAATTTGGGTCGACAACGAGCCCAGTTCTTCAGCAAATCTGTTCCAGCTGCTTTTTTGTAAGCGCCTCCTGTAGAGCTGTAGTACCTGCTAAAATATTGAAATATTTCATACCAATTGGTAAAGAGCCTCAGTCTTAAGGCCTTTTCCCCTAGTTCTCTTCTTATCGCCTGAGTGCCATTGGTCCGTCCCAGGACCCTTAACTCCAAGAGGCCCAGAAATGAGAAGATTGTCCTGACCTAGCAGGCGCTGTAGAATTCATTGGCAGCTCCCCGGCCTTAAACACTGTTAAACATTTTTACCTTCACCACTGCCTCCGCCCATACCAGTTGGTTTGGGAGGCGAGAGGGCAGTGAAGGAGACTGTGCCCACACTTGGCTGGAAACAGAGCAGAGAGAGGGCAATAGTGTGAAAAAGAGTGAGGGGACAGCTGCAGGCAGAGCAGGAGGAGAAGGTGCCACGGGCGAGAGGCAGGGCGTGAGTGACAAGCAGTATCCAGGGCATGCAAACACTTGCCAAACATCTTCCAAGCCATCCAGAGGGCACTGGTGTCCTGCAGTCACGCAGAGCAAGGATTCAAGCTATTAAATTGGACATTAAAAAGAAAATGAGCTGGCAGAGGGCTGAGAAATGTGGGGACACTGGGATGATTTATTAGACAGAGAGAAAGAAAACATGGCCCTTCCCGTCAAGGGTCTGCTCGTTCTGGTAGATTCCGTTTTCTATCACAGAATCATCTGTGGCAGCGGAGAACAGGCTGGGGGGCAGGGGGACAGCATGAGCCCCCTTGCGTTTCATCAGAGGCTCAGCTCCGCAGGCTTCCCGGCAGACACGTTCACAGGCCACAGCATCCCAGGAAGGAGCACAGGGCACCCGCTGTGTTTATTAGACTCCCTGCTCAGTTCCGGCAGTCTTTTTTCTCTTCTCTTCATATCAGGAAAATGAGCAGGAAACTATGAAGCAGAAATAAAAGCAATTATTTTCAAGAGGCCTAAGCAAACCCTGCTAGGGGTGGGGGGTATTCACGTATTGTCTTCATCATGGGCACTGTCATGGGCCTCTTTGTCTTAGAATTTCCTCCCCTCCCTATGCCATCCACCTCCACCCAGGAGCTTTCTTTTCCTTTTTCTTTTCTGTTTTTTCTTTCTGTCTGTCTGTCTTTCTGTCTTACTTTCCTTTCTTTTTCTTTTCTTTTCTTTTTTTTGAGACAGGGTCTAGTTATGGTAAATAGGTCAGGCTGGCCTCAAACTTTCCATAGACCTCCTGTCTTTGCCTCCCAAGTGCTGGCTCTTTCCTTTTTTGCTTACAGTTGCACCTTTACCTGGTTGCCAAGGCTCTATCTCACATACAACATGGTTGGGTTCTGCCACGTTCTCGTGGTTGGCTTGCTAAAGGCAGACAAACAGCTCCTGCCTCACTGGGGGAAAGCTAGGTTGCTTCCAGGAAGCCCGGGAATGCAAATGGCAACTCACCATGATAACTGGAACTCAAGACAAACAGCCGGCACAAAGGCCCTGAAAAAAGCCCTACATCCCGCTTGCACGGAGGACATGCTCAAGAAATTGTCTCACCTGAGACCAAGGGCATGTGTGAGGTATGTCTGCAGGGCAACACTTGTCTGGGATATTCCAGAGTAAAATGTCTTTTCTGCTGCCTCTCTGTCCTTCTTGCCTGTGACTCTCACCTCGCTGTACTCTGGCCACACGGATGCCCTTGCTGATCCTGGAATTTGCCAAGCACGTCCCACCTCAGAGCTCTATACTTCCTGTTCTTTCTGTCCAGAGCACTCCAGATGCCCACGTGCACCCTCCCTCTCCTCCCCCGAGTCTCTCCCCAGATGTCACCTTCTCGGAGATCTTCCTTGACAACTCTACCCACAACAGCACACAGCTCTCGTTACTCTCTCCATCTCTACCAGGCTTGTTTGTCATTCTAGCACTTTCCCCACCAGACACATCTGATGTTTGATTATTTTCTGTCTCTTCCCTTAGTATAAAAAGTCTGGATAACAGGTACATAATCACTGTGTTTGCTACAGAGACCTCAGTAACCAGAAAAGAACTTGACATGAAGCAGATGTTCAACAAACGCTGCCAAGTGCGTGACTGCGTGGTCCCAACTCTTTCGCCACCAAATACTGTTTTATGGCTAATCTGCCTCCCAAACATCTTAAGACTTTCCTTTAATATGACTGAAAGCCAGCCTGAGCTCCTGAGCAGTGGAAACTAACTGATGTATCCTCAGTAGCTCGGTATGAGTCCAGCCGCAGGGGTCTGTAAGCTGGCTTTGCTAGTGTCATCTAGGTAAAGGTATAATTGGCATTAGCCTTTCAGCCTCATGCCCTAGGCACAGCTGTGACACCCGGGCTACGGGAACTGCTGCCTCCAGTCTTTCATCAAGCCGCTTGTTCCCACTAAAGGATCCACACCTGGTATACGTATGCCCCTGTTAACACCATCCAGATGTCCAGGCACTGCCCAAGTGCTGGACTCAAGAACATCTCAGTCAGTCAACATCAAACAAATATTTTCCAGGCATCTACTAGGTTCTAGCAATACAGCAATAATTAACAGAGCTGCGGTACTCACCCTGTAGAAATCAGGCAATCAGGTGCTTGTTTACTTGAATTAAAACCGGCCTAAAAACCTAGAATCTTCAAAAGATATTAATCCATGCTAAAATGTTTTATTTTCAAAGTTCTGGAAATGGATAGTATAGAGGGCTGCAAGATATTGTGAACGTACTTAATACTATTAAATTATACATTTGAAATGGTTAAAATAGTCAATTTTATATCACATATGTTTTGTCACACAGAAAGTTTCTTTTCATTTTCTTTCCAGGAATATGGCTTAAACACGTGTTTTGTGGTTCACCAGTCTGCGCCTCTTGTGCTTAGCTTTTATTTGGTTAAGTAGAAAAGGAGCTGATGCAAATGATGTTAGGTAACCCACAGAATTATCAGGGATACTAAGAACATAGGCTGAGGGCTGTGTTTTGAGAAATAACATTCAGACCTCTGCTACGGAACTGCTTTGTTACCCCTGCCACCAGGCACTGGGCGCCACCGTTCACAATGTCACTACTTAAATTAGAATCTTACTCTACTTGGGTTGCTGCGGCCGTCAGCACCACTAGCGCTTCTGCATCTGGAGTTTGACCTTTCCGTCACTGCTGCTGTCAAAAACGCCTTCCACTATCTTCGCCAGAAAATAGATTCTGGACGGTGCTGACATTCTTAAATCGTCTGCTTCAGTGTAAGTCCCTTCCAGAAGTCTCACAGGGCGTATGCCTGTGTTGGTGGAGCCCGGATCACATGGCTGGGCCTTAGCCGCAAGGGCAACTGGGAAGTGTGCTTGGAGTGTGCTTGGAGTTTGACCTTAGGGAGCCGGGGCTCCTGGGACGGGACCTTCTCCGAACGTGGGAAGGGTTTTGGGTAGGCGCCACACAGCCAGGAAATGTGACAAGTGTCCCCTACATATATCCTCGCATGGTCATTCTTCTACATGTATCTGCGTTCTAATCTCCTCTTCACCAATCATTATTAGTCTGTGACCCACCCACATGACCTCATTTTACCTCCTGAAAGAGCCCATCTCCTAACACAGTCACATTCTGAGGTTCTGGGGGAAGGATTTCAACATATTCAGCCCATTGTGGAAGAAGCACAAGAGGACTGAATGTTACAATTTTATTTAATTTTACATTTTTTGTAAAATAAATGAGGATTTATTTTACTTTATTTTTGTGAAATAAATGAGGATTTATTTTATTTTGCTGAGGATTAACCCCAGGAGCCTGCACACACTAGCAAGCACTCTACCATTGAGCTAGATTCCCAGCCCCCCCCATCACCACCACTTTAAGTCAGGCTGTTGCTGAGGTGCCCAGGCTGGCCTCAAATTTGCAATCCTCCTGCCTCAGTCTCCTGAGTATCTGGGATTACAGTCATGTGCCACCACACCAAAGCTTAATTTTTGTTTTTATACTATTTATTTTGAGGATTATTTTCATTATCAAACTTTTCAAACACACTTAAAAATAGAAAACAAATGAACAAAAATTCATGTACCAATCACCAGCCTCAACAACCAACACATTTTGCTTTCACACACCTGCTTTTCGTTTGTTTGTTTTCCTGTGTTGTTTTATTTGTTGCTGAAGTTTGTGTTTTAAAGAAATCCCAGAATAAGTCATTTCAGCCCCCAAAACTTCCATATGAATCTCAAGAAACAAATTTTTTTAATATAAGCTATGATACTATCATCCTACCTACCAAAAATTTTTAAATGTCTTAGTGTTACCTAATACAAGGCCATAGTAAAATTTTCTCGGTTATCAAAATTGGTTTTACCATTATTTTTACACATCGGGATCCAAACAGTGTATTCATTATGTTTGCCTATTATGTCTCTTATGTCTTCTCTAAATTTCTTCATCTAGAAACATCCTCTCTGCAATTTTCTCTTACAGGCTGACTTGGAGAAATTGAGTCAGTTTCTGCTGAGTGCCCCGTGCTCAAGCTTTCACCGATTCTTGTCTTGCGATGCCTTTCAACAAGTGCCCCCTACTCTGCCATGTTTTCTTTAGACTGGAAGTTAGAATTAATGGTTTGACTTGATTCGGGCTCAGTTTTGTTTTTTTTTTTCCCAGCACACTACAGTGGTGACACTATTTACTTCATTTTGCATCGTATCTCAAGATATGTAACATCTGAGACCACTTTAAGTCATACTAGAGCTGACCAGCAATTTCAGGGGATGACAGCCTCGTCAGTCTTCAGGAAGACTATGTGATTTTTATCCTTCACTGATAACTGCTGCCTGTTACAATCTTTTCATGAAGCACTGAGAAATGGTACTTTTCTAATTCTTCCACTTCCTCTATAATTCACTTCATCTACAATTTTGAACTTTCCTTTATCCACTTGGTATTTGGTTATTCTGCAATTTAGTTCATAGAGAAAAGGTGGGATAAATTCTGGCAGTATTTTTGAACATGGTACAAAAATCAATGCTTCATTGAGTTACATTTAGAATGCACCTGGGGAGCTGGAGTTTGAAAGGGCATCTACACGGAATTTTTGTAAAATGAGCAGATAAGCCTTTGGTATTCATTTAATCCCAAATTACCATCTTCAAAAGCCTGAAGACGTAGCATTTGTTTTCTGTAAGGAGGCATAGAAAGATCTGGACAAATACCACTTTACTGACTGAAAAGCCTATGTACAATCTAAAGGACTGGCTCCTAATCTTCTTTCTCTCTCCTTTTGTGAACAAAAGAAGACAGTGGGGAAAGAAGAAGGTGGGGAAAGGGGAGAGAGACAGAGAGACAGACAGAGACAGAGAGACAGACAGAGAGAGACAGAGACAGAGAAAGACAGGAGAGGGAGACAGAAGACAGAGACAGACAGAGACAGAGAGATAGAAAGAGACAGAGAAGGGAGAGAACAGACAGCAGATAGCTGCTCTGGACAAGTGGGGAATACTAAAAGTGAATAGCCCCCTAATCTTTCTACTGTTAGACACATGACAAAAGGCACCAAACATGTCTAGAGGGGTGACAGTCTAGTAACACTAACTCTGTGCCAGGCATTGTACTAAGTGCTCTACACACATGAGCCCGTCTGGTCATCTTACCACCCTCCGAGGTAGGTACATCTATTCCGCACCTCACGGATGAGGAGACTGAGTCAAGAAGGTAAGATTAATTGCCCAAGGTCACACAGCTGGAAGCTGGTAAAACTAGGGCAGTCGGCTTCAGTGTGGGTGCTGAGGAGAACACTACACCACAGTGTAGTTGGCAAATGTGTTACTCCCAGAGAGCTCGCTATAACGAATGTTCTCTACTGTTCAGAAACCAGCTTTGAACCCATTTTAATTCAATGAGTTTGTTAAAAGACATAAATCAATGGGAAATGTTTATTCTTTGATCAGTAAAGAACTTGTTGCAGCATACACATTCATCATGACAGGCTGACAGGCTGGTGGAGACTCTGGTTGAAGCCACCTAACAAGGGTGCTTTTTTTTAAAAGTTGCAATGCTGGCGTTCAAACTCAGGGCCTCCTACATGCTAGACAAGCACTATACTAGTGAGCTACATCCCCAACCCCAGATGCTGACCTGCTTAAGCCATTCAGTTCCAGGTGGGTTCTGGAGCACCGCTGGAAGGCATCACATGGCCTAATAATACTAGCTGCTGTTTATATAGGTCTTACAATGTGGTAGACAATAATCTAAGACTTTAAATACATCACTCTCCCACCAAGTTATGGGACCATGTGCCCTGAGACTGTCCCCAAGAGATCCTGCAGCATCTGGGCAAGAAAGTTACACTTATTCCATTTGCTTGAAGGACCTGTCGGTTCAAGAAGGTCCTTCAAGCGGACCTGTCTGCCCCGCTTCCCAGAAGTCATCTCACACAGTGTTGGTGAGCTGAGGTGAGGTGTGCCTCATTCACCCCTCAGAAGCAATTTGCCCACCCACCTCGCTGCCCCAGGAGGGGACTCCCTGAGTCCCTCAGATCTAGGATGCTTCTAAACAGCGGCTCCATCCTCTGTGGCATGAATCAAAACACACGTAGTCCTGGCCACCGAGCTGACAGGCGGCCAGACCTTAAGCTGACTTGACAGCTTTCACGTCTTTGTCAACCTGTCTTTCCCCATTTAGGAATCATCGTGGCTCAGCTTTCCTTCTAAATAATACATAAACATCCATGTATGACTCAAGCCAGATATTTCTTGCTACTCCGACTACACTCTTCCCAGGTTCTCTTGTGTTCCCTGAGTCATCATCTATGCCCAAGCCCTGCCAGCCCCACCTGACAAGGCTGCTCTCAGCCTACACAGCCCGCGTTCATTAGCACCCTCCATGCCCATCCAGCCTCTGTTCAGCCGCCCACTCCCTCCAGCAGTCTGGGGTGGAGAGAGAGAGTTCAAGAGCTGTGAAAAGATAATAAAATGAGCAAAGCCTTGGAAATGGGAAAAACTGCAAACTGGAAGCCCCTCAAGCCAAGTTTGGGGCAGCCTCTATTAGGAGAGCAATAAAGAGAAAGCAATTTATGCAATTTAGAAGCAAACGGCCCTTTCATCTGGAGTGGCTGTGTAATGAAAAGCACACTCCACGAGGGAGGGAGGGGGAGTGGGCGCCATCCAGCAAGGAGCATGCGCTCCACACAGCAGACAAAAGGCTGCCTGGCTGGGTGCTGCTCATAAGAGCAGCTGGGGGCGGAGGAAAGGAGCAGAAAGTCGCCTGGGGTTTTACACTTTTATGTCTTGTGAATGCTCTCTTCAGGGGCTGACCCTGGGCTCAGCCGCAGCAAGATAGCCGCAGCCAGAGCATCAGTTATTGCCTGCCCAAAAAGAGGGGCAAGAGGAGACTTTGATCAGAGCACTCTATCACTGGAATCATTGCCAAGAATAAGACTAGAGACTTGCTGTCGCCAGGGGCAAAAAGCACCTTATCTACGCAATGGCAACGTGGGCCAACTTTTCTCCCCTTGGCTACCATGTGAGGTGGTTCTGAACAACCTGGGTCACTGCTGTGCTCTCGTGGCTCAACGACCCTGTTAGTGTCCATATTACCTGGAACTTAGTAGACAGGCAGACCACCGTGGGGCCCCTCTGCACAGCCGCTGTGTCACAGGCTGCATTTTAACCTGGCAGTTGTGCACATTCTAGCTGAGCTGCTCCAGGGCTCCAGGTCTCCTCTGGACTGTGAGCCACACTGGGGAGAAGGGGCAAGAGCCACTTTCTTTTGTGGGCCTGTGAGTAGCTGAGGGGAACGGGGAGAGGAAAGTGCTAGTGAGTGACTTGGAAGCTCTTCCAGACCGCAGGGGACTTTCTACAGTGAGTCACTGTGTCACTCTCTCCCTTCTGAGCACCACCGGTCCCTCTGCCCCCAAAACCCGAAACCCAGAAACCCGGGTGTGATGGCCCCAACTCTTCATCTAGGCAAAACTGTTGCTTCTCTTTTGCGTTTTGGAAACCATGTCCATCAGCATCCCTGGAGCTGGGATTTGATCAGTGAGCTCCTCTGCCCCCTCTGGAGAAGCCTCAAGGCTTTATCCCCAGCTTTCTGGGACCACTCACCAAGGAGACCTGGCAGAAATCCGTAGATGGGCCCCATTTAATGATTCCCAGGGTGGCTGTCGCCCCAATGCCAGATGCTAGAAGCTAAGAAAGGTTATATTACAAAATTTATTTGAAAGAAAAACCTCCTGAGGATTTTTATTTTAATCTTGCAACTATCTCAAGAATGTCTGTGTTGTCAAGACTGTAAAGAATGTCTGCCTCAGCATCCGTCAGCATCATTAAAAAAGAAACCAGTCTCTGATGTGGGAACATGAAAATGCAGTGTATTAAGGAGACGGAGGCTCCCCTCTGGAATAAGGAGCAGCAGCATGTGCTAGAACAAGCTGTCCCTCGTCCCCTCTGCCTCTGTCTGCCTTCTCTGTGTGCTTCAAGGAGGCAGTCCACATGCCAGTGTTCATTTATTTGAGCAAAGATGTATCAAATGGGCTTTTTAAAAACTGCTGATAAGGAAGTTACCCAAACAGCATCTTTAACCAGGTGATCTGATTACTCGGAGTGTGGTCATTTTCAAGTGCTAAGTAGTAACAGAGTTTGACAGAAAATCAGGTGTGTCCTCAGGTGTGGTGTTCAGGACCTTGTTACCCGAAGCCCAGCACACTTCCTGCCACGATGCAGGGCAGAGGGATTTTCGGCTTTTCTTTTTCCCTCTGAAAGCTCGATCATTTAGTCTATGATCTGGATGTGCATGAGGAATAGACAGAGTACATGGGAAGAGGGGAGCATGCAGACTTAGGAACGTGTGGAAACCAGGGCAGCAATCCACACAGTCTGGGCTCAGAAGAGGGCTGGACAGCTGACACTTGTGAATGCACAGAAAATGTGGGGCTCCCAGAGGGAAGTGGCAGACAGGCTTTGGGAAGGACAAGGGAGGAAAATGTCCTAGCATGCTGGTAAGTCTCCCAGGTCACAGTCATCAGGTCACCTGTGTCATCTCTGCCTGGACCAGGTACCAGAGCCCCATTTCTTCTTCCTGTATAAAGTGATTTCCTGGAGAGATGGGGATGTTGGAGAGAAAATCCTGTGCCTGAATCCTCTGTTTACTAGTTTAGATAGATGTACATTTCTTTTTACCATAAGGAAGCTTTTTTGAACCATTCCTGCATCTGCAGAGGTCTGCAGATTCTCTGAATAACCAACTCAAATTTGCCAGAGAAATATATTTTGGGGTTGCCATTTTTATCTCCCTGTGAGGCTCTCTGGAAATTTCTGGGCTGCAGGAGACAAGGAATAAAGAAAACCGAGTAGGACAGCAGGCAGTACATCTCTGATGGCCTCACCCACCTGTTCTTATCTCTCTGTAGGGGCAAGCCAAGCACCCCAAAGACATTACACAGCTAAGTATGAACAGAGGATGAGAAAGGAACCCTAACAGCCCTCAGGCCTCCCTCTGGAGCTGTAGATGCTATAAACGCTCTGAATAAAGTCTCCTTTGCTGTTGCTGGGCCTCGCCTTAGTCTGGATTCCGTAGAGAAGCAGACTCCTAGGGGCAGGTTCCTATCAAGGACTTATTGGGGGATGGCCAGGACTAGGGGACCAAGGGAAGCTGAGCAGGGCAGGAAGGACCAGCAAGGATGTGTCCTCCTGAGAGAGGCCCAGGAGCACAAATGACACCACCATGTTGACCCCACCATGAGGCCAGGGCCCAGCAGTGGTCAGTCACTGAGCCATGAGACCCACAGCACCTACCACATTCTTAAGTTCCACTTCAAGACGCAATTGCGTCTGCCAGTCGGGACTTTGAAATCATTATGTAAGCTGATTTTCGCGAGTGTATATAATTAAGGGGAAATTTAACCAACTCCATTCTGATGTATACCCTGCTCTATTTACTTCCCACCACACTTACCATCTTCTAACATGCTAATAATTTGGCTATTTTTTACATTAATTAATAATTTATTATCTGTGCTTCTAGACATTAGCTCTCTGAGGGCAGACCTTTTACCTCTTTTACCTGATATCGCCCGAGAACAGTGCCTGACACATGGAAAGCACTGGGTAAATGTGCATTGGATGGAAGAGAATTCTGAAGAAGATATTTTGCCTGCTTGTCACTCAGGGATTTTTTTCAGTCATCCTTTGGGTCCAAAGCAATCAGATTCTGACCTGCATGAGTAAATATGAAACTATCACATGTTACTGGGCGGCTCCCAGAACCCTGTGATTCTCAGACTTCAGTGTATTCAAGAATCACCTGAGGATCTTGTTAAAAATGCAATTCTTGGTCCCCATATCCAGTCATTCTCATTCGGTAACCCCGGAAGGAGCCCAAGATTGTTGGTTTGATGTAGGTGATCTGAGACACATACCTTTAGGAACACCGATAGAATAAAAACCATTGTCGCAGCTACCCCAGCTGGCACAGCTGATCAGCCACAGAGCCGGGGCCAGACTTGGATCTTCTCACTGTGGCATGCTCCATCTTGTACTCACACTCTCTTACTATGTGTTTATAAGCTTCACACATATGTTGGTTACCATGGGAACACAAAAGCCTGATGAAATCCTATGCCTATGGCTAGGCTGGAAGGCATAGATCGGTAACTATCTTCAGAAAAATTCAGCTTCTTGCTTTATTATGGCTTGTATTGCCCCTATTTTCCTGTAGATTCTTTTAAATAAAATTCTAGACGTGCTTTTGTGACATGCTGATGTCGTAAGCATGCCTCAGGTAAGAACTCAGCGTGAACCAGGGACTGGGACAAGGATGTTCAAACTGATTTGGGGGTTGTGCCAAAAAGACAGGGGGAAGTTGTACGGAAAAACTGCGGCGTGGAGTGTTACAATTTAATGCTGGGGAAAGGCTGGGGAGCAGCCCCAACAGAATCTGTTAATTGATTAGAAATTAGTAAGATAAAAAACAACAACATCACAAACTTGAGGTGAGGAGGGATTTCTAACGAATGAATGAGTGAATAAATGAATGAAGTTTGGCTGAAAGGTGTTGGGATGAAGAAAATTTAATCTACTTAAATATTCTGGTTAAGGGCACTGACTATGGTTAGGAGGACTGGGGAGGCAAGTGAGATACCGATGGGACGGAGTGACTGCTAAGCTATTTCCCAACAGACACCCTTGAAGCCAGAACTGTACTAAAGGTTGAGCCTCTTTAATCTGAAAGTCTAAAATACTAAATGTTCCAAAACTCAAAAGTCTTTGAACACCAGCATAACACCACAAGTGGAAAATTTCCTACCATGAGACTTTATTTCCTGCATAAAATTATTTAAAATAGCATATAAAATTGCCTGCAGGCTGTGTGCAGACAGTATATAAATGAATTTGGTGTTTAGGCTTGGGTCTCATACTCAAGATTTCTTCTTATGTACCTGTGAATATTCCAAAGTCTGAAAAAATCCAGTGTGTGAAATATGTGTGGTCCCAAGCCTTTTGATTAGGGGCCATTCAGCATGTATCATGTATGGCACTTAGAGTGAGCTAGGCTCTGCTTTTTGTACATTATGTCATTTGATCATCATATCGGTGTTTGAAGGCAGATACTATTATCTCCATTTTACCAGTGAGGAAACAGAAATTAAGTCAGTTGCCTAAATTCACTCAGCTGCTAAGTATTTGAGCTAGGATTTGATTCAGGTATCTGGATCCAAAACTTTCATTAATAACAAACTGCTACTCTCCACTGCATCCAATATAAATGTAATGGCCAAGACTTTATCTTCTAGAACATTGCTGGGAGAGTCAATGAAGCATTTAAAAATGAAAACTGGTGCACAACTGAATTGCTTAGCATGTTCGGTAGGAGGTAAACATCACTGAAAAGGGCCTTGGAAGACATATACCCAAGGTGGATTTCAAGTCATTGTCCCAGAGTTATAGAACCTGAACTCTCTCCTCCTCTCCTGTTTAACACATACAGAAAATCTGCCACATTCACTATTGATTTGCCAGTAGATTCTTTTCCAGGGGCAGAGCTGGAAGAGGAGAAAAAGGACACAGTAGACATCCTGTTCTGGAGGGAGAGAAGGTGCTGCATTGAAGAGTGCAGAGTCTGTCTTAACTTGGATTTTAAGTTTTAACCATCCTGACCCCTCTATTTTGCTTTGCTTATTTTCAACCACAATTAGCACTTTCTTTCCATGTTAGTCAGCTTTTCATTGATGTGACCAAAGTACTTGACATAAATCTCCTTCAAGGAGGAAGATTTATTTTGGCTTATAGTTTGAGGGGTTTCAGTCCATGGCCAATCAGTTCCATTTGCTGTGGGCCTCTGACGAGGCAGAGCATTCTGATGGAAGGTTGTGGTGGAGCAAAGTCTATTCACGGCAACCGGGAAGCAGGCAGGGGAGAAGGAGCCAGAGAGAAGGCACCATAAACCACATACAGACCCCAAGGTCACACCCCTGACTCGTGTCCCTCAGCTAGGCCCCAGCTAGTGTTTGCACCACCCCAATAATGCTATCACATCATTGTTCCATCAATGCATTAATCTACTGAAGAATTTGGAGCCCTTATGATCCAATCACCTTAAAAACCCATCTGCTGGAAACCAAGCCTATAACACAGTGAGCTTTTCAGTGACATTTTAAATAACAATCATAACACCTTTAAACATGCTAATAGTCCTGTGCGGGACCCAGGCGAGAGCAGGAGGCCTGGGAGGAAGGAGCTCTACCCCCCGCTGTGGGCTGTGGCTGGACACCAGAGGAGGAATCACATGGCCTTGGCAATAGTGGCTGCTGAGGGATAAAGACCTCGACAGACTGGACTTGGGGTGAGACAACTGTCCACCAGAAACTAAACCAGAGCTGGTGACAAGACTCTAGCCCACACCCCCAAGGTGTCTGTTTTGCTATAAGGCAGAAATCCTGTGAGAAGGGACTTTTCCAGAAATCATCCTAACCAGAGGAGGCCTGAGGTGAAAGGGGAAGAGGACCCCTTGGAAGAGAAGTGGGCCTGGCTCATTTGGTGTGCAGCTCCTCTCTGCCCTGACCCTCTCCCCCCGCCATGTGTCTCCTTTTCCTCTTGTTGATCCCTCTCTGCTGCTTCTTCAATCCCTCCTCCATCCTCAACGTGATGAGGGCACGTCAGAGTAAGGAATAAGAATGGTCTGGAAACTTAATCCTTACCAGGAAGTATATTTCTACTCACCATGAAGTACAGTTTGTTAGCCCTAAAGAATTTCTAACGGTGAATTTGTAGCAGGTGACTACGGGTATGTGGCATTTAGGGCAGGCTGTGGCGCTGGACATTCATGGGTGGAAAATCTCCTGCCGTACTATCCTCACACTGGAAACTCCTATCCCACACATACCCGTGCACGCACGCACACGCACACAACCCTCTTGAAGCACACCCCAAATGCAGCTGCGACAATACTTACAGGCAGCTGCCCACACTGTCTGCAGGTGGTGTGGAGCGGGCCAGGTAAAGAAGGTGCCCCGGGAAGAATGCCTTGAACTCATGACAGCCAGAGGTGAGCAAGGCCACTGTGCCACTTGCCACAGCAAAGTTAGTATGGCCTCTCATACTAGGACCTCAACGGCCTCTGATACCAGTCTCCACTGAGTCCTGGGGAAACGGGTTTGGTGTAGCCAAGAGCTTGCCCACCTCCCAGCCACGCTTTTCCCAAGTCTAGTGATGTCCAAAGTCCAGTATCACCATAGGCTCTTTGGTACCCACAGGGTAGCAAGGTCTCTGGGGACATTTGGGTTACACAGAAAACATAAAAACAAATGCTTTTGCCTTATTATTTCACGATTTAAAGCACGTTTCCTGATCTTTTCAATCTATGGAGACCTCATTCATACCTTGGTGAGACAAACGCAGCCTGGTGATTAGCAACCTCACTCAGTCCCCTCACCCTCTGCTCTGGGAGCCTTGGCACCTGGCTGGCCACACTCAGCATGTCACCATCACAGTTCATTGCTGACAATCATCTGCCATTTAATGATGAGCAGCAACTATAGAGTCACATGATGGCTGTGTTTGGGCCAAACTTACAGGATTGCTTTATTGTTGTCTCAAGTTCTCAGTTTATTTTTGAAGAGTGAGATTGATTTTCTCACACAGCATGACACCGAGGGTTTGGAAAGGGTTTCGGTGTGGGAAATCCACAGCTCTAATGAAAGGGTTTATCAGACACGGTTGTTCCAAAGCAGGGTGTCTCCCATCGCAGATGCCAGACAAAAGCCAACTGCCCAGGAATCAGAGCTGTGGCTGGGGACACTTGGCAGAGCCAGAGGTAACAGGGAGCAGGGACCCAGCCCCCCAGGAAGTCCCTAGAGGGCCATGTGAGGTTATGATAGGCAAAGCAACAGGCGGCAGGCACACGGCTGTGAGAGTATCAACCAGCACAGTGACACTGGCCTTCCCGGCCCTCACGTGCCTCCCAGCTCTGTGACCTCTGCTCTCTGCAGATGCCTGGTTTCAGCTTCCTCAGCTTGGGTAGTTCTTTTTCAAGTGGCGTGACCTCCTAGGCTAAAGAAAAGGGCCCAAGTCAATGGTGCAGGAGGAAGTTGCCCAGACAGAAAGCCCAAACTCCCGCTGGGTAGGTTCACACCATTCTGGTGGCACCAGCCGTTAAACTTTCTGACCATCATCACAATGACTCTTGAGTTATGCTCAGCCCAGCGAGATACTCACACTGTGAGAGGACACCAAGGGACCAGGTCATTCGTGCCACCCTCTAGATTGTTGCCAGGACCCCCATCCTTATGGTAGGCACCATCATTCACATAGTTTCAATGATTTCCTCCCCCATTTTCTTTTCTCCCCCTTCCTTGACTATACTATCCAATACAAAGTGAATTAATGTGTTTTGGATGTGTCTCAACTGAATTTTACCTTGGTTTTTCTATTCCTGTGCGTGTCTAGGTTGCTAAGCCTCAGCTCAGCTTAGACCCTTGTATTATTGCCACTCAGCCACCCACTCATCAGCACAGTTCACACCCGTATGCGACACCCTGATTTGGAAACAACATCCCCAGCTTTGTCTTTCTGTTACATCTAGGCCCAGCCAAGGACTCACATCTCCCATTCACCCAAACAACAGACATTTTAGATCTTCTTATGAACACTGTGTTTTACCATCCATCACAGATGTGCTTTGGTTACAAAATAGGTTGCCAGATTTGGCAAATAAAAATATAACCATCCAGCTCAATTTCTATTTCAAACAAGCAATGACTAAATTTCCAGTATATGTACCATACAATATTTGAAACGTACTTATAATTGAAAAGTAGCTATTTTTTATTTGATTTTTTGGAGGGTGGTACTGGGGATTGAACTCAGGGCCTTGTGCTTGCTAGGCAAGCGCTCTACCACTAAGCTAAATCCCCAACTTTCTATTTGAATTTTAAAGTTGACAAGATGTGCTGTGCTTTATATGGAAATATAGTTCCAAGCCACACACCAGCACAACAAACTTCATCTTAACGACTTTGATGACCAAGAAGCCTAGAGGCTGGACCAGCTGCAGCTGGCCTGAGAGTGGGGACTAAAGGATATCACCAGAAACATGATTTCCCCCTCTCTGCTGTCTACAGCAGCCTCTTCTTGATTGGCTTAGATAAGGTTTGGGCTCATGGTGGCAAGATAGGTATAGTTTTGCGTCCTCTTGTTCTTAAGATTCGAGTTGGCAAAAAATCACAAAGTTGTTTTTCTAAAGGCTCCCACAAAAGTTCTCGCAGTCACTCCATTTAGATCAGCTTGGGTCTGTTGTATAGCACTAAACCAAACCCTGTGGCCAACGCAGTGAGATGCACTGACTGGCTGAGGGTGGGGCCTGATGCACCCCTTGGGGCTGGAGGGGGGCACTTCCCACTCAGACCACATGAACAGAGAGGCCGTAGGAGGACCTCAAAGCCATGCTGAAGAACAGGAAGTGGGTGCTGGGAAGGCAAACAACACACATTCCCTGCTCACGTGGTGTTAGTGTAGGGCCTGTGTAGCTCTCTTGGGCTTCCACAGCAGCTTCCAAAGGCAGGGAGGCGGGCTGCCTGTGTAGAGGCAAAACTGAGACAGCTGGAAGGCCCAGACGGGGCCAGCTAGCAGCTGTCATCAGTTCTTCCTAGAGTGGGCAGCTTCCGGCTCCCCAGTCCTCCTCCCACTTCCTAGCAGCTTCACAGGGTGCGTTGTTTGTGGCAACCCAGAGACCGTTTATGAGCGTTGCTGTCTCCTCAATGCAACCCCGTTGCCACACAGCACCCCTGACAAAAACGTTTGCAGTGTCCAGTGGCCCCGGGGCACATGACCCAGCAGATGGCTTTTCTGTGTATCTGTTTGCAAGGACAAATGGCTTAGAATGCTGTAAATGTTTAACCTGAGTTTTGTTCTCATTTCAAGGGGCCACCTCAGCTTTGGCATTTTTTAATGATATTGTCTAAAAGACTGCTTCTTCTAAAAATCAAATGTGGAAGACTAGAAGTGGCTACAATGACGATTCTATGCGCAGAACTAAATAAAGAAATGAACCATTTTATTACTTCAGTTTCAAATGACACTGGATGTCCAAAATTTTAAAAGTTTAAAGATGCAAGGCCAAAGAAATGAGAAAAGCTTGTTTCCTCTTTGTATAAAAGAAGTTTAGAGGGAAGTGGCCCAGGGATAAGGAAGTATCTTCACAAAGCCATCAGGGGCCTTCTCACTGGTTTTTCATTCTTGGCATAGTCTACCTTATGGTTCAAGATGGCCGCTTGAGTTCCAGCCATCATATCTAACAGAAACAGTTAACAGAAAGGAAGAAGGGGCAAAGTACGTGCTTCCGCTCTTTAGCTACATTTCCTTAAATTTATACATAACACTTCAATTATAGTCCATAAGCTAGAACTTAATTTCATGTCTATATCTATCAGCAAAGGATCATGGAAATTCAGACTGCTAGCCTTCCGCCCAAGTGAAAAAAATCCAGGTGATCTTTTGTCCATTTGACGTGTGGGGGGTTCCACAAGTAAGAAAGAGAGAATGGATATCAGGGGCGAAAAGAAATCTCGACACTGCAGACAATTGGAAGGCATTTCCTATTACAATGAGTGAAATGTTGGAATATTTTTGCAAGAGAGATATTTTTTAAAGACTCAGGACAAAGATACCAGAGATGAACCAAGTAAACACTAAGCCTTGAACAACTTTTTCTTGTGTGTCAAACCTGCTATTTTGTATAAATATGATTGCTATTTCCTTGTCATTTGAGTGGATGTGATTAATGTCTATGTCTGATAAGCATTGCCATATTTGGCCATCATTCACATATTTGTTATTTTTGATATCCTTTTGATATTCTGCTACATGAATTTAACAGAGTTTTAAAATGTGGAGGAGAAGAAAGATGAAGAAAGAGTGACAAAATGTACAAAGTGTTGATGATTGTCAAATTGTCAAGTCATTGATAATTGTTAAAGCTGGTGGGTGTGCACAGGTGATTCGTTATTCTATTCCTTCTACTTCTATGCATATCTACATATATCCATCATTAAAAGGTTTTTTAATCTATACCTCATAGTTTTCTTAGGTAAATGCTTAAAGAGGAAAATAGACCCATCAATTTTCTTTTTGTAGTCAAAATATCTGGGGTGGGGGGAGAGGAAGAGGGTACAGAAGTCACTTGAGGCTTCCTCCAAGTTCTAAACTATACAGTTTCTTTCACCAGGCTGATCTCAATCTTACGAAGTAATTACAAGGCTTTTGTTAAAGAACGGTAGTCATGTATTTATATACATGGGTTGGCTTCAACAGAGGACTTCAGTCTTTCATAAAGTTTTCCTTGTTAGAAGAAAAGAGTCTGTAGAGAGGTGTTGTACGTGATTCATTCTCTCCCTGCCAGCCCCCAGACCGTACTGTTCTCCAGTCTTTATTGAGAACCTGTTCTGAGTTGTTCTGGGGACACAGAGATGAGTAAGACACTCCCACTACCCTTAAGCATTTCCTATTCTGCTGGGAGACACACATAAAAATAGACGTTGCAGTTGTAAAATAATGTGGCTCCAGTACAGACAGCTCTACGCATGACTATCCAAAACATATTCATGAAACAGAGTGGCCATAAAATATGAACCCAGAAAAGCAAAAAGGCTCAGAAAAATGTTTTTTTTTTGTTTAAATCTCATCTTCATTGAAAGAAACTTAATGCCAAGAGGCATTATATAGTTGGACATATGCCAACCTGACCCTACCAACGTAAGCTACAAAGATGCTTTAAAAATGAATGGAATTTCCAAATGTTAATATATTCAACATATTTTAAACGGTAATATGACTTGACCACAAATTCCTCAGTTGCCGTCAGAAGAAATGTTAAATGCAATGAGGAAAAGCCATTAAATAAGCCAGTGAAAGTTAAGGTGTTATGTAACTTGATACCCAAATTAGTGGAAAGTTGGTTTTTTCTTTTAAGGATACGGCTTACTTAAATCATTAAACAAGTCTTTTTGGATGTAGCAATTATCACAATGGGTAGACCAGGAAACATTTGTGTATGAATAAATCAATCGATCATTCAAAATTAGTGAGAACATCTGGGTTCTAGTTTTGACTTTGTTACAAAGTAACTAAGTGCCTTCCTAGATCAGTTAACTTCCTGGGGTTTTATTTTTTTATCCAGTAATATTAAGGGAGAGAGGAGTTTCAAACTTTATTTGGCCACATCACCTTTAATTCAAATGAAGTATTATTTGGAAGTTCAACATACAACGTGGAGCTAAGAGGAGTGCCTCTGTGTGTGTGTGTGTGTGTGTGTGTGTGTGTGTGTGTGTGTGTGTTTGGGTCTGTACTCTTGGTTCAGTCTCACGTTCCCTTCTCTGATCACCCCACAGTTACCTCCTCCGAAGAAGACTATGACAGCTACTGATCTGGAGAATCCCTGGAGTCATTTCCAGCTTTCACACCAATGACCCCACTGTCATAAACCATTCAGCTATAGAATACTAGTTGAGCAAATGTCAAAGAAAACTTCAGCCCATCTGTGGAGAAAGAAGGTAAAAAAATAAGTGGGACATTTTGAACTGATCAAACTTGGCAGTATGTCTGAGGAGCCAGGAATGAAAAACAGAGCAACTCTTTATTCTGGTTCTCTTTTAGATCGGCTTCCTAAATGGAGAGAATATAAATGAGCTTAGGCCTGAAGTCAGGCCTTCTAGAAGAGCCCGAGGGGCAATATCGCCAGTCACAGAGCTGGCTTTTCTCAGCCTTCTCTGTTTAACACCCTCAGCCAAAACGTCACGGAGGAGAACTCCAGACATAGGAAAGTCATCCTGTTAATACACAGCCCACTCTACTGATAACAGATGTGGTTATAAAAGGAGTGAGTGAACGAAAACACATTTCCCCAACTTGAAACCTCAAGCACATTTTCCATCGTCGGTAACAGAGTAAAATACTGGCACAGGAAAGATGCTTTTTTTCCTCATTGGTGGACAGTGCTGTAAGCACTGACTGGAAAAGGTGAATCTGAGGTCCGCTGGCAAGGGACTGAGGAGATGACAGAACTGAAGAGAATTCCTCTCCTTTGCTCGTAGGAACCACTCGTGGGCTGGGGCTTCAGCAGCCTCTTTGTTTATGCAAACCTTCACTGAGATAACAGTGAGTACACATTTCTCAGAAAAAGATCCAAAAAGCTGAGCACCGCTGAGCTCAACCTCAGCAGTCTTGTGACTTATGCTTTGGCCAAAACCATCTCCATAATGCTCAGCCATGAGCTTCATTTGTCAAGACCTTGTGTTAGTGCAAAACCACATACCATCTGGAAACAGGCTTGAGGAACACATGCAGTAAGAGACTGAGCCCCCCAACTTTACTTTCACACAGCCAAGCCACCCACAGTCAATCACCTTATCAACCCCTAAAGCTTTCCTGGAAAGGAGATTGAGAAATGACTAGGTGAAGACTGCAAAATAAGACAGTATGAGAGACTTGATTTTTGCTTCTGGCTTCCAATCTTGCACTTAATAAACTAGGCCAGCCACTTCTTTGTACAAGTTTATTTCTGTAGACTGTGGGAAGAAACCATTGTCAACACCAGGCATTTTATAGACACAAGATCCAAACCACATAACATTTAACTTTTCTCAACACAGCCCTCGGTGCTGAAAGACTAAATCTGTCTCTCAGAAAGAGCATCTGTAGCCTGTATCTGAGCATCTGGTAGGAAGGGATCTGGTTTTCCAGTGAGTCTGTATTAGATGGAAGGTTTGTCATTGCTCCCTGGAGCTGTCTGTGCATTGCTGGGTGAGCTCTTGCCCCTTCTGGTGGTTAGTCACACCTTAATGCGAAGTCACCCAGGCTAGCTCTTGTTTAGAGTTTAGGGACTGAAGCCCTTGGACTGGATACTTAAACTTTCCCTTCTCTTTGTCCAATCTTCCGAGGATGGAACTTCCCAACAGGTTCAGTAGTGCATCTGTACTTTGTCTTCTAGAAATGATCTGGATCACTCAGAGCACTTCCCTGGAAATACTCTGTCTTCTGGTGGTAAGGAAGTGTTGGTGGAAGGACCCACATTTTGTTATATATACAAAGGAAATTCCCCAGTGGATAACGGTATTTTTCTCAGGATGGTAAAAATCTGGATTTTTTTTCCTTCCTATTCTCTATTGTCCAAAACTTTTACAGTAAACAAATACTACTCATATAGTAAAAAAAAAAAAAAAAAAAAAGAAAGAAAGAAAGAAAGAAAGAAAATGTGTGTTTTTTATAATGTGGCCCTGATTCTATAACCATTACAGAACTTATTCTTAATGGAGTTCAATCTCCCAGACCTAGCTGTTTGCTCAATTTTCTAGAAGAGGCCCTCAGCCTCCATCTTCCTGCCACTCAGAGCACACCATCAACTTCCTGGGTGTGGCAACAATTTAGAAGGCTTTGGCAAAAGTTGACTCTTTCAGGACCTCAAATATTCACACTAATTAATGGAACCAGTTAAAAATAGTGGGAGGCCAGGCTAATAATTAATCATTTTAAATCTTACTTTTGTAAGTGCTTATGTTTAGTGGGTTATAAAACATGTTTATTATCCAGCAAATGATGACTCCTGATAGTGTGGTATATTTCTGTTCTTCTCTGAGCCTTGCTGAGCACTGTTCACAGCTAGCAGAGGGAGAACTCAAGACTACAGCTCGAAAGCTGGGCCTAGCAGGTTTCTCTTACAGCTGTCTGCGCAGGACCTGAGACACTATTTCAGGATGCGCCATTTGGGTGGGGAAATGGGGCTGCCTGATGTTACTCTTCAGCCCAGTTCTTTCTAACACAAAGGGAAAAAAATGATTTGTATAAACTGCCTAAACAACTCTGATATCATGCATAGATTCTGGTTGTCCAGTGATCAATAAGATGGTTTTAAAACAAAATATAAACAAATAATAAAAGTACAACATGTAGAGTACTTTGACAGGTACAAGCTGAGACTATAGTCAAGAGTATAGCAGAAAGGCGAGAAAAAGAAAAAGAAAAGGATATAGCAGAGGGAGCCCTGGAAAATTCTTGCATGCTTTCCTGGATTCTGTGGATTAAGAGCACTGTTTTGGTTAGATCTAAAATGTGCTCCCAATTCTCATGTGTGGAGAAGGTGATTGGGGGAGGGGTACAGCTGACTTGCTGTTAGCGGGTGGTGCCTGGTTGGAGGTGGGTGACTGGCCACATGACCTGGAGCCTCTTTCTCCACTAGACTCTTCACCATGCCCTCCCTGCCTTGGAACCAACCAACTATGGACTGAATCCTCCAAAACTGTGAGTCAAAACAAACCTCTCCTCCTTTAAATTGTGGGCATTGGGTATTGTCTCTGCGACTAAGATAAGCACTGATTGCTGCAATCAGCCGGCTCGGGCCTGGAACCTGGACCCCTATTTCCTTGCCACAGACAGTAAAAAGCTTCCTTAAACTTTCCGAGCCTCAGGTAACTGCCACACCTCGCCCACAGGGTTCCTGAGAGAATGACTTGTATCCAGTCAGCAAGTATGACACCAAGCAGGGCACTCAGTGAATCTCTGTGAAGAACCACCGGGGTCCTCTTCCTGCACCTCCGTCCCACCAGCGTCACCTCCCTGTCCAGAAGTGTGCTCCTCCTGGTCCCCAGGGAGGAGAATTTGCACGTGAAAAGGAAAGCTCTGATGGCTCAAGTGGGTTAGATGGAGGACAAAGCAGGCATGTCTCAGAATTAGAATCTGTGTCTTCAGCTGCGCCCAGCCTGACAGGGAGAGAGAGGCTGAGGCAGTTGGGAATCTATTGTTTTGAACAATGATGTCCAGCCCTATTGCAATTCAGAAATGGAAGCAGCCTGGCTTCTGCCTCCTGCAAGAGCAGGAAATACCAGCACCACTGCCATGGTATCATGAATGCCTACCGCCCCGTCCGTTCATCAGCTTCTTTCCCTCTGGACTCCCAACACATCCTTACAGTCTTTGCTCAGGTGGAAAACTGTGGGGAGGAGGGTTGACTTGTACTCTGCGTCCCTCCACAGTGTCTCTCGCAGAACCCACACGACCCTCTGATGTGGGTGTGGATACACTGTCATCATCCTGAGCATCCTGAGGAGGACACCAGAGTGCTGATGGGAAGAACTCTCCTTGGCTCGCTCAGCATCAGCATCGTCCATCCCTTACGCAGTAGTCTGAAGGATTCAGCGTGGTGCCAAGAACCAGGAAGCCCTCTAAAAGGCAGCTCAAGCACACAGCGATGACTTGATGTATTTAAGCAAGGATATTTTATTCACAGGCCATGTCCCAGGCCCTGACTCAGAGATCTTTGTTTTCCTGCATGAGGCCAAGAGGTACCAGGCTTTCCCTAAAATGTAAGTAAATCTCACTGCTTTGAAGTGGTATTTCCCAATAGTGGCAGTTCAGACTGGTCTGTTGGACCACTCAGTACCCATTTATTTGGTCTTGGTCTCCCCCTCAGTCTCCCTAGCACTTCATCTCCCCACATCAGCAGGGTCTAGGATCTTATACAGAGAGAGGATAATGTTTTAGCTCCAACTCCAAGAATAAAAGAGAAACTGGAGTGATGATACATGCCCATAACCCCAGCACTTGGGAAGCTGAGGCACGATCAAAAATTCAAGCTCAGCCTGGGCAACACAGTGACTTAGTGAGACACTGTCTCAAAATAAAAATTATTAAAAGGACTAGGGATGCAGCTAAGTGTGAAGGCCATATATTCAATTCCCAGGGCTGGTGGGGGGAGGGAGAAAGAGAGAGAGAGAGATGCTGTCTTCATCCCAACATTACAAATGAAGAAATACGTGGGTAAACTCAATTTAAGAAAGATCAGGGCTATCTCAAGTTTACATTTGAGTGCAGAGTCCTTGAGTAAGTGAAGTCTACTTGCTAAAATTCTTTGAAAAATCCACAAACATGATCAAAAGTTGAAGTGTGTTCTTTTCGTTTCCCTTCCAAGAAAAAATGCATGGCAATTCATTTTTGATATGAGAGCAGTAGTACATGAAGGACTTTATAAAACTGAGATCTGATGCTCACCCTGTCTTCGTTCCTACTTTCTTAGAGCCTAGTGTTGTTCTGCATAAGAGCACCTCCTTCCCTCTTGTTCTTGAGCAAAAAATTGAAAACAGTCTGGGAAGCTATCATTAAGAATTCGGGCAGATACTGAAAACACTTTTTAAAGTACTGTAAGGCAATGGATTTATTCCTGGTGATATCCATTAGGGCACTTGGAGAAGATGGCTTGGGCCCTCTTGGAAATCCATCCCATTTTAATGGTGAAGAGAAAAGCCCACTATGACTCGGCTCCAGGAGCCAACAGCAAGTGAGGGCAAAAGACCACAGAGGCCCAGCCCCGAAAGCCAAGACTCTGGGAGTGAAAGGACTCCAAAAAGCAGGAATTGAATAGTGTTTTATATATTCTCATAGAATGGAAATAGGGAAAAATTTTCCAAAGCCGAAGATTCATAGGTTAAGCTCAAATTTAAAAACTTCAGCAACTAGGAAAGGACATAAAACTGACATTAGCCTGAATTTTCCAAAGAGCCATTTTCTTTTCTACACAGCATTCTAATACTTAGACTCAGTCGATATGAGTACTATGTACTTGTTGTTATTTCCTACCATTAAACTTCAGGCCATGGGATCATTTTCTCCATAGAATTGTCAAAGCTTATAATTGCCTGATGAAAATTCAGTCCTGTCATGTTTCAGTAGGCTTTGTTTTGGTCCTGCCCCTGCCCCTGCCCCTAGCAGATTTCTCAATTAGGATAATTTCCTATAATGACATTTTGCAAAGGAGGAAGTTTGTCACAACACCTAATTTTGGAAACAGGTAGCGATACTCAGAAGCCCTCTCCTGTTTTAGGCTCACTATATTCTAATAGTTATTATGTAACCTTGAAGTAAGTGCCGAAGTTTTCCTTAGTTCTTCTAAATCATAGACACAAATGCCAAATTTCCAAAACAAAAATTATCATGGAGGAGCAGCCACAGGAAAAACAAAAACAAAAACACAGGCAATCGGGAGCTGATGCAGGCAGAGCTAATTCTGAAAGCTTTCTTTATAAACTGAGGAAAAGGGAGGCCCACCTATGACTGTAATGGTGGTATTCTTTATCCAGGAAGGTGTCTCTGGCACTAGTGCGTCTGGGCAGATCCATCCGCACACTATTGTATCTTCTTAAAGACTATGTTTTGCAAGACACCTACCCAAAATGGGGATGGACAAGGAGAAAGGGAAGGCAAAGGGCAGAGTCCGAGCAGGGGAACAAGAGGTACAAGGCATCTTGACCTTGGCTGTATGACCACCCAGATACACAGTGACCAGAGTAACAGGCTCACTGTGGTGCCCTTGCCGTGGCCAAAAGCCCACATGACATACTGTCGCATCTATAAAACATGCGCGGAAAAAGTCACGCTCCTCGAGCTAGCACTTGCCTTTTGCTTCCTGAAAGGGCCTGAAAATATGCGTTTTGTGGTCACTTGGACAGAGGTGAAGGTTAGAAAGAAAACACCTAATAGGAGACTATGTACAAGTGATTGAGAGCGCAGTGAGCATGGGTTCAAATCCTAAGGCTACTCAGGGCTGCATAGTGTTAAATATACTTTCTGTGCCTCAGTTTCCTCAGCTGCACAATGGGGATCATTGGACCACTTGCCTCATTGAGCTCTCATTAGGATTAAATAAGCTCATGTGCGTAAAGCGCAAGGTCCGCAGTGAGCTGTGTGAGTCATCAGTGTCAAACGCCTAATAGCCGCCAGACTCCCTGCTAGGTGATTTCATATGATGTTGGATTAGTCTTTAGAACAACATTAGAAGGCAGGCTTTTTACTTCCATTTTACAGATAAAGACACCGAGGTTCAGAAAGGTTAAGAAATCTCTCGGGTAAATGCAGACAAGTGGCCCAAGTGGCAGGTGTCAAAGCCAGGTGTGTCTGCCCCGGAGCTGTATCAAACCTGCTGGTGACTCCAGCTCACTTTAGCTCCTGTTTTATGAACTCCTGCAGGGGCTGGGGATTTAGCTCAGTGGTTAGAGTGTTTGCCTAGCAAGAGTGAGGCCCAGAGCTTGATCCCCGGCACCAAAAAACCCCAACTCTTGCAAGGGAGTTTAGAACATTGCATTTCTAATCAATACTATTGATGAGAAAATTATCCCTGTCTCCACCATTATTTAATGGATTTGAAATTAAAAACCACATTTGATAAATGCACTTGACACCTGAAACTGAGTCACTCTAGACCCTGAGAGAAAGCCCTGCCTGGCCCTGGTCTTGGTGCAGCTGGAGGAAGAGGCACATTGCTCCTTCCTTCCTCCCTTCTCTCCCTCACCAGACAGGAAGGGCCAGCAAACACACAGCTGCCTCCTGACAGGGGACGAAGCCCAAGGCAGTGCCCTTCCTGAGCAGAGGAGCATCTGCTGGCTCGGGAACCGAGGAATTGTTCTTTTCCAGGCTGTTCAGGGGCCTGAAGCACTCGGGAACTCGGGAACGGGTGCTCCTCGCCTGGAGGAAGCAGGCCTTCCTCTGGCTGTCCTGCTGGACTTCCTGGTCATGCTATAGAGTCAGGGGAGAACAAGCAACAGAAAAACACTAATTATAAAGAAACCAACAAACAACATAATTGAGGTAGTACAATGATTTAAAGTCTGAGTTCATAAAAAGTGTAGCCCTGGCTGACATTTAGTCTTGTCTTCTTTCTTTTTCTTTTCTCTTCTTTTCTCTTCTCTTCTTTCCTTTTCTTTTCTTTTCTTCTTTTCTTTTCTGTCTTGAGACAGGGTCTTACAAAATTGCCCCGCCTGGCCTCAAACTTAGTATCCTCCTGCCTCAGCCTCCCAATGTGCTGGGATTACAGGTATTTACCACCACACCCAGCTTGTTTATTAGTTTCATCTGCCAAATGTGGGCAAAGTATCTTGGAAGCTTCTCTAGTTTCCTCCTCTTTGGAGTGGGGAGGAGAAGGGGAATTCTGCTGGATTCAGAGACGAGACATCCTAGAAGACCCAGAAGAGACAGGATGCCAGGACACCACCTGAATGAGGCTTCCAAAGCCTTGGTCTCTGCAGGACATCTGGGCTGGGCATCGCAGAGAAGCAGCACGGCTCACCTATGACCTTAGCTTCATGGGTCCCTATGACCTACCCAGGGATGCTGGCCAAAGCGTTACCTTAACACATACTTATACTTTTGGAGAAATAGCTCACCTTTAACTTTCATAATACTTTATCGTTTTCACAGCGCTTTCATGTAGATTGTGTCACTTAATGATTAGGCAATCTCCCAGGCAGGCATTCTTATTCTCTTAGTGGATAGGAGAGCAGGGTTCCAAGAGGCCCAAAGCCATTCTGACGTCAAGCGGCAGAGCTTGGAGGAAGCAGTGTGCTGACTTTTTTAGTACAATAGCTTTTAAAATATATTTTCAATACTGCCAAATCGGTTTACAGGTTCAGGGCAATCCCTATCAAATCCTAACTGCCTTTGTGTAGCTGTTGACCAATGGGTCCTAAAATTCGTATGGTGATCTTAGTCAGCTTTCTGTCACTGTGACAAGACACCCAAGAAAATCAACTTAAAGGATGAAAGATTTATTTTGGCCAACAGATTTTGGTCCATGGTCAGCTGGCTCCACTGCTTTTAGGCTTCTATTGGAGGAGAAACATTGTAGTGGAAGGTGTGGCTGAAAGGTGCTCACCTCGTAGCAGCAGCAAGCAGAGAGAGCCAGAGGGAAAGAGCGAAAGAGCCCTCAAGAAGGGGCTGGGGAAAAAACATACCCTTCAAAGGCCTGACCTGTCCAGTGACCTGTCCATCCAATCGGGGCCCACCTCCTAATAAACCCATTCGGCTAATCAACTCATCAGTGAATCAGTCCACTTGATGAAGTTACAGCCCTCACACTCTAACCCCATCCCAAAAGCCCATCAGCTGGCAGCCAAACCTGCAACACAAGGACCCCCTGGGGACATTCGAGGTCCCAACCTAACTGCCTTGAATATCCAAAACAATTTTGGAAAACAAGAGCAAATTTGGAGGAGTCACACTTTCCAATTTCAAAACTTACTACAAAGCTATTGTGTCAAGACAGTGTGGTACGAGCATAAGAATAGACACACAGATGGTTGGGCTGGAACTAAGAGTCTAGAAATAAACTGTGACATTTACAGTCAACTGGGTTTTGAGTAGGGTTCCAGATCAGTTCAGTGGGGAGAAAACAGTCTTTCTAACAAATGGTCTGGAATAACTGGATATCTACATGTAATGGACTGCTCCCTACCTCATACTTCATACAAAAATTAACTAAAAATAGATCAAATAACTAAAAATATGACCTGAAACTATAAAACTCTTTGAAGAAAACAGGCATAAGTTTTCATGACTTTGGGTTGGCAATGAGTTCTTAGTTACGTTACTTAAAGCCCAAGTGCCAAAGGCAACTAGGCATGGGGGTGCACTCCTCTAATCCCAGCAATCTAAGAGGTTGAGGCAGGAGAATCACAAGTTCAAGCCCAGCCTGGGCAATTTAGCAACACCATAAGACCTTGTCTCAAAAATAAAAAGAATAAAAATGGCTAGGAATATAGTTGGGAAGCCCTGGTTCAATCTTCAGTATACAAAAAAATAAAACAGACAAAAAACAAAGTCACATGTGAATCTCATGCCCAGCCACCAGGTTCACTCCTCTTGGTCAAAGCTGCAGAGACTCAGAATTGAGTTGCCCTGAGGGCAGGGAATGGAAACTGTGAGAAAAACAAGTAGAGAGTCTCACTCCGGGAAGTACTAGACTCTGGAGAGATGACCCCTTTCATGTAGCACCTCAAAGGAAGGTCTCCGCTGTGGCTTTCTGCGTGATGCCCAGGGACCAGGAGCTTGTGTGAAGGTCTCTGTGGCCAAGTTTGGCACAGAGGGTGTGGATTCCACGAGCACTGGCCTTCAAATGGCAAAGTAGCTCTGCTGAGGAGCATCTTGATGCCACTGGGGTGGGCTGAAGACCAGACAGCCTTTCTCAGGTTTCAGGGTGCCATGGACGGTGGCGTCACGGTGATCTCTCAGCAGAGAAAGGAGAGATCCATTTCTCTGCACACCTCTCTCTGGCCCTTACCTCCACCACAAGACAGAGACTGCATCTCCCATGAGACTTGCTGTCATACAACAGCCCAGCATAGACAGAATGCTTTAGTTTTATTCTAAACTCTAGGGGCAGTTGGCTGACATTTGAAGTATCTGAACGAGAATACACATTCCAAGGTAGTTTGTTAGCCTTTGACAGACTCTAATTAGAAACCACGTTCCCCTGGGATTGGACTCAGAACACCACGGGCTTTGTCAGTTGGCAGGGTGGTTGTTGGAAAGGATTGATCTCCAGAGAAATGAGTGGTGAGCAAGCCATGCGGACCAGCTAGAAGTCTTGCACAAGCTCCCGTGCCTTCGCATGGATAAGTCTGAAAGCCAAGTGAGCCATCAGTCTGCTCCCGTTCCCTTCAGAAAGGGCACCCAGTGGAGGATTTTATCCCTGCGCTGCTGTGCTTTTGGGAGACCCCAAGCAGAAGGTTAGGCCTTCTGGCATATAATAGTCACATTCATCTCTGGTGAAAAGTTTCAAGCCAGCTACCTGCAAAGGCCTTAAAAGTGAGAAACCTCAGCCTTTCCGCAAGCCTCCAGAACAACTGGTATGCCTCTTTTGTACTGCTTGATAATAAATATCTGCTTGGCTGAATCTGGGGGGGGGGAAGCTCTCATTCATTATAAGGAGAAGGTGTGATACTGGCTGTCATCTATTTTAACTATTGAAGACTATTATAAGAACCAGCAGTTGTGAATATCTGAATTGGCTGAGGTCAGTTCAGTGCTGATAGATGGCAGAAGAGCCAGATTTTGAAAATTAAAAGAATATGCCATTTATTTCTCCTGAAGCACCAGGGATCAAATGGATAACTGTTACATCCATATTTCATTGATGCTGCCAGTGCTAACATTTGGATGTGTCTTAGTTACTTTTCTCATTGCTGAGACAAAATACCCAACACTCGGTCTGGGGATTTAGCTCAAGTGGTTAGTGTGCTTGCCTAGCAAGCACAAGGCCCTGAGTTCAATCCCCAGCACCAAAACAAAACAAAACAAAACAAAAAAAAACCCAAAATACCCAGCACTCAAAATTAAAGGAGAAAAAGTTTGTTGTAGCTCACAGTTTAAAGAGGTTTCAGTCCATAGTTGACTGGCTCTGAGGCAGGGTGGCATGGTAGAGGGAGCATCACAGAGAAGAAACAGTCCATGGTGTGGCAGAGAAGGCAGTAAGCAGCAAGCAACAGCAGCAGTAGAAGCACCGGCCAAGCCTCCCTTTTTATGCCTTCTAGGCTACCTGCCCCTTGGGCAGTGTGGCCCACACCCACCGTGTCGCACCCTTAATCCCAGCATTGCACCCTTAATCTTAGCATTACAAACTCTAGATCCAACCAGCTCTGAAAATCCCCACCTATGACTGCATGAGGCTTTGGGGGGACATCTAGATACAAGCTATGACAAGACATAGCTCTTTTACAATCATTATTAGAAAAAAATTCTTGATAGTCACACCTTGAATGTTTGAGCCAAAACTTGTTGGAACCAAGTCTCGGCAAAGGAGGCTGAAAACACCTGCTTAGAACAGATGAGAGTAGAGGCTCATACTTTCTTCCATGTTTTATGTGTTTTGTCCTGGGATATTCACTTTTCCCTGCATTTCTAATTCAGTCAACAGAGTGACTGAAGCACTTGCTGTGAGCTGGCCTTCCAGATTAGAAATGTGAATTAAACATAAACTCTGGAATCACTGACTATAATATAGTAAAAAAGAAAGAGATATGTGCAAACATCAGTCTATAATACGAACTGGTTTTAGGCCATTTAAAAATAGAATAGCCAGGCAGAGTGGTGCACATCTGTAATCCCATCACTCTATGAGGTTGAGGCAGGAGGATCACAAGTTCAAGTCCACACTTGGTCATTTAGCAATTTAGTGAGACCTCATTACAAAATAAAAAATAAAAAAAGGGGCTGGGGTTGTAGCTCAGTGCAAAGGCCCTGGGTTTAATTCCCAGTACCACCAAAAAGAGGGATGCGGTGGATAAATATCATCCAGGGAGATCTCCAGAGACAGAGATGATCAGGCTTCAGGGGGGTGGGTGAAGCCAACATTAAAGAAGAAGAAATTTGAGGAGAATGATCCATGCGTAAGAAAGCCCCAGAGGTAGGAAAATCCAACCCGTACAGGGGAGACTCATAGAAGGTAAGACTAGTAAGGTCTAGAACCACTTCAACTACAGTTTGCAGCTGGTACTAGGCACAGTGCCACATGGGAGTGAAAACCAGCCCTCCAGCCATGCTACAATCACCCTGAGAGAAGGGTCTTTCCGATTTCCTCAGGCACCACAAGGGCCAGCACAGCCTTATTCTTGATGGTTGTAAGTGGCATCCTGTGGACTCTGGGCTTTATTGTGCAGGTAGTGGGAAGCCCTTGACAGTTTCCAAGAACATCTGAAGAGTCTTTTAAAAAAGAATGTGCTGGGTGTGGTGGCACATGCCTACAACCCCAGCACTTGGGAGGCTGAGGCAGGAGGATTGCAAGTTCAAGGCCAGCCTGAGTAACATAGCAAGAACCTAACAACAACAAAAAAGTGAGCGATGAGAATAATAATGAGATGAACATTAAGTATAATTTTCCTTCTCACTCACTGTGTTAAAGGTATATTTGCACATATTCACAAAGACCTCTGAAAGGTAAATTGTTCTAACATGTGAGCAAATCAGTCGCATAACAGTTGCATGAACTCTTCAAGAGTTTGTATCAAATGCAGATGTGAAGCCTGGCTCTCTGGGCCCTCAGCCTGGGACCCTTATTGTCCTAGGTTTTGTGACATCACAGTCCTTTTCAGATTACTCACGCAGTACTTGCTTGAGTGTTTAGATGAAAGCACAAAATAAAACAGAAGTGTACATGTGTAATCTAAGTGTAAAAAACTCAGATTTCTCCTTGATATTTTAGACATTATTTTTCCATTTATAGCCAAAGAACCGTCTAGACTTTCTAATAAGGAAAAGCTGAAACTGAAAAACATTGGTAGTTTACTCAAATAAGTTCAAGATTATGGACCAAACTGTCAGCCAGTGTCCCCTTCCCCTCACAAACGCAGCGAATTTCCGTTTGTTGCAATGTTAAGTAATGCAGCATTTATCCTAAGCTGGCACAGGTGATCAACAAGCAACACATTTCCGCTACAATGAAAAGGTAAAGGGGCACCAGTTTCAACACAGGACCTTCTCCGGAGGAGGCACATCCACTGGTCCTGTTGGGAAGAAGAGGAGACCCTCAGGGAAGGGCCTAAAAGGAAGTATCAAAGTCCTCAAATACAAAAACAGGGAAAGACACTCAGCCTTCTCTTATCCACACAGGCTTGCTTGCAAAAAGGAAGCAGGTGGCAGCGGTTGCCCTGTCGCCATACTTGCTACCTGACCTCCAGCCTCTGCTCTCTGTACCGCTTGCTACAGCCTCCCGAAATCTGTGCCCTCCTGTCATTTCCCAATGTCCATCGTCCTATCTACGGGCTTTTGAAAGCATTCTTTATTGAGGCATATGTCAGACAACACAAAATCCACTCTCTTGAAGCATATACTGTACTTCAGCGGGTTTAATATATCCATTATATTGTACAACTCCCACCATTTTCTAATTCCGGAACATTCCCATCACCACCAAAGACTCCTATATGTGACGTCAACTAAGGCATTCTCCACAGACAAATAGAGTAGGAGTCCACTTACAGGAGGTGTCCACTTACAGAAAGCAGAATGGTGATTTCCAGGGCCCCGGGGGTCGGGGAATGGAGACTGATTGTTTAATGGGTATAGAGTTTTAGTTTCATAAAATGAAGAGTTACCTAACTGGATGGTGGCGATGACTATAGCACCGCGTGCAGTTCACAGCTGTGACATGGTCCAAAGGATAAGAGATTACTCGGGAGTCATTGTCCAATAAGAACCCCAAAGAGGCCCAGAGGGGCTACCCTTAAAACCTTTCAGTGTGAGGGAGTCTCATAAGGACAGCTCTGAACTGAAGCTTCTGTGGCTTTTTAATTCACAGGAAGCAAGGATAAAGGACAAAAGAAGGAGGTTGGTGCAAGAATTCATGTTGGGGACAGGGGAAGGACAGGAGGACAGGGTGGCTCGATAGGTGTCTGACCTTAGGACCAATCTAGTAATAAATCAGAGTGTGAGGAGAACAAGGGCCAGAGCATTCATTCCTTAAGGAAACGTGTTTTGCTCCTACTTGGGCTGGAGGCCCTGTAGTCTATTTTGTAATCTCTAACTGAGCATTTCCAAAGGTTTGGGGCTTGTGGCTCAAAAAATCCCTTATCTCTGCATACCCGTCTCACACATACCTCTGGCCAGCACCCCCACAGTATAGTATTACTAAGATATTTAATACCATCCAAGTGTGTCCTTAAAAATGGTTAAGATGGTAAATGTATCAGTCAGTGCTTACTAGAGAAACAGATTTAATGTAAGACATACAAATATATGAGGATTTACAAGATAGGCTTACGATGGCTGCCCACCCAGTCAGGCACAGAAGAGTGCGAAAGGGCTGTCTGTGCACTGGAGGTCCATGGGAAGGCTCGGCTCACTGTAGTGTCCTGTGTGAGTCTGTATCAGGAGGCCAAAGGGCCTGCTATGGAAGGCTGGAGATGATGTCCAAGATGAAGGCGAAGACTGAAGCGCCTCCAAAGAAACAGAACTGAGCCATCTTCTTTCATTTTGCCTTTATTCCATTGAGGTGCCAAGCCTATTGGTCAGCACCAGTCACACCCAGGGTTAGTCTTCGGTTTTCAGTAAATCCCTCAGCCACATCCAGAACTATGTTGATCCAATTTAGTTGGGCATTTCTTAGTCAAACGCACATAAATCAGTTAACTATCACAGTAAATTTTATGTTATATGTATTTTATCATGGTTTAAAAAACGGGCAAAGATTCCTATAGGAATTTTGTGGGGGGGGGGGGTTTGGAGAGGGGCTCTCGCTGTGTAGTTCAGGCTGCCTTTGACCTCACTGTGTAGACCAGGCTGGCCTCAAACTCATGGCAATCATCCTGTCTCAGCCTCCCACCATAGCTGGTCCCTGTAGGAATCTTATGAGTAGCAACACATTATTGCATTGTTCGTGCTAGTAGTTTTCATTTGATAAACGGAAACCTTTTAAACATGCCAAGTATTTTTTAAAAAAAGAAATCACATCTATATCAATTACTCTCCATCCTTCCCGTCCTGCAGCCTTGACAACTAATCCACATTATGTCTCTTTAGATTTGCCAGTTCTGGACAAGTCATATAAATGGAATCATGTGATGCACAGTCTTTTGCGTCTGGCTTCTCTCAGTGTAACATTCTAAGCTTCGTCCATAATACAGCAGCTATCAGTATCGCGTTCCTTTTCAAGGTTACACACGTATACTTTTTAAAGTGGATTCCAGCTTGAGATAGAGTCTTTCCTCTGCAAATTTTTTCTTGGAGGTAGAACTCTGGCATATCTGAGCAGGGCGGCAGCAGCCTTTCCAGGAGGCTTCAGTGTACGCCACCAGCCACATGGACCTAATTTCCTGTCTCTATGCTCCCTCCCTCTCCCCATCCCAGAGGGCTGCTTTCAAGCTCTGCCAGGATGCTGCAGCCCCTTGTCAGGTCATAGCAGAGGTATATGCTCTGTTGTTCATTCTCCTGCTTGAATATAGTAAAATATCACACAGAAGAAACTCTGCTGGGCATTCTGCTCATTGTAACAGAATGTGGCCCCCGGGACCAAACAAGCGCAGGGCCCCAGACAGCATCCGCTGAGGCACCGGAGGTGCAGGGGCCTCTTCAAGCTGCAGCTCTGTCTCATTTCCTGCTGTTTCCAAGCCCAGAGGAAGGGGCTGCCATTGCTCTTTGTCTGCAGGATGCTGCAGTGGCTTCCTTGGGTTAGAACAAAGTCCCCCCAAGCGTGGAGGGGCTCCAGCTGAGCATGCAGTGTTCCCATTGGATCCTTTCTAGATCTACCTATTATTTATCACAGTAGAAAGGGGTAAAGAAGATTGCTTTATTTGATAAAGCTCAAGTCTCTATTTTTGGGGTTTTTGTTTGTTTTGTTTTATTTTTTGTTTTTGACACAGGGTCTTGTTACATAGTTCAGGCTGGTCTTGAACTCATTATGTAGCCCAGGCTGGCCTGAAATTTGTGGCAATCCTCCTGCCTCAGCCTCCCATGTGCTGAGATTATAGGTGCGTACTACCACACTCAAGGCACAAATCTCTTTCAAAAGGTCACACTGGCTATAATTGGGGGTTTAATACCCAGAGTACTGGGGATCTGGGGCGGGGGGCTATGTGGTTCTCTTTTTATACTTGTTACTTTATAGAAATTCTTTTACTACCTGATTTTCAAGGTTCTTCCTTGGAACAGATAAATATTTGGAGCCAGGAAGTTTTTCCTCACCCAAGATCAAGGATAACCTGGTAGGTTTTCTTGGAAAGTTTAGGTGGGATTCAATTGGGAGCATGTGAAGGTTTGAGGTGGGGAGGAAGGAGATGAGTTGAAAGATTGTGCGCTGCCTAACAGCAGAACACAACTTATGGGAAGACTGACATTGTTTTTATCTAAAATATGAAAGGTCTCTGTGTGATTCTAACATGAGTATGAACTGAGAGAAGTTTGTTATATAGCATCATTTGCTCTGAGGATTCCTTGTGACAAGAACAAGGCCTGTGCATTGCCATCATCCACCCTTGTGGCATCCCGCGTCATTGGACTGAAGCATCAGTCATGTCCTTCCTCTTCTCATCAGCCTGGCTCCAATCCTTAAACACTCTCTCACAGCTTCCCTGGCAGCTGGCAATGGCCATGTGACATGGCAACGTGTAGAAAGTTTCGGCTATTTTGATAAAAAGAAAAATATTGCCACTGTGACATCCTTCTTGTCCTCCATCCTTGAACACGGTGTGATGTCTGGAGCTATGGCAGCCATATTGTGGCAGTCATCTCATTACGACAAGGAAAGGTCAAGGGAATTATAGAGGCATTAGTGCTAACATCACATGCCCGAGCTGATGAATCAACATCATGACTATCTGCTTATACACTTCTTGTTATTTGAGAACTAGAAATGCCCCATAATCTCTGTTGAAGTTCCTTTTAGTCAACTTTTTGCTACTTGACTGTACTGCAAACCAATATAATTTATGAAAAGAATTTTATTAATACGTCTTCTCTGGTTCACTAATACCCATTTACTCTAATACTTCTACCAAAATATCTATCACTTCCCTCTTGTCTCTCTCCTGTGTATTTCAGTACTGACTTCATAGATGTTGAAGTTTTAAATTTTGGAGAAAACAACTTGCTGAATTCATTTTGAAAGAAATGTATTGGCAAATTTCATTTTCAAAATCTAATATGTGTCCGTCCAGGTAGATAAAAATGCTTCCTGGTGCAACTGCCACCCACACATGACAGGACTAGCAGATATGGGAGAAGAGGGAAAGAGTGATGGCCTCTCTGAGGATGGGGCTGTCATGATTTGTGTCTAGATGTCCCCAAAAAACCTTACGTGGTCACAGGTGGGGCTGGATCTAGTGTGTGATTATTAAATTACTCCGCTGATTGCTTTGGCATAGTTCTTGGGATCAAGGATGTGATGCTGGAATTAAGGGCGCTGGGATTAAGGGTGGGAGTGCTACCCACTTTAGTGCCAGGTAGCCTGCATAAGATATAAGGGACAGAAAGAGGCTTATAGCCTCCTTGCTTACCTTGCTACTTTCTGCCTGTCTGTCACGCCACCCTGCTGTGGAACCAGCCCGATTATGGACTGAAACCTCTACAAACTGTGAGCTAAATACACCTTTCCTCTCTTAACTCTGCGTATCAGGTGTTTCATCCTAGCAATGAAAACAATAACTAAGACAGGGCTGTGGGGTGATGGGCCAGTTTGTGCAAGAAGGAAAGACTCTTTAGAAACCACAACCTTTCACCCCTCAAATGCCAACAGCAGAGTGTGAAAGAATCAGAATAGAAAATGCTGGAGGACTTACTATAGAACTTCATGACACTAATGCATCTTTAAATTTTTAAAGGAAGTCATGCTTTTCAGCAGAAAGAAGAAACCTGTGCTTTTAAATTTTTTAAATTAATCTACCGAACATGTGCCTGTGATCACCTTTCTGGGTGGCTGGCATGTTTTGTCTGTTGAGGATATGGCCCATTGTATCATGTAGCTTCCTGTTTATTAGGACTTGGGAGAAAATTTTCTGGCTTTAAGCCTCCAATGTTTCGGCAATAGTTTTATTTTTATCTCATGAATATTGTGGGTGACTTGTTAGTGGTCTGCTGATTTTTGTTTGATTGGATTTTTTTTAAAGGTTATCTAAAAAATAGTTGGTCAGATTCACCTGCGACTAGCCAGTAATATACCCTCTGCCTTTGCTTAATGTTTTCCAGCAGTGGCACAGAATATGCAGTGTTAACTAACACTGTGTGAATTTTCAACATCTTATCTGTTGTTGTCACTAGCTTTAAGGATTTTTCATTAAAATGACAATAAATAGAAAGTTAACAAGCATTTTAATTAAGATAAACAATCCCTAAAATGATCTAATTCCTTTGACATTACAATTGAAGTTTATTTTTCACTAAGATCAAATCCAGAGTGGGTGTTCCTGATCAGCCATAGCTCTGCTCCAACCTTGACTCCTACCAAAGTGCATCTCTATCTTCAGAGTAGCTTCTAGATTGCCCTACACCAAGACTGCAGAGGAGAGAAGACCAAGGAGGATGGAGGTGGGCTTGGAGTGGGAGGCTACTCATTTCATTGGTCAGAACTCAGTCACATGGCCACACTAAAGGCAAAGGAAGCTGGGAAATGAAGTCCAAGAAGCGGAGGAAAGTTTTGATAGAGACTGATTTAAGATCTGCAACAATGAAAGAGATAATGAAATAAAATGAGTTTTACAACCCCAAAATAGGGGTGGCAAATTCAATTAACAGAAAGACAGGCTACACCCCAAGGGAGACCACAGAATTCTATTTCTTCAAATCACATGTTAAGAAATGAAAGAGGCTATGATAAAAATAGGATAAGGGTGAATTTTCAAAGAGATTCCCAGGACACACGTGTGGCGAACTCCTCCCTGGTGACACAGTAGGCAGAACCAACCCAGCTGTGAAAAGCAGCCAGGGGTGTTAACCTGTTGCCCAGCTAGAGCCGTCCTGGAAAACTCCCACTCTTCCATATCTCCTCGAGCATCTGTTCCACAGAACGGCTGCCTGTCTGAAGTCACTTCCTGCCCCCTTGACTGGCACAAGTGACTTTGCTTCCATAGAAGAGACGTAGAAAACAGATGTTGAAGCCAATCAAACTCATGATATTATTACATTTGTGTTAAGTTTTAAGAACAAGTTTTCTAATCATTGTGCTCAGTTCATGTTAATTAAGAAGTCTGAAATGTTTAAGAGAATCTGACATGTTCACCTTGCAATTTTATTTTGAAATGATAAATGGAGGCCTGACCTGGAGGTTTCATTTAAATGCTGTAAAATAACTTAGTATATTCTCAAATAGTATTTGAATGTTCAAGAGAACCTAATTTACTACACATATAAGCTAACTTCATTGTAAGAGTGAGTTGAGATATAGAAAGCTTTTCTAGCTAGGTTCGTAAATGTTACCTAATCTGGCATTTGAAGTGTTTCAGAAAATTGAATTTATTAAGTTTGTAAAAGTTTGAAAATATTTTTGGAAATTGAATTATACGAGTAAAGTTGATCCGCTATTTGAAGAAATTTTACCTTTTTAAATTTATGGGTTAATTGAACACTAGCCAGATTACAAAGAAAAACATTCTCATTTTCATACACAAATCACTATATTTACAAAGAAAATAAATTCACAGGTTAAGCTTGAAAGCTTAAAATTAAATTTCAAAATGTTCTACTTTAGTAAATCGAATATTAAAAATAAATTTAATATTAGTGAAAGCAGCTACAAGTGGTTCACTTTGCTCACACATCAAATACTTAACTGATAAGAGTGAAGAGGAGGAAGAGGGAGTGCTACAGATGCTCAGTGAACAGCAAAACCAACAACGTTTAATATTTAATAAATTAGTTTCTTTCAAGGTGTGGAATAAGGCTAGAAACCGGCCCTTGGTGTCTCCAGGGGGCAAAAAGTACAATCTTTAGGCATCACAGCGCCCTGATGGGGAGATTTTAAAAGGCGCGGCGGCGGGGTGGCTATACTATATGCACACCAAAGCTCCACCCAGGCAACCGTGAACCCCGGTTTCTGGTATCCAGGTCTCCTGAGGCCTCCGGAAGGTTCCGGAGGTTTGGGGGGAAACGCTGCCTCGCAGACCGGCTTGAGCTCCCACCGAGTGAGGGGCGCGGCCCGAAGCCCACTTTCCTGAGCCTCGGGCGTTCCGAAGCTTAATACCTGCTGCCACCTTGAACCGGGCGCAGCAGAAGGGACAGGAGCCCGCGCCGGGCCTGCAGAGGGCTGGTGCAGGCACCGCGCTGTGCGAGGCTGCACCCGGGGCTGCAGCGCGGGGGTGGACGCCACAGCGTCCCAGGCCTACCCTCTTGGCGACCATCGCCTCCCCACCTGAGTCAGAACCCGGAAGTGTCCCCTGACATTGACCCCAAGAGTACTGAATCCCTGCGGATGAGGACTGCTGAAAACCGGCGCTTTTCCAGTACGCAGCACTGGGTAAGTGATTGTTGAGTGGCTGAATGAATGAATGACTTAGAAAAGCAGCATTACCGTGAAGATGAAATCCCACACCTTGCTAGATTAAAACAACTGAAAATATCAACTGATATAACCCAGAGCCAAGATAGATTCATCCCTAGTAATTTTAAGAAATAAATAATGGCTCGTTTCTACTTCAAAATTTTTAAGCTGACACAATAGCATGTGCTTGTAATCCCAGCTACTTGGGAGGCTGAAGCAGGAAGATCATGAGTTTAAGGCCAGATTGGCCTACACAGCAAGACCACAATAGCAAATTTCTAAAAATTATTTTATCTAGTTGGTACAGTTTGGTTTATTTCTTCAAGCTGATAGTGGATATATTTTTATCACTATAAATGTGTTTTTTAAGTACAAACATGTGAGTTCTCGACAGACCTGTTGGAATCCTGGTTTTATTTAAACCCAAAGCTCCTGTACCTGTCTCAAGTGAACGGCGACGAGAGGCAGAGGGCATAGAGTGAGGGGAGAAGACACGATTCCTTGCATATTTTCCCCAAAATGCCACACTGCGATCTCGGTATCTCAGAGGGAAGGCTGGTTGAATTGGCTGGGTGAGTGAGATTTTGTGGGGGGCCCAACCAAGGAGATGCACTTGGGCTGGGGACGTAGCTCAGTGGCAGATTGGCCGTGTGCACAGGACCCTCGGTTCAGTCGCCAGCACCACAAAATGAACAAACAAATTAAGGTAAAGCCCTGGAGAGTCCAAAGTGGAGCCCAGTGATCTGTTGTCAGGGTGCCTCAAGAAGATTCTTAGGGCAGGGAGGGGTGGGGACATGGAGGGCCAAGAGTAGGGGACCATCAGGATGGGGCCAAGGGAACCGGGCGCTTCACCTCAGAGCAAAGAGGACGGGGAGGGAAATCATTCCCAGGCTGAGTTTCTGTTGCGTGAGGACAGAGCTTCCCCAAGGCTCCCCAGTTGTTGGTTTGCAATTCCCTGAATTTAATAATGCTATGATGATAATGGGATTTATTTTTCTTTCCAAAACAAATAGAGGGATAGTTCCTAAAGCAGGGTCGTCAAGACTGGGACGCACCAACCCTCTCTGCTCCGAGGATAGCCTTGGCTCCTTGACTCAAAGCCAGCGTTATCTGAGAGGGAGGGGATGTTTTGTCTCAAGGGTAATCAGCTTTAAGGCAAGACTCTGGGATGGAAATTTTGTTTGAAATTTTCTTTTCATTATGATCTAGACAATAACCTTTAGCTATTGTGAAATTACAACTCTTATCCTTGCTTTTTTGACTTCTGTGGTATCATGGCCGGGAAGCCAGCAAATCCATGATATTCACTCTTCCTTTCCCATCAGTAACAGAATCCCTGGTTGTTCTGCCGAGAATACAGATACTCAGACAACATACCTCGTTCCCAGCTTCTCTTGCTAAAGGCAGCCCTGCTGTGAATTCTGAATTGAAGCAGGAGTATCTTGTGGAAGCTTCTAGGCATTTTCCTTGAAAGACATCCTGTGTCTGCTCTTTGCCTGCTCTTGTCTTTGACCCTCCTCCATCTTGCCATCTCTAGGGCTGGCCGAGAGGACCCCAAGGGGCCCTAAGACTGCAGAACGGCCACACCAGCCCTGGGTAACCTAACCAGACCTTCACTCAAGACAGAAATAATTCCATATTGAGTGTAAATCTCTCTTTGGGAGTTTTCGGTTACTTGCAGTCAAAGTTAATCCTCAGCAACACAAAAAATAAAACTGTTCTATAATCTCTCAGCCACCTTGTGAACACTATTTGTAATTTCTCTTTTACTCATGCTTTCTTCCCCCTTGAATTGTCACACAGGTAATTGATAAATGACCTCTGAAAGCCCTGGGTGGACCATATTAGCTCCCACACCCTGCACTACATCCCGCATGCCCTGGGGATTGAAGTGGTGATCCTTCTCTAGTTTCCTGCTTACATAAATTTCCCAAAACTCTCTTACCCTGTTAGTCAGCTTTCCAATACTGTGACAAATACCTGAGATATTACACTTACAAAGGGGAAAGATTTCTTTTGGCTTATAGTTTTGCAGGTTTCTGCCCATGGTCACTTGGTCCTTTTGCCACAGGGCCTGTGACAGAGCAGTACATCATGCTGGGAGTGTGACATGGCAGTACATCACCTCATGGAAGCCAGAGGTGAAAAAGAGGAAGACAGAGAGACAGGAGTCCCAGAATTCCCTTCCAGGACATGCCCTCACTGACCTAACCCCTCACTAGACCTCACCTCTTTAAAGTTTCCACCACCTGATAATAGCAGCTAGCTGAGGGCCAAAACTTTAACAAATGGGTCTCTGGAGAACATTCCAGAACCAAGCTAGTGCATAAACTTTCCCCTCAGCACCCCTAATTTAGTCTTCCTCATCTTTTGCTAGACAGTTCCAAAAGGCCACTCCCAGCAGATATTCAACCTGCATCAAATCACAGTGCTGTTTGCCAGCTCTCCTAATGTCCAAAGTTCTGTTCCACTGGACAGAATTTTACTGACAGACTACCCCATGCCAAGGCAGGTGCTAGGCTGGAGGACAGAAGGAAGATTCAGGCAAGGTTCCCTCTCCAGAGAGCAGGGGCCTATAGCTTCCTCTTCTCTTTTTATATACCAGACACTCCTCAGATCATTGATCCATATGAATACAACTTTTTGTGGGAATTAACATGTTTTTCGAGGATTGGGGGTATAACACATGGTGCTACTATTCGATAGCTGAAGGATGTTCAGATGAAGGTCTAGCGGGGGAAAGAATGGGTCTCTCTCACATTCCTTCTCTTATCCTAAGACTTTTGTGGCCAAGATGGCTTTATTTTCACTTTTTCTAAAGGAACATTTGGGAGAGAAGGGACTGTCTTGTTGCTTTGAAACGAAATGAATTTAGTGCCTGGAGCATTTAACCCACTTACTGCTTGGCTCCCACTGTTTCACTCAATGGGATTATTCAGCTATCTTGTGCAGTGAATAGCAAAAGACCCACCATGAGGAATAAAAGAGTAGTGGATAGGGCATTCCAGCTTCCCAAGACAAATCTAGGCAGAAAGCCTGGAAAGAAAGTTATGGGTACCAAGATACATCATGTATAGGTACAGAATTAATGTAATGAATGTGACCATTGTATGTAGAATGTACCAATACATGTTCTTGGTTTAAAATAAAATTTAAAAAAAAAAAAAAAGAAAGAAAGTTATGGGCATACAAATCTGTGAACAGTTATAATTTGCTTTGCTTTCCCCTCTCCCTCGCCCGCATACCATCCCAAGCTTTATTCCTCATCTTTGATCTAGATGGGGTATGTGTGGCTCTCCCCTAAGGAGTGAAAAGTCCTCCAGAGTCACTCTTACTATTTCTCTAGCTAGGCTGCCTCCACATGAGCTCTCCTCTACTGGTGGTTTTCACCAAAGATATAGTCATTGTGATCAGTCTCTTGCCAGACTACCCCACTCAGTTATACGTCTAACCCAACTTTCAGACACTGTTGTACTACAAAAGTGTGTGCCACCACACCCGTCTCAAAAAGTGTCTTCTTTCTGATTTTGAGTTACATTACAAAGCTTCCTTCCATGAACATGGCCTAAGGTGACTCCGTGCGTGACCCCTTCTTTATGACCTTCTTCCATCAACTGTGGAGCTGTACAGTTGGGGGGGGGGTCCGGGACAGCCCTCTCAAGTGGGAAACATTCTCCCCTCTTGGGCCAGAGTCATGGCAATCACTTGGCGTGCATCATGTCATTTATGCCCCCCAGTAGCCACAGGGTCACCTACCTTATAAACAGTGGAGTCAAAACTCACCTCACCTGGTGGAGCCCCAGCATGCACGCAGTGTAACCTGCTGTTTATAACAATCCCTGGCAAACTCAAAGGCCACATGCCAATGTCACACGTGGACAGTTTAGACCCAGAAGGAATCACTTCTTCCTGAAGTACATTCGGATATTTGTATTTTTGTGGGCAGTGCTTCCTAAGACCAGAGAGCTTTTGTGAAAAATGAAATCGACTTCCTTTTAAAGAAATTTGTGAGGAACAAGTAGCTCTCGGTCAAGCTGCTCCTCTCTCTGGTCAACATCCTGGCAGGAAACTTCTAGAATTGCCTGCAGCAAGTATGAGAGACTTCAGCAGAAAGAATTTTTTGCCTTGTCTAACATTTGACTTCCTGTTTTGTCTCCAAATTTGCATAGATTTTTAATCCTTAGGAAACCTTTTTGTTGTTTCTTTTCCATGAGATAAGATTTCTGTTGATGGGGGATCAGCTACAGGGATAGCCTAGGACTGGCGAAGTTACCCAGATGTAAACTCTATTACCTCCTCTTCTGTGCCCACTCAGCCATCCACTTAAAAATAACTCCCCTCTTCCTTTGTGCTCCCAGTCTTCTCCCTGCCTATTTTTGTAGCATTTTGCCAAGCTTATTTTCCTACATCCTTGATTCTCATCCAGACCATTAGCCCCCTGGAAGCAGGAACCGCATCTGACTCCTCTGTTCCACCCAGTGCCAGGGCCACCTGCTCGTCCAATGTTTAGGACCCTGGTGGGCTGTTCCACCTATTCCTCATTTTCAGGTCAGGGACCTGGAGCACAGTTACAAGAATCACCCCAGGTCCCAAAAGTGGTGAACATTAAGCCAGAGTCAAGCCCCTTTGCCTCCTCCCTTAAATTGGAAGATGAAAAGGTTCAGCAGCTCAGAAGATCTGCTGATCCTTACAGGTCCTGGTGAACTTTTTAAAGCTGCCTCCTATTTGGCATGGAAGAGCTTGTTTTTGTATGGCTCCTGAAGAATGAGTTTATGGACATAGCAGTTGCCTTGATTTTCTTCAATCTTTCCTAGAAGAGGCAGCTGGGGTTCAAATCCTGGTTCTGTCACTTACCAGCTGTGTATCTGGCACCCAGCATGTGCACCCTCCAGGGAGGTGTTTTGAATGTGAGGTGCCCACAAGGTGCTGCTGGCATTGTATAATGGCCCCAGTTGACCTCCCCTAACTTTAGCAGGCACAGAACACTGGGCACAGCTTTGTCCCTTCATGCCTGGAAGGTGAATCCCTCATCGTTCTGGATGACAAAATCTTCTACATGACCCTCCTTCCTTTACCATTGCTGCAGAGTGTGTTTTCTATGGCTGTTTATAGGTTGACTGGTTGGTTACAAAAGGAGGCTCTTGACCTGTTGGTTCAAGCCAGAGGTCCACAAACTAGCACATGTGGGTCACATTTGCTTCTTCCCTTGTTATTGTACAACCCATAAAATAAGAATGGCTTTTACATTTTTAAATGGTTGATAAAAATCAAAAGAATAATTCTATTTTGTGACACGTGAAATTCAAACTTCAGTATCTATAAATAAAGTTTTATTGGAACATTGGCATGCTTGTTCATTTTCATATTTTCTACAGCTGCTTTCCTGTGACAATAGCTGAGTTGAAATAGAGATCAGATGGTCTGAAAAGACTAAATTAGTTTCTATTGGCCCTTCACCAAAAAAGTTTGCCAACTCAGTGTAAATAAATAAAAGAAGATTCCTTACTCAGAAATACCCAGCTAGACCTCCCCACCTTTTCCCTTCTTCATTCTCTATCCACGAATGTAATCTCAGGTTGGATATTCTTTTGGATTAACAAAATGCAAATATTCCCTGGGAATTTTGCAAATTCACACCATTCTCCAATCTTTCCTTTCATTCCACTTCATCACACCTTAAGCCAGGTGTGGTGGCACATTTCTGTAATTCTGGTGCTCTTGAAGGCTGTGGCAGGAGAAAGACCCTGTTTCAAAACAAAAAATACAAAAGGGCGAAGGATGTAGCTCCATTCAAAGGCCCTGGGTTCAATGCCCAGTACCACATACACACACACACACACACACACACACACACACACACACACACCACTTTAGCACAGCACAGAAGAGAGAGGAAGGAAAAGATGGAACTAGGCAAAGGAAGAGAAAGAAAGAATGAAAGAAGAGGAAGACAATGAAAAGGATAAATAAATTCATTCCAAACAAGCAAATCTGGAAAAATAAAAGTTCAATGGAAATTTATAGGAGAGATTCAATGCTAAGGAACTTACAGAGGGATATGAAAAGCTGAAAAAGCTCAGTTTCCAAGATAGAAAAAGAAAATGAGTAAAGAAAAAAGCAAACAAGTAGGAGCAAAGGAGACTAAAACATCTGCAAGGCTGTCCTCACTCTGGTTCATTTAGCATGGTTCTCAGTTCAGGCGTTTGACATTTCACATTTGAGGGAATTTGCTAGTTCATGAACAAACTGTGAGGGGCACCCCAGTGCTTTATTGCCCATAGATCACTAACCTGAAATTAGATTTTAAAAAGCAGGAAGGGAGATTAAAAGGGAACATTTTAACCAGCATGCCTCTAAACTGTTAAGGTCACAAAAAACAAAGCTATTGTAAGAAACTGTCCTAGCCAAGAGAAGCCTAAGGAGACATGATAATTCAATGTAATTCAAACTAAATGAATTGTGGTGTCCTAGGTAGGATCCTAAAATAGAAAACACATAGTAGATATACAAGATGAACAAAATATATGGTGAATGTTTAAATTAACAAATGTATTATAATAAAACACACATTGTCATTAATCCCCTCAAAATCCTTCCTTCCTTCCTTCCAATTTATCCCTATCCCTTTGTTCTTGCCACTTTTTGCAGTGAAGTTCTGGAAGTCCTTTTTCGTGAGAGTGTCTTTACAAGGTATGATAAAAAAGAGTGAATGCTTCTTTCCAGAACAAGGTAGATGAGAATATCTGACTCTCTCCTTCCCCACCCATTGCTGGCAGAAGGAGGGTGTGACGTAGCTCTCAGATGTCATGTCCCCCAACCCCTTGATTTCCTTTGCTCCACTTTACCCCCAGAATGGGCTGGGACAACCTGCCCCTTTGTCCTGCCTGCTAGTTTACTGGTCACTTTTATCCTGATCCCTCTAACAGAAGGTACAGCTCTGCTGTCAGCCATGGTGCCCCTCCACTGCTCCCGCCAGGACACTGTTGCTGGAATAAGCAGTGGGGAAATGTGACAGAGATCAGGAAGAGATCTGGGCCCAATACTAACCAACTTCTCTGAATCCCAGTAAACTAGCCCCTTCAAAGATTTCCCCAGTTTCAGCCTTGCCGTTTTTTATGGAGACTCAAAGCTGTCAAACAAACAACTTGTGTGCTACCATGATAACTGCGTTTTCATGGACACCTGCACCTCCTTGAACCATCACAGGCCTGTACTTGGACCAATCATGGGTCTGCAGCTGCTCTATAAGCAGTGTTCCCATCACACTTCTCCAGTGAGTCTCTGAAGGCTCCCTTTGATGTACAGACTCTCTTGTGCTGCCATACAGATCCTGTTCAAACAAAGCCTCATTCTGGGGAACCTATAAATCTTGTGACTTATCACTTGGGTAGTGTGAGGGCTGAAGGTCCTGCAAATCTTACTCAGCATTCTTATCCTGAGATGTGTGGACAGAGCAGTTGCTTTAAAAGACAGAGCAATAAACACTGGGGGTTGTTAGCCCTGAAGGGCTCCAGAGACCAGCAGTGAATGAAGATCAGTGACAGAGTGCAACAACTGGTGGAGTTGACCAATGTCAACCCACCACTGAAAGCAACCAGCACAAGCCATCATCAAATGGTGGTAGTCAACAGCACCAGAGACCAGCACTTGGCAGTGTTCCCCAACAGTGTCCAGCACAAGCTGGCACCAAACAGCAGCATCTGGCAGCAGCAGAGACCAGCACCCAGCAGGGTCAATCCGTGGCATCTGGCACAAGCCAGCACCAAATGGTGGCAGATGGCAGTGGCAGAGACCAACAGCCAGCAGTGTTGACTGACAGTATCTAGCAGTAATAGTTGACCAGTGGCACAGGGCTACTAAATGAATTGCCTTTTGCCAATTCACGATTTCCATCTTAATTGAGCAAAAGACCCCTCAACTGATTGGCAGCAGTAACTTCCAATGCAAAGGCAGGCTCATAAAACATTATGATGTGGCTTTGTGCACCTTATTCACTGGATCTGGCTCTGTGTGACTTCTGGCTCTTCCCCAAAGTCAAAATGACCATGAAAATAAATGTTTTGAATCAATTCAGGACATCGAGGCAGCCACAACACAACTAAAGACACTCGTGAAAGAGGACTTCAGAACTGCTTCAGAATGTGACAAGAACAATGGAACAACTGGGTTCAAAGCAAGGGGAGTATTCTGATAAGGATTAATGACAATGTGTCTTTTACTTTAATATTTTTTTTTTAATTTTAACATTCATCATATGTTATGGCTTGTGTCCAGATATCCCCCCAAAGCCTCATGTGGTGATAGGTGGAGCTTTTCAGGGGTGGCTGGATCTAGGGTATGTGATGCTGGGATTAAGGATATGATGCTGAGATTAATGGTGCAATGCTACTCTAAGGATGGGTACCCTGGATGGAATATAAGGGACAGAAAGGGAGCAGCTATCATCACTTGCTGCTTGCCACCTTCCGCTTGCCCTGCCTTGCCATGGACTGTTTCTCCTCTGTGATGCCACCCTGCCTTGGAGCCAGCCAATTATGGAACGAAGCTTCTACAAACTGTGAGCCAAAAGAAACCTTTCTTCCTTTAACCTTAGATGTTGGGTATTTTGTCTCAGCAACAAGAAAATTAACTAAAACACCATATTTTTATTTTACTGTAATTATTTTTTTATTTAAACATTCACCACATTTTCCAACCACACTCATAACTACTAGAGATTAGAACCACCATGGACTTTGGTTAATAACAACATATCAATATTGATTCATTAATTGTGACAAATCTATCATACTAATATAAGGTGCTCCTTTAGGAAAAGAGGGGTGGTAATATGAGAACTCTGTACCAGCTTCATAACTTTTCCATAAATTTAAAACTATAGCTGAGGGTGTTTGTTGGTAGAGCACTTGCTTAGCATGTGAAAACCCTAGATTCCATCCCTAGTACTGCTAACTGCAACAGCAACAAACTATTCTTTAATGGGAAGAGGAAATTGGGGATATTGGTCCAAGTTGCAGTTACATAGAATGACAAGTCTAGGAATCCAATGTACAACATGATGACTATAGTTAATGATATGGAATTGCAAACTGGAAATTTGTTAAGAAAGTGGATTTCTGGTGCTCTTACTACCCTGCCACCAAAAGCAAATAAAAAAAGTAACCATGAGCAGATAAATACGTTAATCTGCTTGACTGTATTAATCATCTCACTGTGTATATGTGTATGAAAATAATATTTACATAATTTAACTGTATATAATAATATTAATTTTAAAAAATTTAAAAATATTCATTCAGAGAACATTTAGTAAGTGCCTACATCCCCACTATGCCCATAGTGCCCTGGAACCTGGCATCTGGGGAGCCTGTATGCCCAACTAGCCAATGGGCTCAGCACAACTAAGGCTAAGCAAGCAATGTCCCCTTGACCTTGTAATGGCCTGAGGCAGTTATTTCCAAATGAAACTCACTGTGAAATTTAATAGGCATTAATTTTTAAAAACTAAGAAAAAAGGGAGGGGTGAGAGAAGAAGGTGGTCTTTGGTTTAAAAAAAGTTTTAAAAAACTAGATGAAAACAAATTAAATATGTTTCTTTACCACTGGACCTCTCAGAGCCATTATTATGCTTTTACACACTGCAACATCCAAAAAAGAACGGTAGAATTCAGCATTTCCCAAACTTATTTGATTATGAAATGCCTTCATTGCAGGGTACTTTTGGGGACACCCCATAATGTTTGTATGAGCCTGCCTTTGTGTTGAATGGCATTGTTGCCAAGATACTTTTGAAAACACTGATTTAAGCCATCTAAAAAAGAGACTAGAATAACTGAAAACTGCTAAAGGAAAGACCTGTTACAGGAAAGTTAAAAGAAACACAATGAAAACAATTGAATTATCCCTCACTGATTTTTAACTGGTTGCCTCAGGGATCTCAAAAGCAAGAAATTCTGCCAAACTAATTACAATGTACTGCAGATTTTTCATTTGATGCTCAAGGCCTTCAACAAGAGCCTAATGGACTGTGTATCTTGTTAAATGTAACTGGATGCGGAAACTATTAACATTAGGCTCACTTGGTGTCGTCCGTTGCTCAACAAAAGGCCTTTTGAAAAGTTATACAAATTTGGGGGTGGACAATGAATATTTGGTTGAGATTAGTTAATGCAGAGATGAATAAGTCTTCCTTATCCTGAGAAACAAAGACAATTCAGTTCGCGAAAAGCTGGGGACATTCAAATGTCTCTGGAACAGCTGGGATATTTAGAAGCCGTATATGAGAAATTTCACATTTTATTTCTTTAGACATGCAACTTTCTCAAGCCTAAATTGCATTTTAATTTAATCATTTGGGGCAGTTGTATCTCTTCAGCTGAGATTACAAATACGAAGCTTAGACCAGGCAGAGTTTTCTTACAAATTTGTTTCGAAATACAGCAGATGACAAGAGATAAGACTTGAATCTTGACAACATGGCTTCGTGAAAGGACATGTTAGTAACATTTTATGTCAGTAGCATTTTATCAACTCCTGAGAGATTTTCACACAGTCCTCAAGGAATTGAAAAAATCTTGCCTGGGGTGCAATGAAACCAGCATAAAAATAATTACAGAGGAAACAGAAGCTCTGAGACAGCAGAGAAAGGAATCAGAATTCTCTTGTTCGGAGGACAAGAGAAGACGGGTTGAATTGTGGATCCATTCTTCAAAACTGAGTGAGCTTGGCCAAGTCACTTTTTGGAACTTCAGCTTTCACATCAGTAAAACAGGGATAAAATCATCTCCTTTATTCCATAAATAGTTATTGTGATAAGAAACTACAATTACCAACCTAAAACAGCAAAGAATAGAACAGGGATAAAAGCAAATACTGAAATATCAGCGCAAAATAGCTGGGGACCAGGTTCATAGGAAACAGAAGAAGGAAAAAAATCAAGCCAGCTAGAAGTGAATGCTGTATGGACGGAGAAATTTTATTTGCATCAGCAGAATTTTTGGGAAATGAGGCAAGACTAAAAAACATTTAGCTTTTTGGCATAATTGAATTCAGTTACAGTGGTACAGCTGAAGTCAAGTTTGTGAGGGGGAACTCTGCAATCATCAGAGCAAAAACTTCTAGAGCAAGAACATTCCTCACCTGGAACAAGAAAACTGTTGAACTTGGGGTTGGGGGTTTAGCTCAGCAGTACAGTGCTTGCCTAGCAAGTGCAAGACCCTGAGTTTGATCCCCAGCACCGCCCCCCACAAAGAAATTATAAAAAAAAAAAAAAGAAAAAAAAACTGTTAGACTGGTAGAAATAATACAAGGAGAATGAACTAAAGAAATGTTTCCCAAAGTGCATTCTGAATATTATTCAGGAGAAAGGTTATACAATTACATAATTTAGGAGCTGTTGTGTTAAACAAAATCAAACTACCTTCTAGGCTTTTTTCTAAAGTAGCACCTATGTAAGATAAAAGTTCAAACAATAGAGAAGAGCAAGAATTGAAAATTAAAATCGCATCTCACTTCATCTTCTATTCTCAAATTCTTCACAGAATGAAGAATTGGTGTTAGTTTCATATGTATTGTTACAGAGCCACTGTACACAGATACAAGCATCTTTATTAATCAAAATAGAGGTCAGTACAGGAAAACACCATACAGAAATGGTAGCATGCTTTACACACGCCTACATTTCCTTTTGTTAAAATATGTTGAGGAAATAGCAGTTCATTTATCTCAGCTGAGGGTGATGAGTCTAGAAACATTTTTTTATTGTCACAACTGGGAGAGTACACAGAGAGTACCACAGTTAACTAGTGAGTAGAGTTCAGGGATGTTGCTGAAGGCACCATTTATGCTTAAAACTGCCCAAATATGTAAAGGTAGTGTGCCCTGATGCATCACGAACTGAGAAAAATAAATTAGTTCACCCATGACGCCATTAAAAACTGAGACTACATAAGAGTATAGGGAGAAGGATACACTCACACAGTTAGTGAGAGTACAGACTGGTACAATAGTCTAGAGGACAACTGAGGATACCTATAAAAATTTGGGGATATACATCTTTCAACTGTATAATTGCACTGGTAGAATTCTATCCTAAAGAGAAAATTCACACAGATAGGAATACAAGTACTATAATATTGGTTGCAGCATTATTTATAATAATGTAAGAAGAAAAAAGAATTATCCAAAAAATGGTGTCTTAGTCACTTTCCTCACTGTTGAAACACAATATCCTACAAGCACAACCCATAAAGGACAGGTTTATTTTGGCTCACGGTTTCTAGAAGTTTCTAGAAGTTTTAGTCTATGGTCTGCAGGGTTAAACACAGACACAGCATGGTGGAAAGGCCTGGTGGTGGAAAAAGCTGCTCACATCATGAAGGTCAGGAAACAGAGAGAAAAGAGAGCAGCCCAGGAGGGAGATACACCCTTCCAGGCCATGACTCCAGTGACCCACCTCTTCTGATCAGACCCCACATTTCTTTTTGGGGAGAGGGTGTGCTGGAGAGCAAACTCAGGGCTTTGTGCTTGCTAGGCAAGCACTCTACCACTGAGCTAAATCCCCAGCCCTTTTGTTGTTGTTGTTTTTTGGAGGTAGGGTCTCACTATGTAGTTCAAACTGGCCTTGAACTCACAGCAATCCTGTCTCAGCCACCCAAGTGGTGGGATTACAGGCATGCACCATCACGCCTGACCCAGACCCTATATTTTAACAGCAAATCGGGTGTATCTTATGCATGATTCAACCACCTTCCAAAAGCCTTGACAATGGCCATATGAGGCTTTTAGGGGACATTCTTGATGTAAACCATAATAAGTGGTTAAATTAGGCACATCAATTACTGAGAATATTATATTTTTAATTAGGGAGAGTTATAATGGACTGGTTGTAGTGGAATGTACAAAAAATTATAAAGGAAATTCTGTGTATTATAAGAGTTCAGAACCATCTTAAAAATGGGCAAATGAAGGGGCTGGGGATTTAGCTCAGTGGTTAGAGTGTTTGCCTCACAAACATGAGGCCCTGAGTTTGATTCCCGGTACCAAAAAAAAAAAAAAAATGGGCAAATGATTTAATAGAAATTTCCTCAGGTTAGATATAGAAATGACCAATAAACATATGAAAAAATGTTCAGCATAATTAGTTACTAGAGAAATTCAAATCAGAACCCCAAGGAGACATCACTCCACATGATCAGCTTGTGAAGAAATTGGGACCCTCATTCATTGCTGGCAGGAGTGTAAAATGGAGCAGCCATTGCCACTGGGTCCAGGGTTTCAAATTTCTTTGGGGGAAGATGAAACTGTGAAAATTGGATAGCAGTAATGGTTGGAGAACTCACTGAATACACTAAAAACCATTGAAATAGACACTTTAAAAGGGTAAATTTATGATAAGTAAATTATAACATTTTAACAAAAATGTTAGGTTAAAAGAGTTCAGAGAATCACGTAGGGTAGATCTACTACAAGATCTTAAATACTGTAGTTTATATACACTGAGTATTAAGAATCGTATTCTTCTAAATTACATATATATATATAATTTTATATATTTGTATAAACTCATTTGATTTTCATAATAACCCTATAAGGTAAATACTCTTAGCCCCTGTCCTAGTTACTTTTCTCTTTACTGAGATAAAATACCTAATACCCAAAGATAAAAGAAGAGATGTTTAGGGGCTGGGGATTTAGCTCGGTGGTTAGAGTGCTTGCCTTGCAAGCGCAACACCCTGAGTTCGATCCCCAGCACCAAAAAAAAAAAAAAAAAGAAGAGATGTTTATTGTAGCTCACAGTTTGTAGAGGTTTCATTTCATAATTGGCTGACTCCAAGGAAGGTGGCGTGGCAGAGGGGCATCACAGAGGAGAAATAGTTCATGGCAGATAGGTGGCAGCAAGGCAGCAAAGCAGTGAAGACGTAGCAAGCAGCAAGCAACAAGCAACCACAGCAGCCCTCTTTCTGTCCCTTATGTTCCTTTTTTTTTTTTTTTTTTTTTTTGGTGCTGGGGATCGAACTCAGGGCAGGCAAGCACTCTAACCACTGAGCTAAATCCCTAGCCCCTGTCCCTTATTTTCTATACAAGATACACACACTTGAAGCAGGTAACATTCACACCCAGGGTGGGTCTACCCATTATCTATACCCAGAACTATCCCAAACCAATCAGTGGACCAATTTAGTAATCACACGCATTTAATCCCAGCACCGCATCCTTAATCCCACCATCACACACTCGATTCATCCACCTCTGAAAAGCGCCACCTATGCCTACATGAAGCTTTGAGGGACATTTAGACACAAGCCATAATAGCCCCTTAGATAAAGAAACCATGGCTTGACCAAGATCACATAATAGTAAATGTCAGAATCAGGATCTGAACTCAGGCCATCTAGCCCCAGAGTGTGTATCATCTAGCCATTCACTATCCATGCTCTTACCCAGTGTACTAGACCATACTGTTCCCTTGAATACATGGAGTTCATTTTTAGAACACAATTATCTAGAAACCCAGTTTAAATGCTACCAGGTATTTTAAACAGAGAACTATAGTGTAAAAGCTACTTAATAGCTGTATATTTTGCAGAACTAACAATGTAATCAAGAAGGGTCAGGCTACAGCAAAGCCTAGTTTGTCAGAATATGAGAGGTTATAAAACAGAGCAAGTTGACATAAAGTAAAACCCCTTCTTGCTCAAGTTCAGTATATTCGTTGGTCTATTATGTGTCCTTTTAAAATTTTATCAGTAAGAGGGAAGGGAATGGGAAAAAAAGAAGCAGCAAGATATATCATGTACAGGTACAAATCCCCTATGATGAATGTTATCACTATGTACATCTAAAATGTACCATTAAAATAAAATTTAAAATAAAATAAAATTTTATCAATAAGAAACATTGCAATTGAGAAGACCAGATGTTATACCTCCCATAAACATTTTATTGTGTAGTACACATAAAGTGATTTAGCATTAAGATGGAACATAAATATCTTTCATATCTACTTTAGTGTATAATTGCCGTACAAATTTTATATCCTTAAAATTTTTCACCTTCTTTCATTACTGTTTCTATTAAGCTAATCCAGTGGGGAAAGTTGAAATATATGTGAAAAGTCAGGGAAGATTTTATAAGCATTTATCTGTCTTCATAAAATAAAAGGCAGGGCTGGGGATGTAGCTCAGCGGCTGAGCTCTTGCCTAGCATGCATAAGGTCCTGGGGTTTGATCTCTAGTGCCAACATAAAATAAAAGGCAACCTGTTAAACAAGATGCAAAAGGACAGATGGAACTGTCTATATCTTATAATGAAGGTGACGGTTCTTTGCAGTTTTATTTTAAACTACAAGGTCCTGCTTGACTAACATCCAAAAACCTAGTATTTTGTGCTTTGTTAGCTACACAAAGTACCATTTTTTTTTTCAAAAAATAATGGTGATCCTTACTCTAAATTTTATATCTAAAATGATATATCCTCGTCTCTCTCTCTCTCACTGTGGCAAGGTCTTTGTAGGACACTAGGTCAGGGAAGTAGGGTAAAGACTGCATAGAGGAGCCAGGCTAATTAGCTTCAAAGTGTGACTGAATTAGAATTCAGACCGCAAACCACAGTCCTCACGATCTTAGTCTTGATGTGTGCCTGGGAGCTGCTTTAATAGATATGGAAAAGGTGACAACTGACAAGTTATTTGTCTTCTTTCATGTCTCACTAACCCCAGTTCCAAGTCTCATTCCCACCACTCTCCTTCCTGATGCCTTTCTAACATCGGTTCTATCTTCCACCCTCTCCAAACTTTGTTCACAACACCCAGATCCCCAGAGGCACCTTCTACTTTCTACAAGACCCCACCTCTGTCCTCATCACCACCCCTAACAAGCACACTTGAAGTACTGAGCTCACTCAATTCCAGGAAATTTTCATCAACTATTTTTCACTCGTTCATTTGATAATTTCATTCTACTCACATACACTCATTTAGAACAAAAACTATGTGCCAAATGCTGCCAGAACAACCTCTAAATGATTATTTATTCCCTCAAAGCAATTTACCAATTATGACAATGATTATGCCCATTTATTTGACAATTCTCAGCCTCATTCTCTGTCCTATTGCTAAGTGTGGGCTTGCCCAATCTTTGTATGCCACACACTCTGATCTCAGGCACACGATTGGCATCCTGTAAATTCTTGTTAACCTATCAACATTTGGGCTGCCAAGAGTAGCTATTTTAGCTACATGCCATAGCTAGAGAAATGAATGTACTTTGTTTCACATTTCTGATCCACACTAATCCCGCTGACTTTTGACCCATCCTCTTTCCTCTTTATCAAAACAGGCACAGAATATTTACCCCCAAGAAGTGATCACCTATCCCGTTCTACTTCGGTCAAAAGCAAAAACATTCAGCCCCCTCACCCTTGTGCACTGCTTACAGGATCGCTCATTAACTGTGAGTGGAAATGAAATCTCAGAACACAGTGGATAAGAGACAGGATTGAAGTCCTGACACTGTGGCATGCTGGGCAGGCCACAACTTGGAGGTTCCAGGTCCTCCTACTAAGAGGGAAACGCTGGTAACTTCTTTCAAAAGCTTCTTGTGAGGGTGGAATAAAAGACTGTATAAGAAATTTCTTTGAAAACTACAAAGCTTACTGGAAATATCAAGAAACTTCTGCCTTTCCCTGGTTCATTTATTGCCTTTCAAAAAGCCCACAGAGCCTTCCTAAACCTAATTCCATGTCAATGACTCAGACCTTTATCTGTGCCTTTTGATATCCAAATTTTAAATCAAACTTCACAGAAGAAAATCACTGACTTTCTCTGTACTCAGTCATACCTCAACCCCCTACAATCCAGCTCCCATTCTCAGAAATCTAATGAGGCCGAACCCTGAAAGGTCATTTATGAACTTTTGCCAAGCTCAAAGACTTCTTTATTCTTTCTAGCCATGTGATGCTATTGATCATTTTTCTTTCCTCACTCCTGTAACATAGGAATAGTGTGGTTTTCCTCCTCCTCAGGCTTTGCCTCTATGTGACTTCCTCCCATCTCCTACTTGTACAGTCTCTGGTAATGCAACTGCCTGTCTTTCTCCTCTTTCGCGTCTCACTGTCCCTCATGGACCTTCCCAGTTTCTACGCAGACAACCCTCTTTGGTGCCTGCTGTGGTCCCAGTCTCTTACCAGGTTTGCTGGACGCTCCATACTGATGGCCTACATCAGCTTGAACATGTCACGTCTAAAACAAAACTTACCATCTGTCCTCAAAATTGGTTCTTCTTTCTGCTCTCTCTCCCCTCACTCCCCATATGTAGTTACCCAGTGCCAGTATTCCTCTTTGCAATATCCTGTCCAAGTCCTAGTTACTTGACAGAGGGGTATGGGACTAGTTCTGCGCCTATCTTTCATAAGAAATGGGCTTTTCTCAAGGACAATAGGTGGCAGGGAAAGTGAAGTTTGGATTTGTGGTTTAATTACACAAGAATTTTTAACTTCGTGGAAAATTCATCTACGTAAATCTTTGCCTCGCCTTTTTGTATTGCATTTTGAGAGTTGGAGCTTATTTTTCTCAGAAGGTATTAAAAAAATGAAGTAGATGATTATGTGATATGTGTTTCTTAGATCATCTGGAAATACCATTTCCAGAAAAATATTAATGGCAGTGTATCTCCAGCTTGGCAAACTTCTGCCCAGATCAAATTGACCTTTGCCTCAAAATGAGGCTCCAGATGTCTGGGTCTTAAACACGGGTTAACTTCACTTCCAAGCATCCGGAGACTTGGTACCTTCCTTGACAACAGATGGCCAGCTCCCTAACCTCCTCTCCCCTCCCCAGTGCCCTTGCCTGGTGAACATACCACCTTCAGCGAAGCATTTCTTCTTTCTCTGCCATGTACAATTTGGTCATTTTCTTAGTGATGCTTTCCAGTTGTCACCACCAAACCCATATGCCCTAAAGAGAAGGAATGTGCTATATTTCTATGCAGGGACTACAATCCAGGATGCTCCCCAAAAGTACAGAATGTTTTGGTATGGTAATTTTGAGGGTCTTTTGTTGCTACCTATATTTTAACATCTGCCTCTCCTTTGTAGCCTTAACAGGTAAGTTGTACACTGTCTTTTTACTCTTACTTAGTGTATTTGCCAAATTATGTAATTCCATCTCCACGTCCCAAACTCTGGCATCCTACCCTGACCTCAGGATGTCAGACCATTCAGCATGGGAAGTCCAGTCCAGTCCTCACAAGCTGCCTGGACTGGGGCGAGGCTTCTCACGAAAGTGTTATTTGGTTCTGTGTACTTTGCTTCACTGCCTCGAAGGGAGAAGCTTGCTTCCTCCCCTCAAAGTCAGTTCCACAACTCTGCCATCTACTGCTCCCTTCTCTTCTTCCAGCTGCTTCCTCTCTTCCCCAAGAGGCTCTTCCTAAGGTCATTGAGCAAATTCAGCCCCAGGACATTGGTTCCTCCTCCACTTTAGTGGGCCGACTACAGTTGCACTTAGCCTAAGTTTGCATAACAAAAGCAGGGCAAAAGAAAGATGTTGCAGTTCTCCAGTTCATTTGTTTAAAGAGTTCTCTCCAGTAAGCTGACTCTGTGAATTAACTAAAGATGCCTGAATCTCTCTAATGTAAATTCTTAGACTACTGGTCATCATAGTCAATACCTTTGTGCTAGCTTTTTATTTAAAATTACAGGCATAGTCACCAAAGACCTACAACAATAATCTATCGACCATCAACAAAGGAGGCTGATAGGAAGGCAGATGAACAATCAAGCAAAAGCAAGGTCTATAGGCAGCCTTGTCCCAACTTCCAGAACCACCTGAGTCAGAACAATCACAAGAGGGTGCACTAGGGCCCTGAGAGAATGAGTCTCCTTCCACGCTAGTTCTCAAAGATCTTTATGTCCCCGGTGCCAGTTGAAACATTTTATTTTGAGGGGGCTTTGAGGTCTACGACCTTGTTTTTAGCTTACCTTTGCTACAGACTCCTTAATCAACTGCGCAAAGCAACTCCATTTTTATTCTAGGCAGAAGTGGTCTTGAAAGACCACTTTTTATTCCTGAGTAAAAACCAGGAATAACAGAAAGATTGCTCCTCTTTTCGTCTTTATTCTCCTCCCCATCTCTCCCTGCACAGCCTCCAGCCCCTACTGCCCGACCTGGAATTCACCTATAAACTCTTTACTGTCAAACATAATCAAAAAGATTTTGTATTAAAACCTGAAATATCATGAGAAGAGGGTTACATTAAGTCTTCTCAGTCATTTGCATTTTGATAAAAATTAGGTGATTGCATCTCTTTTCTACTTTCCACAGAACAAGTTCAAGAAAGGAAAGAGAGCAGACCGGTTACAGACACTGAGGAGGATATAAAGGTCATGGAAGAATCTACAGTCCTGCTCCCTACCTTGTAATCTAGCCAAAAGCAAGGTGAGAAGTATTCCTGTTTCTAGTTCTGCCACATTCCTTCAGCCCCATGTGGTATCCAAGGGACAAACAACTCCCCACACCAGTCCTTATCTAAGAAATGAGAGGAAGAAAGTGGAAGTGAGTTGCAAAGGGGAGCAAAAGCATGCAAAAAGAGATGGAGTCAGTGGTTTGGGGTGAGATGCTATTTCTTGAGTTTAGCCTTATTTTATTTTTAGTCAATGATCAATTGAAGTTCATGTCTTCAGTGATCTTTGCTATTGCATTACAAGAACTCATTGACACACAATAAAAACAGTAATTCCTTCAGTGAGATGGAGAAGAAGCTAGTAATCCTGAAGTCATCATCTGGCAATTTTGATTTTGATTTTTTTGGAGTGGAAACTTGGTCCAGAGATCTCTGAAATATGGATAAAAAACAGCCATCTCAAGTCTTTAGGTAATTTCAGTCTTCTGAGTAAGGAGATTTACAAGGCAAGTCAGAACCACTATATTATTTATAAGACACAATAAAAAATAAAAACTCAAGACTATTCCAAAATGATGGCAGCAGAGCCTTAAGACAAACATTCCTTCTAAGCTTGGGGCCCCATGGACCTGTGCAGGTTACAACCCCATGAAGCCAACTTTGGGGCCAACAATTCAAATATGAAGTAGAGACCCATTTCTAACATCAAGATGGTTAAGGCCTGACTCCAAGGGTCTAAACTGCTTTATTGAACAATAAAAGGTTCATAAAAATAGACATTCGAACAGTTTGACTTGCTATCAAATTTCCTGGGCCCAGAGTAGATGCGCAATAAATATTTGGGGGTGGAAGTAACTAAACAGGCATAAAATAAATTGTCTGCAGCAGGCAGCTGCCTCACTACAAACTCCAGGTTTGTTTTCAATTTTTCTTCGTAAGAGATACCCCTGTAAGTACAGAAAACTTCTATCTGCACTGATGGAAACACAAATACTCTTTAGAAAGCATTCGCTCAAGAAATTCAAAGAGTTGTTTGCATTAAAAGGTGTGTTAGTCTGTTTTCTGCTGCTATGACAGAATACCTGAGATGGGATAATTTACAAATGAAAGGAGTTTATTTGAGTTTGCAGTCCTGGAAATTCAAGAGCGTGACAGTAACATCTGCTCCATTTCTGGTAAGAACCTCATGCAGAAAATTCACAGTGGAAGACAGGCAAGCAGGTATATACAGAAGAAAGAAGAGGTGGCTGAGTTCCTGCAATAGCTAACCCATTCCCATGAGAAATGCATTAATCCATTCTCAAAGACTCCACCCCATAGTCCAAACACCCTCACGGGGGCCCCATCTTCCAACATTGCCACCTGGAGGAATTAAGCCTCAGCATGAGTTTTGGTGGGGACAAACCGTATTCAAACCACGCAGATGGTCTGAGAGCATCTAAACACAGGTGGCAGCTGGGAGTCAAGAGGACCAAGAATAGCCCCAACTTGGGAACAGGCCCTTCTTATCGCTTGTAAAAGGAACCCAACCTCATTCTTTCACCTCAGCATTAGGAACAGTGGGAACAGACTGTGGAACATTTGTGGTACAGAAGCATGCTCATGACATGGACTCTGAAATCAAATTAGACTCATTATTACCTGCTACTTGACCTTGGGCAGGTTACTAAACTTTCTGTGTGCCTCAGTGTCTCCAACTAGAAGATAGATAACATAGTACCTAGATCACAATACTGTTCAAAGGATCAAGTGAGTTACATGTGTAAACCCCTGAAACAGTGTCTGAACTAGTAAGAGCTATGCGATTATCTGTCATTTATTAGAAGAGTCTTTGGCAGAACTTTGTTGTCCATGACATTCTCCAGACTAGATCCTGTGCAACACACAGACTATCTAGATTAAAAATTTACCTTTACCATAGAGTCAAAGCTAATCTAACAGCGTAGCTAGGACCCACTGCCAAGTAGTGATCCTACTCCTAAAAGCCCAAAGTTACCTGGAGTTAGCTAAATTTTTCTAAGTTCCCAAAGATTTTGGTTACTTAAAGGAATTGCAGTTAACCCAATTGGAATTTATGTGACATTAGAAAAAGGGTCCCTTTTCTGAGCCTGATAAAGCTCAGGCTGGATTCCACTCTCAATTCACCTGCTTGGCCAGGAGCCCTCGTGCAGGGTATAATATTAGCATATATACTTAGAGCACAGTTAACCAAAGTAGGTAACTATTTTAGTCTAGAACAAAAAGGTTTTGGGGAAAAATGTCATTTAACTTAAAAATTACAAAGTCTGTGAATGCTATTGCCTTAGTCACTTTCTCTGACTGATGAGACACCATACTTGACACCCACAACTTAATGGAGGAGAGGTTTATTTTGGCTGATGGTTACAGTCTCTGGTTGACTGGCTCCAAGGCAGAAACCTCATGGTGGAACAGCCTGGGCTGAGGAAAGCTGCTCCCATCATGGCACCCAGAAAATGGACAGAGAGGGAGCCAGGGAGGGAGACCACCCCTCTGTGAACCACTCTTCCCATTAGGTGCCACCTCCCCAACAGCCCACTCAGCCACTGGCTTCACCAGTTCTTGAATCGACCCCTAAGCGTACAGCACTCTCTTGATCCAACCATCTTCCAGAAGTGCTACTTCTAAACACACAAGGTTTTAGGGAGACAATCTTGATCTAAACTGTACCAGATACACAAATTTTTGTAACTATTCAAGACCAAAGAAACTTAATCCGGAACCTCTAGCCAGTCTTACTCTTTTAAGAGAAGTAGGATCCTAGCAGAAGACAAAATACACAATGGTTTTCAGAAAGAAGTGTTAAAAGCTTTGCCAAGCAGAAACTATAATTGGAAAATAGGGGCCAATCTCACCAGCTATATATGGGGCTTAAAAGACTAGTAATAAAACAATCACCCCCATGAATTACTTGTGCAAAAGATCCTAAGAGTAATTTGAGGCAGTTGAACAATACAAATGATCTCTGTGGCTTTACAAATTCAAATCCATTCTATATTTTACATATAATTTAAGTACAACTGCAAGTTATAATTAAGTCAGTAGTAAGGGATGTATCCTTCCATTAGAAGGGGAGAAAGGGTTTAAAAGTTTCAATTACCATCAATTGTGTGCATTTTCCTGACATATATTCACCAACGATCTAAAATGTTCCTGACTGGAAGGCTTGCCCAAGACACAAAATTTCTTTCCTTAGCTGGTACAGAGCCATGAGTGCTAGACGGAGTCAGAAATCAGGGGTCACAGTTTTCACTCGGTCACTAACCAGCTGAGCTGCCTGGAATGATCCTTCTCCCATTTTCCACCCAGCAAACTCTTAGTCATCTTTTAAGAATCTGTTCTCATTCCACCTCTTCTGGGAAGCCTTCAAGCACTCGCCCAGGGAAAGTCTCTGAGTTCTCATACATTTTACTCATTTCTTTTTTACAGTATTTTTGCTTTTCCATATTTTTAGTTTTTTTCTGTATGTTTTCTACCTAAAATATAACTCTGGAGGCAATGTGAACTGTCATATTTATTTTCTTGGCACCGAAAACAGTATTTGACCAAATGAATGATTAAATGAGCCATACGACCCCAGGCAACCCACACAACCTCTCTGGTGCTGCATTTTCTTTATCTGCAAAATGAAGGCATCTCTATTAGTCAGGGTTCTCCAGAGAACCAGAACCAAGAGGAGCAATGGGAGGGAGGGAGGGAGGGAGAGAAAGAGAGAGACAGAATGGGAATTGCCATGATTATTTGCCATCAGGAAGCTGAAGAACCACCATCCCAATCTGTAGGCCTGAGAACTGGAGGTAGTGTGGTGGGTTCTGCTAGAGAAAGTCCAGGAACCAGGAGCTTCAATATCTGTGGGCAGAAGATGGATCCCAGCACAAGAAGAAAGAGACAGTTCGCATTTCTTCTACCTCTTTGTTCTGTTTAGACCTTCAACAGATTGGATGATGTGTGTGTACACACTAGTCAGGGAGATCTTTACTCAGTAGACTTATTCAGATACTAATTTCTTCTGGGAATACCCTCATGGACAAACCCAGAGATAACATTTACCACCTATCTAGGCATCTCCTGGACAAGTTAAGTTGAATATAAAATTAGCCATCATCACATGAGTTTAGTTTTTAAGGTCCTATGCCACTCAAATGCTCTTTTAATGCATAATAATCTGTTAAAGATATTTTATCTCCTGCAGCAGGGTGGAGATAGCCACCTTTTTTTCATCCCTCCTCCACTCTTCATCTCTCCTCCAATATAAACTGGGTGTGACTCTTTCCACAGACCCTCACACTCAGCTACTTGGCAGTAGTGTCAAGGTTAAGGGCACAGAGCCTGGGAACAGACCATGTTCAAATACTGATTCTAGCACCACTAGCTGCGTGAACTTGGGTGTGTTATTTCATGTCTCAATTTCCTAATTTTAAAATCAAAATTATAATAATAATGACAGCAAACTCCTAGGATTATCTAGGCTCCGATTAGTGAGAACAGATGCCAGCCTTGGACAACTAAGGGCGCCTCCTGCCCTTGTTCCTCTAGTGCTCAGTCTGTTGCAGTCATTGGCTCTTATCTTTGAGAAAAGGCAAAATAACTCAGTAGAAGATGCCCCCATCCAGATATTTTAAATAAGACAAAGGAGATGGGACAACCCAAATAGTAAAGCCCAGGCCTTAGGAGACTCACCTCCATTCAGATTACCAAGCTATTGACTATTAACAGTTGACAATTACTAGAGATCAGGACTTTAAAAATTGCTTTTTCCAATTTGTGAAAAGAATGTGTGTCTCCTTGTTGTCAGAAAGTAACCTGAGATTTCTATTTCTCTGGTCATATCTGCCATTCAAGAAACTGTTGTTTTTAATCATAGTGGATATCATAAGGATAACATACTTTTTCCTATATAATTTCTTAAGTTTCTCATGAGTCTGTGAGGTGGTACAGCAGATACTATCCACCCTATTAAAAGAGCAATCGCTAACTTATTGTATTCAAAACTGGCTAACGCATAAGCATTTTGGTAATTCTCTGAAAGTATAGACATTGATGAACCAATAGTATTCTCCAGGAAGGTAAAAGGATAACTCAGATTTTCATTATCGGTTTCCCGGAATCTAATTGTAAATCGCGGATGATTTTGAGTCTCAGGATAATAATTTATATTAAATTGATCAGGACCTTAGAAATTGCTGCTGTCACAAATAATATATTACTTTACTTATTCCAAGAATGTAAGGTAATGGCTTTTGTAATTCACAGAGTAAAGTAGAAATGGACATACAGAATACACAAAGACATAAAATGACATAGCAGCATCCCTCTGAAAAACAAAATTATAAGTAGCTAAACATCTTTCCTATGTGGAAATGAGGATGGCTATTTAATCAGAAATTAAAATTCCACTTGACTTTACAGAATACATGGTGCAGAACAAATAATCTTCACTCTTGTGATTCACAATTATACTTCTGAATGATACTGTCTTCTTTCTCTGTTCATTGTATTAATATAGCCTGGACTCTGAAGGGAACACTTGACAACAATTGAAGCTGATGCATTAAAATGTGACTGTCAGTATAGATATGGCCTCATGGAATAGATATTACTATACGATAAATGGATCCTCTTCCTGGAATTCCAGACAAGTATTTGTTTGCTGCCTGTCTTACTTGGTAAGTCCAGAGTAAATGAATTGTAGCAGTGCACTGCTAAAGCGCAGCTCCTGTGAGGGCTCCTTATTCCTGAGAGTGAGCAAGGCAGCCTTCTTTGCTTACTGAACAGAAAGATGGAGTCACGTTTTGGCAAAATTATAGGGAGTAAGCAGATGGGGAATGGAAAAACTCCACATGGGTAAGAAAAATCATGAGTTTTCATCACATAACTAAAATATAAAGGAAAATGCTCTTGGGAACCCCATGGGTCACTTGACTCAACGACAGTGATTTATTTTCCATTCAGCAAGTATTCTCAACTTTGAGGGTAGAAGGAGTCTGATGATATATGGCTGTCAGCACCAGCTGTGACAGAGAAAAGGGGCTGTTGATAGAATAATTCTGACTCAGATAGCAAGATCCTCCACTGGCTTCGCAGGAAATTTTAGGATGGAAGTCAGCCAACAAACCCATCTTCGTTTGCTCATTCCTTTTAGCGGGCACAAACAACAGACATTTATTTATTTCTCTAAATTTTTTTTTAAAAAACAAATGAATTATTTCACAGAATGGTCCTTGTTATATTTCAAGCTAGGTAAAAAGCTTTAAAACAACTACCTTTCTTGGTGGTTTATTCCTTCCTGTTCTTGTTTTTTGGTTCACAGTGAAGATTATGCCATGGCTATGGAGGAAAGAGAAACCAGTCAATAAGTGGAGCCACTTGGGAACCCAGGAGGGACGTGGCCAGCTGGCAACTCTGGATATATCTGGAGAAGGGCCTGGGATGCCACATGAGGAATAGACAATAGCAAGTCTTAGATGTTTTCTAATTAGGGATATGCCATGATCAGATCTGTGCTTCAAAAAATCTCTCTGGTGACAATATGGAGGACAAATTAGAAGAGAAAGCCAAAGAACCTGACAGTAACACTTGGACAGTTCTGGAAATAGGGTGAAGGGAGAAGTGCTGAGCGCCTATGCTAAGACAGTGGCGCTGGGGATAGAGAGAAGAAAACAGATGCAACACTTATCATCAGGTCCTGATCATTCTCCCTCCCAAACGTCTTTACCAGTTTAACCAAGTGTCTCAATAATGTCCTTGACAGCACTTTGTTTTTCTCTAATCCAAGATCCAGTCCAGGATCACATACTCCATTTGATTATGTTTCTTTAGTCTCTTTAATCTGGAACAATCCATCAGCTTTTCATTATCTTTTATGACATTGACATTTTTGAGAAATACAGGTCAGTTATTTTATAGACAGTTTCTTAATTTTGGTTTGTCTGATGTTTGCTTATGAATAAGTTGAGATTATGCATTTCCAGCCGGGACACCATGTGAACAATGCTGTGTCATTCTTAGGGTCACATCTGGAAGCCACATGGTGCCCACCTGGTCCTCATTGGTTATGTTAATCTTGATTATCCAGTCGGGATTTTGTTTCATTTCTCCATTGTGCAGTGGCTTTTCTTCCCCTTGTTACCAATAAGCAATCTAAGGGGAAATACTTTAGGACAATATAAATGTTCTGCTTTTCAGCAAACTTTTCTCTCTAGATTTAGCATTTTCTGATACTTCTTATACAGAGCAATCTTTATGATGATGCTTGCAAAATTGTGATTTTCCAAATCTATTGTTCACCAGAATTTCCATTTTTGACTCGATACTTTTCTACCTGTCTTAGGCCCTATTGTGCTGCTATAACAGAATATCCAAGACTAGGTAACTTATAAGGAAAAGAAACTTATTTCTGACATCTCTGGAAATCCTAGGGTGAGGGGCCACATGTGGAGAGAGACTTCTTGCTGTGTCATCCCATGACAGAAGGCAGAAAGACAAGAAAACATGATGGAGTGAGGGGACTAAATCATCTTTTTATCAGGAATCCACTCCCGCAATACTAACCCACACCCACAAAAATGGCATTAATCCGCTCATGAAAGCAGGCCCTTAAGACCTAATTACCTCTTAGAGGTCCGACCTCTCAACATGGTTGCTCTGGGGATTAAGTTTCCAAAACATGAACTTTGGGAGATACATTCAAACCATATCACTACTTCAGATAAGGGACTATATATCACAGTCTATTTGTGGTGCTGTGACTGAATTCTAATAAAAGTGCTCTGGGGACTTCACAGAAGTCTCCTTAAAAGCATGGAGTACAGTAGAAGAGGGGGTAGGTACTCTTCTCCTTCTCCTAGAAAAAATGTGGTATAAAAAGAAAAAAAGGACAACAAATAGGCCCCTAAAGGACACTGAAGTTTACTGGATAACTAAAAAAAGAGCAACCAACATAGAGGTCTGTGAAAAATCAAACATCAAGACAGAGTGGGGCCTCCAAAATCAAGAAAAGGAGGAAGTTGAAGGAGAATGGAACGAATAGTTGACATAGCATAAGGAAATTAAGTGAGATAAGGATGGGACAGCCTGCATTGAATTTGGCCATTAAGACGTTTTAGGCAGCCTACCAATAGGAATTTCATTAAAATGAAGGAGAAGCCTGGACGTCAGCAAGTCAAAAACCAAACAGAAGATAAAATATAAGCATTGCGTTTAAATGTCTCCTCCACAAAGGCTACTAGAATAGGAAAAGAAAGGGATTAAGCTCTAATTCTCAGATTATATATTGAGAGCAGAAACAAACTATCTTGCTCATCTTGAATATCCAGCAATCGATGCATGCTGGCATGTAGCAAACAAGGAATAAATATTAGGCAAATGCAAACTAGACAGAAAAGCCCCCTCCCCCAGAGACCTCTCAGTCAAGTAAGTAAATAAATGAATAGAGTAGAATGTGTGATGGAGGGGTATTTTTTTTTTTAAGGTAAGAGATACTGCTTTTCAAGTTTATTACTTTAGGCATACAGCTCTATGAGTTTTGATGAACCACAACAAATTATATTTTAATAACCCTAAAAAGTTCTCTCATTTCCCCTTTCCCTACCTCCAGTGATCAACCACTGATCTGTTTTCTTTTGCCATGGCTTTGACTTTTTCGCCATGTCATGTAAATGACAGTCAAACAAGAGTCTTTTTGACAACCAAATCAAAGTTGTTTGTATTAGTTTTATTTCACTTACTGTAATTCTTTTGCAATTCATCCAAGTTGCTTGCTGCATATCATAATTCATTCCTTTTTATTGGTGAGTATTATTCCATTGTATGCCTATCACAATTTGCTTCTTCCTGTATTAGTTACCTTTTTCAAGTCAATGGTTCTCAAGAGAATAGATTTAATAGAGGACATTTACAAGTTATAACATTCACCCATAAGCCAAATGCAGGAAGGGCGCTGAATGTCAAACTACGCACTGGAGACACGAGAGATCCAATCAAGGGCTGGGAGCCCACAGCACTGTCCCATGTGTGTCCGTGTCTGCAGATGATGGCCGAAGAAACCTTTACTGGAACCAGGAGACGATGCTTACAGCAGAGTTGATGACCAGAGTTCCCCCAAAGCAACAGCAGCCATCCTCGACGACAGCAAGGCCCCGAGCTCCTTCCTCGATGAGTACAGCTGAGTCCCCTTCAGGAGAACCAGCCGCAGCAGAGCTTCTCCTGGGAAACATCCTGCTACTATCTTTTGCTCCCGTTCTCCTTTATGTTTCATCGGCAACAATACTCAGGTGGATCCTCTACACCCAGAATCACATCAACTCAGTCCAGCTGGGTGTTCCAGCGCAAGTTGACCACAATTAGTCCACCACACTTCCAGTTTGGGCAATTATAAATAAAACTATAAAAATCTGCATGCATGTCTTTGTACAGGCATACATTTTCATTTCTCTTAGTAAGTCTTTGGGAATAAGAGTGATGGACAGAAGTTTGACTTCATAAGAAAAATGTCAAACTTCTCCCAAGCGGTTATACTTGGGAATATACAGTGGTTATATATTTTGCATATCAGCCATGTATGAGATTCCTTTTGTCCTGCAGCTTTCCTAGAATTTGTCAGTTTTTCTTAAGTTTAGCCACTCTGTGTACAGACAGTCCCTGACTTAGGATGGCTGGACTTATAATTGTTTGGCCTTGTAATTTTTTCCACGGGTGGGAAAGTGACACACGTTCAGTAGAAATTGTACTCTGAATCTGAATTTTGGTCTTCGTCCATGTTAGCAAACATCTGATACTTCTCATGATGCTAAGCAGTGGTAAGGAGCCACAGTGCCCAGTCAACTATGATCATGAGGCTGAACAGCCAGTATTCTCCAGTGTACCAGGGTGTCAATGTTTCCTGGATATAAATATTCAGTAAATTATATGAGATATTCTGTACTTTATTATAAAACAGACTCTATGTTAGACAGTTTTGCCCAACTGTAGGCTAATGAAAGTGTACTGAGAAGGTTTCAGATAAGCTATGAAGTCCAGTAGGTTAGGAACACTGAATGCATTTTTTATTTGTGATATTTTGTTGGGACATAACTGCATGGTAAGTCAAAGAGCATCTATATGGTGATACATCCCTGTGGTTTTAACATTTCTCACAGTAATTCGCATTTCACTAGTTATGCTGAGCACCTTTTCATGTGTTTATTTGACATTTTCATCTCTTCTTGCATGAAATGTCTGTTCAAATCTTTAGCTTGCTTTAAAATTTGGGTTGTTGGTTTTCTTATTATTGAATTGTGAAAGCCGTTACATATTCTGGGTTAAAATATCTTACCAGATATGTGTTTTCCAAATATTTTCTCATGGGGCTGGGGATTTAGCTCAGTGGTTAGAGTGCTTGCCTCGCAAGCATGAAGTCCTGAGTTCGAGCCCCAACACCAGGAAAAAAAAAGAAAAGGAAGAAAATATGCCAAATATTTTCTCCAAGTCTGTGGCTTGTGTTTTCATTTTCACAAGTGTCTTTTGAAGAACAGAAATTGTAAATATTAGATGGAGTGGAGGAGAGAGGGAGGGAAAGGGGATGTAAAAAGATGAAAATGTGTTTTACACATGTACCAACTCCCCATGATGTATGTAATGATTATGAACTGCAAGCATGTACTAATAAAACAAAAATTAAAAAAAGAAGGCCATTTTATTTACTTTTTTTCATTATGGTTCATACTGTTGTATTCTATCTCAGAAATCTTTGCCTAATTCAAAGTCTTATGTTTTCTTTGAAAAGGTTTATAACTTTACATTTTACATTTAGGTCTGTGGTCCACTTGGAATTAAGTGCTGTACATGGAGAGAATAGAAGATTAGAACATGTTTCTAGTTAGAGAGAGAGAGAACAATTGAAGATATGCAATGTAGCACGATTACAAAAGAGGCAGAAGGAACTTGGGACTGGGTTCATAAAGTCAGAAATTAACCCCTTGTCTCACTACAACAAAACAGAAAGAAATCAAAGTGGAAGAGGGAAAGTTAAATGGTGTTCCATCTCTTAGTTTTCATTTTCTTTGGCATAAGGAGACAAGATCATATGATAAATAGTGGAAGAAAAGAGTAGGAAATACTTTGGAAAAGAATGACCAATATCTGGAATAGATGCTGTGGAGAATAGGGAAAAGAAGGAACTAATAACAAATAAAATGGAAGCTAAGGACCCAGGTGAGTTTGGGAACCTTGAATTTGTAATTGCTTCTGTTGCCCATTTTCCTTAGTTGTAGTGATTAACATCTTCAGCAAACAAATAACAAAGTCAGTAGAAAGAGGAACATGGCAGAGGACAAGTAGAGTGAATTCACTGAAAGATTGGTGAGAAGTTATAGTCCTCGTTAGACGGAAAGGAAAATGAGTCCAGAAGAGAATGATAGGACAAGATAACAAGAAAGGACCGTGGGAATAGAGGTCAGGGTGAGGTTGAAGAACAAATTTCAAATCTAATGATAATTCCTTTTGTTCATAAGATCAAGTTACATATTCTGTATATCATTGAGTAAAAAATGTTGTTCTACCCAAATAAAAATGACTTAAATAACAGATTTGTTTTGTTTAGTTTTTTGTTTTTTCCTCCAGTTTGTGTTTTTCCGTGACTAAAAACCTGGAAGTAGGTGGTTCTAGGAATGGTTAAACAAATGGTACAGTCATCTCAGGATTCTGGAGTAAAGTCTGCTAATGCTCTGGTTTACCCTTACATTTGCAAAAGGGCCACCAGACCCCTAAGCATCACAACTTTTAATGGCCATATTCAAAGATAAGAAAGAAGAAAAGGGTTTATCCTCCTGGGTCTTTCATGGAGAAAAATCTCCCCCAAATTCTTCTCCCCAGTAGATTTTCCACACTTCCCCTTGGCCAAGACTGAGCCACATGCTCATACCATGCCACATAAAAGACTAAAAAAGCAAGTAAGATAGCGTCCCACTTTCATGGTGGTGACTTTGCCAGCAAGGCCAAGGGCCTCTGCATAAGCAACCGGCAGTGTCTGTCACATCCTGTTTTTAGGAAACCCTTATTCCTTTAGCACAACAACAAGCCCACAGCCATGAGAGGGACCTTGGATTTAGCTCCTATCCTCCAGGAGAGGCCACGCCTTAGTCACCTAATGTGCACATGACTTCCATTATCTTTCAAGGGTTTCCAGGGGAAATATTTTACAAAGAAGAATATGAACATGCCTTGCTCTTAAGGAATTTACAGTCTAGAGGGGAAACAGAAATTCATGGTCACACAGCATCTTGTAGTACCTAAGGTAGCACATGACCGAAGCATGGAGAAAGTGACAGCCTTCACTTTGACACACTAGTTAGAATGTAGCGTTTGAGCTGGACATTGAAAGATGATTGGAATGTCACCCAAGAAAAGGACTTTTTAGATGAAGAAAACAGAACAAGCTAAAATCCAAGGTTAAAAAGTACAGATCTACTCTTGAAACAACTCATTTTAAATGAGGTACGATGGGGTTTCAGAGGCAAGGGTGTAAAGAAATAGGGCTGATCCTAAATCAGTTTTAAAGGCTCTGATGAGAGGCAGTGTGAGGACACAGGAAACAGTGAAGACATTGCCATGGGTACGGCTAAAGAGTGCGATCATAAATATGAGCAGTGACAGTAGGAAGAGAAAGGTGATGGGTTCGGGAGCTGTTTCAGAATGTGACAAGAGAAAGTGTCCTGAAAAATACTACAAAAGGATTCCTGTCTTGGCAAGACACTACACCTGAAGTGAACCAGCCTTTGGAGACCCGCCGTGGTGAGTGTGAGTTTTCTCTTAATGGCAGCGACGACAGCCTTCTGCCGACCATGGCCACAGTACCAGCCATCAAGGAAAATCAGAAGTCATTTTTCCTTAGGGTCTCCATGTAGTGAAAGCACACTGCCATCTTTTAAGGACCTACTAGCCACTATGCTAGTACTTAGTGTATTTCTACTACAGATCTTTACATTGACTCAATTAGGAATAATTTCCCCCTTCATCAGGTGTGGAAAATGAAGCCCAGCGCTGTGAAATAATTTCCCTGGGGTCACCTGCCTTCCCAAATGCAAAGTATTCAACCCGACAGAGATGAAAATGCATAAATCCTCCCTGAGCCATTGCAAAAATATTAGCCTTTTCAGAATGGCTAAACTTGGACTGTCTTTCTCCTTTACTTTAAAAATACCTTCCTTCTACCTAATATCTTGTTTTACTTATTATTATACATTGAAATACATTGCAAATATTTCTCAACAAAAATAATTTCAACCTGAGGTCTTCCAGACACTTGCCTCCCTCGACTTCGGTTCGCGGTCCTGTCAGATGAGGCTCTTGTCTTCAGGGGCTGAACTTGGATCTTTTGTGTTTAGGTGGATATTTGAAGTCAGTCAGGGGTCGGGGAGCTACCTAGTAGACAACAGGTTAGTATCCAATATATTGCTATCTTTCTATGCCTCACGGTGCTTGGACAATTATTTGAATAGTTTATTGCATTTGCCCTTATTATAATAAGAGTATAAAATATAAAATACAGATGTTAATGGGAATTATAAGTATTTGTCTTCTAACAATACAACTGTGAGAGGCCAGAATTTTTTACCTCTTTAGATGCTTTTTGGATGCAAACTGGTTAATTTTTGTCCTGTTGTGATGAAAAAATACAAAACTGAGATATGAGTAAAATGCTAGAATCATATTTTCAATGATATGGAAGAAGTTTTATATGTACGCTATATATACATATACCTGATATGCATACATCAACATATATATGCTATACATATTATATACATATGCATATAGCTATGCTATATAAGCCATAGTGCATATCCATAGTATATAGTTTGATATGATTTGTTCCCCAAAATGTTCATTACTGGAAATGTGGTCCCCAGTCTGACAAGGCTGAGGCAATGCTAAGTGGGTCCTAGTGGAAGGTAATGAGGTCGTGGGGGCTCCAGTCCCAGGACTAGATTAATGCTGCCTGTGGCGAGGCCTAGGTCTTGAAGAAATGGATTCATTCCTGATAGATCAAGTTGTTACAGAGGAGTGAGCTTCTTTCACCACACAACCCCCTTACATGTTGCAAGCCAGCACACCCCTGCCATAAGACACCCTCTACCATGCTGTCATGCGGGCAGGGGCCCCTCACCAGAAACCATAGCCATGTTGTTGTGTTTCCAGCCCCCAGAATCATAAATAAAAGGAGCTTCTTTTCTTTTTAAATCACCCAGTCTCTGCCATTTTGTTATAGCAACACAAAATGTTCAAAGGCACACACATAATTATTTATACTCTGAAATTTCACATTTTTAATCGAAATTCACTTTCACTAATTCATATATGAAAAAAGGAATATCTGCCTCTCTTTATAGTCATAATTCTCCAATCCTGAGATCTTACATAAACCACCTCTCTCATTCTCGCAAACACCTGGCTTCAACCTCTCACTCTGTACAAAGTCCAGCCTGCTGCTCCTCTCATGTTTATCTTTAACTTTTCTTCTCTGTGCTGCATTCCCACTCTTCTTCAGCGCTTTCCATAGATGTTCTCTGTTTCCTTCCCCTAAAATATTGACTCAATGTCTAGATTATTTTTCTTACCGAAGTGATGCTAAATGTCTTTAAGCAAAGGGATTATGAATGTAGTCAGCATAAAGAGAGAAGAATTAGAAATAAAAATAACTCATGTGTTGGCAAGGGCCCTCTGGTTCTTACAATTTTATTATAGGTGAGTTATTTCTTGCTTGTACTATCTAAACCATAAGAACTATTATAATTCCTCCACTTGGCACAGTCCTGAGTATCCTGTTACAAAAACCAAATGCAGCATTAAAAACAGCATATAGTGAGTAGTACGCAGAGATCACCTATATTCAACCTGCTGCCTGCCTTTATATAGTAATAAGCACAGCAAAATCTTGCTCATTTTTGCCACAGTAGACAGAAAACCAAACCTAAATTCATGGGAATTCTAAGTTAGAGACATTCAAAAACCCAAATCATTATATTACTTTTGGATACATATAGTATCTTGAACTGCAATGGAGAGGTTTTTAAGTAGAAGCCTACTTTAATAACCATAAAACATTCTGGGTGGTTAGTCAGATCTTTTTATGGATAAACAGTAAATGCATTTATCTTCTTAAAAAACACTTCTTCTTTTAGGTATGCTAATATCCTATCCACCACAACCACATAGTGACAGTGACACTCAGGGGACTAATTTGCTCTTTTTTATTTGAGGGGGAGGGCATGTGTGTGCTACTCCTGATGGAACCCCGAGTCCCGCATGCTAGGTAAGAGCTGTACCACTGAACTGGAGCCACAACCACTGCTCTTTTTAGAGAGCAGTGGTTTCACCAGAGACATACATTCGGTTTCATTAGAGATTTACATTTTAAGTTATTTTAATCCCCATAATTAGAGTTCCAGGCCTGACAAATTTAGAAAGGGCTAGAAAGGGCTATACTAAATTCAAATAGTATATGTGATTTCAACTGTGAGGGATATGGTCAAATATTGTCTTAGGCTGTAGTAACCCTCAATCTATCACTCTTAATTTATCATAAAATATTAGTCATTTGTTATAATGTGTATGCGCATACAGGCCTTGGAGTTAGAAAAAAGACCAAGACTGGATTCAAAGTCTATACTGAGAATTTGTAGTTTCTAACATGTTAGATACAGCTTCCAACTGATATTGTCCCTCCCCTTCCCAAATCTGAGGGATAAAATAAAGATAGAACAAGTGCTATGCAAAGCCCACAAGATTTTGAGTACAACAACTTTGGTTTTAGGTGCTTATAGTATTATAGATGACTCCAAATAAGTCATCAAACCTCTCTGAACCTGTTGTCTAGCTACTAAATGACATTACTAACCTTGGAACATTATTTTGAATATGAAGTTCAATCAGGTATTAGAAATGCTTTGTAAACTGTTTAGTATTAATGCCATTGAAATATAGATTAAAAATGAAGAAAATTTAATTTGTATTTTGTTGTTTTAAAAGTAGAACTGTTCTTGTCTTGGCTTAAGAGTAAAGTTCTGGCCAACACAGGCCATCTTTTGAAAAATGAATAATAATAAGCTCTTCTACCTGTGACTGATTTACCGTTATTGCGTACTCTCTTGGAGAGAGGAAAATAGGAAAGTAGTGATTTTGGACAAGTTGTCAAATCCCCCCACATTTCTGAAGACTTTTTAGTCCTGAAAAAAGTCTTGTCAGATAAAATGTGGAGTTTAATATGGCTTTTCACTGAAACATCAAGAAAGATGCTTAACTATGTTGTTAAAGATGAAATCCACATTATGTTTTGCTTAAACAAGAAGGAAAGTTTTTGGATGTGAGGGAGATCTGGCTGCGACATGTGTCACCCCATCAATCTCCAGGGTTGATTTGGCTGATCTGGCTGGCCAGGAGGGTGTCCCCTTCCTACCTCACCACTCCATGCAAGTCCCTCCCAAAGCCGTGCACTCAGTGAAAGAGAAGACGACCATCCCTGATAGAGGAGGATCATTTCCTCAATCAAGGGTATACGAGTAGCTGTGCTCCCCTGTTAGAACCTCCAAACACGCTCTCAAGAAGGCAAGTTTTACAAAGAAAATGGAATGACAGAGTCCTGAGAAACGAAAGAAAAAAATTGAAGAGGAAAATTGCCTTTAACGGTTTTTTGTTTTTATTTTTATATGAAGCAAAAGCCAAGGAGCAGCTATTGACCAAACAAGACGATCTAAGTCCAGATGGTCATAGGTAATATCACCAACAAGCAATTTGCTTATGATTAGCAGGACTTTAAGTGCTGAGTGAAAAATGACAAAGAAGCATGAAAGCAAATACGTAATAATACCTCAGCTCTCCCGACTCAGAAATTAAGAAACTGCACTCTGGTGAAAATGCCAGTCATTTCATCCTCACTAAAACCTTCCCAGAGAGCCTCCTGCCTGCAGAATGGAAGGGGGGTCCTTAAGCAGCGGGTCCCGGCCTGCTCTCTGAACAGGGACAGACAGACACTTGGCTCAAACTCGGGCATTTCAGAGGCACACAGGCTGAACTGGGTGGCTATTGGCACTGAAGGTGCAAGGTCATGAGGAACTGCCAAAATTGATAGCGTCGGAACCCAAAGCCATGTGCCAGTCCGTGTTATGAGGGGAAAACTAAAAGCCTCAGAGAAACGCAGAGTAACTACTTTGCCAAGAGGAAAGCGAAACGGATGTGAAACAAAGGTAAACAGACTAGGAAACCAGACAGAGAGGAGAGAGAGTAAGAGTGAGAAGCTAGCTGCCTAACACACTTGCTTTCTTCACATGGGTTCTGTTTGATATCTTAAAACAAATCTCCTTCCTTTACTTGGGCTGGCTCCAGTGTGTTTTGATTCCTTGGAACCAAAGGATACTTTAGTAAGGCAGTCACCCGCTGGACTAGACTCAAAAATTTAAATGGAAATAAAAAAAGCAAATTGCACTTCCAAAATATCGTATACTAAATCTTGAGTGACACTAAAAATCTCGTATTACTTATTTAATGTTTCGTAACGGTTGTATTGAGATAGTGTACATACTATAGAAATCTGCCCTTCTTTCCCTGCCTGTTGTTTTTTTTCAGTCCCAGCAAGCTTCTAAATCTAGTGTCCAGGTTATGAGCAGTTTTATTCACAAACACGTAAGCAAGGACGCCACACAATACAGTAAAAAGTGACAGCTGACAGCCAAGCAGCAGAGGAAACGAGAACTATAAATAGGAACTCGATGATTCCAAAGAAAAAGAGCAATCTGGGGCCATTTAGAGTGTTCTCGTAAGGCTCTTTAGGTTCTGAGGAACAGCTCATACTACGTCTAATATTAGGGGAAGGAGTTGGATGGAAGGAAGAGAGCGCGGGGGGGGGGGCTCAGGCCCTCAGGGCCTCGTGGGAACCTAGGAAAGGCCAAAGCCTTGGAAAACAGAGGCTGGACCCAGCTCCCCCCTCCTTTCGCACTTGCCAGGCCTGTCAATGGTTCCTCTGCCTGTCCCTAAGAAGCATCCTCATTTTTTCTCAGGAATTTGCACACTGGTGGCTCCCGACCTATTTCAACCTGCAGAGTCATCTGTGTAGCCCACCTGATCCCTTCGCGTTGTCTGGAATCCCGAAGCCTCTGGGCGCGGCTCGCGCTCAGCAGTCCGGGGTCCTTGCGGCGTTAGTTCGGTTGATGTCACCACGCCCCTGCTTCCCTTTCGCCTTGCCTGCTGGACTGTTGGAGGAATCTGAGGGTGTGACCCCGATCTCTGAGCTTTTCTACCTCATAGCTTCTGCTTATGACAACATCTGGTTTCTCATAACTTTTGCTCGTTCTGTTTAACTCCCACTGCTAACTTTTAATTCTCAATTCCAATTCCCCAAAGGGAGTGTCTGGAACGCATCTTCCGTTTGGGAGCAAGCTTTTCCCACTTGTTCAAGGTGTAGAAATCTGGCCAGCCTATGGTATACCTGCTGTAGATCACGAGGTCATTCTTCGCCCAACCAGCTGTGGCTTCACACCTGTCCAGGGCTGAACTTAGCCTATGGGCAGTGCGGCCACCTGTAGGATTGAGAGGAAAAGCACCGCTACAATTGCCCACCGCGGTGGGTGAGAAAGATTTAACTGCACACCAAAAAACAAAGCCTGAGAGAATCGGCCTCCATCTTGCTTCCCCAAATAATTAACATCTGTGATACTAATATTGAGCGTTTAAGAATATTAAAATTGTGTTATTTCCCTTCCTAAGGAAACAGTGATGTGTATATTTGGGGATAATTTCCACTGCAGATGATAAAAGTAAAAATACTAAAAGGTATTTAATATGTATTCAGATATTTGGGGATCTTTGGATTTTTTTAAAATCTCATTTTCCTTTGAAATATGAATTAGTCCTAGAAAGCTGAGAACATAACCTTGCATATTTTTTAATTTTGGCTCTGTCACTTACTGGCTAGCAAATTCTTCAATAATTCAGTGACTCAATTTCCTCATCTGTAATATAAAAATAATATCACCTATCTCCCAGTGTTATCAGAGTAAATGAGAAAATCCAAATACAACATTCGGAACAGGTGCCTGATTCATAGACAAGTGCTAAAAATTGTTAACTATTAGTATGACTGATGCTTTTGTTGTTTTGTTACATAAAAAGGGGAGCTGTGTACTAATATACTAGCAAAATTTTTATGTTACTAGTGGTTGAGATTTTCCTGTTTATACACATAAGTATTCTCTTTTCTTTGACATCAGGTTCCAACTCTGTCATACAAAACAAATTTCAAACAAAACAGATCGGACTACCATCTAATAACAATATTTTGTTTAGCTTGCTTTAACTTTAGTGGTCTATTTATCCATTTGCTTATCTTGGTTCCTAGACAGAAAGTCCACCTTTAGAATAGCCTCCAAGGCAGACAGTTGTCAAGTTGAAAGTAAACAGCTTTGAAAGGCAACAAAGGCTATAACCGACGCCAAAGCATTGATCTAATAGCAGTCTCTTTGGAGTTTCTGGCCAGTTCCAGGATGACTTCCTGCCTGGAAATAAGACAGGAAAGTGCTGAATGGGTGCACGCCAAAAGGGCTGGGGCCTGAAAGGAGAAGGACTTGGTGAAGCCATCAGAATCACATAGGGAGCTTTAGAAAACATACCAAGGTTGCTGTCACCTTAGGCTAAGTAAACTCCAAGGCTCGGCTCAAGCAGGGGAATGGAAAGCACAGCAGCCATACTTTCGTAAAGCTCCCCAAATGCTTGTAACGTACAGCCAGAGTTGAAAACTGCACCATTCCAGGGCTTTTTCTAATTTGCTTCTGCAACTAGGTACTACTCGGAAGAGAGGTTACCAAGCAAGCAAGGATAGAGGAAAGGAGAAAAGAAGACACTGCCCCCTGTTCATCATGGCAGTTTACCAGGCCTTGATGTGTGCTCAGAACTGTGCAGAAACTGAGCAAGAAGTCAAAAGGAGACGATGGCTAACACTGCCTACCTTCACTGAGCTTTCAGAGCTCGGGAGTTGAAATTAGCACACGAGACATGGTACAGAACTGCGAGGAATTGTGCGTGGCTATGGTTGAGCGAACATGCTGTGGAGGTTTGGCCAGGGACAAGGTGAGAGTCGAGGCGGAGAAGGTAGAACTTCCTGAAGGTGAGAAGGATTTGGGCACAAAAGGAGCGTGAAGACGTGCGATACAAGCACAGTGAAGAGAATAAGCAAAGTCAAAGAAATTGCACAGTGTGGGTAGAAGGGGTGACAAGACCACTGTGATGGAGGACATTTGCTAGAGGACGTTCAAGCAGGAAATACTTGAGTAATTTCAGCAGAGGGAAACCAAATTATAGAGGACCAGAATACTAGTCAGAGTAATTTTAACAGCATGCAGTAGAGACTAGGAAGCCACTGTAGAGTCTCGATAAAAGATAGTCACTATTTTTTTGTAATGTAACAGAATATTGAAGGAAAACAGACTCAATGAGAGATTGTTATATTAATCCCAATGGTGGGGAAGAGAAGACTATGTAGTCACAGTAGAAGGAAAAGGAGTGAATCCTAGAAATAGGTTTACATTCTCTTTGTCTGTGTCATTTTGATTTGGGGCTTTAAAAAGATCATATAATACATGAACACTACAAAATTAGAGAAATCACAGAAAAGTAACAGGGGGTAGAAAAACACACATAGTCTCTCTAAACACGACTACGATTCTGACATGTTTCTTTCGGTTTTTCTCATATTTTATATGATTATGATTACATTGTATAAATGATTAGTGATTTTGCGTCTTGCCTTTAATACAATGCTGTTAGCATTTTCCCATGTACCTTTAAACTTTATTTTTATACCCATGTGATCTTTCTTGGTTATAGGTATACTGTGATTTACTTACAAGACAGCAACTTTCAAATTGCTTTCAGTATTCCCCTGCTAAAACCAGTAATGTTTAGAACATCATTTTGTATTAATCTTTGTCTATTTTGATAGTAATGTCCATAGGATAGATTCTTAGACATGTCATTACTGAATAAAGATGAAAAAAATCTAAATATTCTAGCTTTAGTGAGAAATTGTTTTCCAAAAGTATTGATCCAATTTGTCCTGCTGCCAACAGAGTACAATAATGTTGGATTCTCTTAGTTGCTAATTTGCTAGAACAAAAAAGTCTACTTTGTATTTTTCTGATTATTTATAAAGTTGAACTTTTCATGTGCTTATTAGCAATTTGTATTTCCTCATTTATAAAGGTCCTGTTCAGTTTTCTTTTCCCATCATAGAAAATAGTAAGAAAAAATAAATTCTAAAACTTAGCAATGCACCATGAATGAAAAGAAAAAGAATTTAAAGGTTCGATGTTCTTGAAAAATGGAAACATGACAAAGCAAAAGAAAAAAGAACTCAAACAGAATGAAGGATTAAATAACAATCTAGGAAAAAATTGCAACACGTTACAGAAAAGAGGCCAATGTCGATAAAATACCAATGAGTACCAAGCTTATACCAATCAATAAAGGTCACCAACCTAATGAAAAACAGGCAAAGGGCTTGAACAAAAAGTTCTAGAAAAGTAAATGCAAGTGGGTTTTAGAAATGAAAAGGTACTCAATTTCACTCACAGTAAAGTGTGCAAGTTAGAATTGAAATGAGATAGTTTTTTCATCTTACAGATTTGCAAAGGCAAAAATGTTTTCATTATATACTTTGTTAAAGAGGATGTTGGGCAGTTATTCATACATTGTCCATAAGATGGTTTGTCTTATCAAAGTGATTTATGTATAATTCTGGAATATAGTTGAACCACAGTTATCAACATGGGAATGGAAATATCCTTTGACTCAGTAATTCCACTTCTAGAAATTTATCCTACAGATAATTTAAAATATGTGAAATAATATATAACCCAGATAGTGCTTGCAAATGTATTTGTAGGAGCATAATATTGGAAACAATCTAAGATATACAAATAGGGCATGGTTTAAGTAATATATGGTGTATCTTTACAACTGAATATGATGCAGACATTAAAAAGAACAGGATGGCTTTGTAAATACGCTATAGTTTTCCTCCAAGATACATTCTTGAGTGGAAAACGTAAGATGCAAGAGCAAGCACAGTGTAAGAAGGCAGAAAGGCTAGAGAGGATTTGCATACATTTCCTTCTGTACGCAGACTTGCTTTGGCTTGATAGATAAGAAATTAATAATAGTAGTTGCCTGGGGAATAGGAGCTGGAGGGATGGGAACTGAGGAATGGGAGTTAAAAATAAACTCCACTCTACCCTTTTGTTCCTTGCAAATTTTACACCATACATTTTTTTCTGTTCTAAGATCCCTTGAAAGGAGTCACAAGAGGAAATATGACTATGAAGAAAACTGGTATAGTTTGGATCTTGAATGTCCCCAAAGGCCCATGTGTTAAAAGCCTGGTTCCTAGGAATGGCTATTGGGAGATGAAAGAACCTTTAAGAAGTCTTCAGGTCAGGAAGGCTGTGCCTCTGAAGGGGACAGTGAGATCCCTGTCCCTTCCTCTTCCTCGCTTTTTTGCCCTCTGACTGTGAGCTTTGCTTCTATCCTGGTGTGCTACCTCATCAGAGGCCCACAGCAATGTGGTACTGATCTTGGACTGGTACCCTCAAAACTGAGCCAGAATAAATCTCTTCTCTCTCTAAGTTGATTATCTCAGGGACAGGAAGCTGACTAGCAGACAAATATTGATGGCTTTTCTCCATTACGCAAAATCAAAGCTCAAAAGGGGAGCTGCTTAGATTCTCTCCTGATTGTGGTTCTGATAAAACTGCATCAGCCAGTGCTTTGCCTGGACAGTAAGCCAAAGATGGCGAGGACTGTGAATGTATGTTTTCCCACTGAATCACCTGCGCCCAGCCCATGTGAGAGGTGCTTAATAAATAGGTCTTAGATGACTACAAGAATTCTACTCCAAAGAGTAGAAAAGTGTAGAGGCTTCAGACAGAAATGGTCAGATAAATGTGAAAGGAAGACTCAGAGACAAAAGCATCTAGGGGTTTAAAAAAAAAGTTAGGGAGGGTGTTCCCTGAAAAGCAGACATTGCAAGGTGGTCAGACTTCAGAAGGACCAGCTGAGAGCCTCAGAGGCAGTCCGCCCCCTTTCACATAATGCGTGTCTACAGGAAAAGTATCAAGAGGACCGTGGAAGGAGATGACGCAGAAGAGGTAGTCAGGAACCAAGTTTCATTGGATCTTAGAAGCCATAGAACAAAGAAGAATGAAAGAACTAGAAACTGAAAGAACAAACATACTATTCAGCCTACAGTGGCTTCAACAGACAGAGATATAAATCAAAGGGGGAATTTATTGGCTTGTATAACTGGAAATTCCAGAGATTCAACAATGTCATCAGGATATTCTTTCTCTTTCTCCACACTCTCTACCCATTTTTCTGTGTTGACTCGATTCTCGTGGCGACTTTTTCCACATGTTGGTTTCTGACAACTCAGCTCTGCCATTAACAAATAAGTGACCCCAGCAATTCCTAATAGTTCCAGTAAAAATCTTAGGACTAACTCATATTACATACCCTGAGTCACATGCCCCCTGCTTATCACTGTGCAAAACACCCAGAAGCCAGGCAAGGATTATGTGAACACCCTTTAGGCAATAACTTCAACCTTAGGAACCAAGAGTGAGGGAGGAAGGGAATGGACCCCCAAAGAAATCAGGATACTCTTTTCAAACACAAATATGTTGAACAGGTCCAAAGAACAATAACAGTCCGCTATGAACAAAAACAAAAAAATCAAATGGTGACAAATCCCTTCTTCGAGAATAAAAATTAGAAACAATCTTTGGAGGTAGAAAAAAGTAAAGATGGTAGAGAAGGTTGAGAAGACTTTGGGGGCAAATTCTGAAAGGAATGGGAATGGATAGTGTTTAGGTAGAAACATTGAGAATAGAAAAACCTTGTGAACTCTGAGAGCTAAGAAGGACCTTGGAGCCATCTAACTTAACTTCCCCAATTTTCCTATTCAATCCCACAACCCCGCACCAAAAAAAGCATACACACAAATTAGGCTTTCTTACCAAACCATTCAAATCCTACTTTGACATGTTTCATAACAGATAGTGCCACAGTTTTAGAAAGTACTTATTTTTATTGTCATACCAGTCTGATTCTTTAAAATATCTGCTTTTCATTGAGCTAAAATCTAGCTCTCAATTTGCCCTCAGGATAAACAAACCATAAACTGACTCGTTTTAACTGAAAATCTTTTATGTGTTGGAAGATACTCCATTTTTGCCTCAGTCTTTTCTCTCTCAGCCAAACACAACCAGTTCTTTTGACCACATAACTGGTGACATAGTTTCCAGATTTTTCTGTGGCCTAGTCCTCTTTCTCAAGATTCATGATAGTTTATATACGACTCTCTTTAAATTGTGTTTAAATATAAACCTCCAGATAAGGCCTGACCGCTGCTGAGTTTAATAAGCTTATCTGAATATGTTGTTAATGCAATTTATGATTTCATTTCCTTTTTTAAAAATGCTCTACCACAACTCATTCATTTTGAGCTTGTGACCACAAAATCTCAAGGTCTTTCTTGTGAACAGCCACCGAGTCAAGTCTTTTGTAATTATGTAAGTAGTATATATTGGGCCAACAGAATGGAATGTTCTATTTTTTTCTTTTAAATCTCTTTTTGTTTCTGTCAGATTCCATCCTGTCACTTATCCTGCCAAATGTGGCCCTTTACAACCGAGTAATATAAAGCTTGTAGACCTTGCTGTAAACAGAGACAACCTCCAGCATTCCATTAGCCCAACTGGTCTTTTGACTTAGGCACTAGCTCGCATGTCTGATTCCTGAATAACCTGGTTTCTATTCCTTGCTAATGCCTTGGTCATGTATTACAGTCTCTCCAGCAGCGTGTCCATGTGCGTGCGTGTGTGTGTGTGTGCGTGTGTGTGTTTGTGTGTGTTGTGTGTTGTGAATATAAGGTTTGACCAGTCACTCTCAGTCTTTCCTTCCACTTTGGTTTTGTGCCAGCTGTTCCAGATGAATGAACACTTTGGTACCTAGAGACTATATAACCCTTGTCTTAGTGCCAATTAAAAAGTAACAACCAGAGCAGCACTAGGGGGAATTAGAATTAGTCACATACGTCTTGTATTTTACCAGAAGATTCTCAGAGTCCTGGCTAATCAATACTGTTAACCAAACTGTTCGATGACTTTCTACCCCAAATCTAGACTCCTAGATTCCCACGCATAGCTGTTTATCCTTACTGAAACTTTGAAGCCTTCTATACTATAGCTGTATCATCTGGGGGGTCTTAATCCCATCATAACGCCTATCACAGAGTCATAGATGTAATAGTCCATCTTGATTTTCAAATTTGGGATGAGTTACTGGGGATGGAACCCAGGGCCTTTGCACTAAGGTACATGTCCAGCTCTTTTTTTATTTTTTTATTTTTTATTCTGAGACAGGATCTCACCAAGTCTCTAAATTGTCAAGGCTTGAGTCAAACTTGTGACCCCCTTCCTCAGCCTCCCAGAGTGCTGGGATTACAGGAATGTACCACTGTGCCTGGCTCTTGATTGTCAGTTTGATTGAACTGAGAGATGCCTAGGAAATTAGTAAAGCACATTTCTGGTTGCATCTGCGAGGGTGTTTCCAGGGACCACTGGCATGTGGGTCAGCATAGTGAAGGGGGAGACCCACCTGGATGTGGGTGGCATCACCCAGTTGGCTGAGGGCCCAGATGGAACAAGAGCAGAAGAAGGAGGAAGCCCACTAGCTGCCATCACCTGGGACATCCAGTTTCTTCAGACTTTCAGTGTGAGCTCACATCAGTGACACTCCACAGAGCTTCCAGGCCTTCAGCTCAAACTGGGACTGTATCTTTGGTCCTTCTGGTTCCAAGGCCTCCAGCTTTTTCGAATGAGCAGCTACTGGTTTCTCTGGCTGTCTGGCATGCAAATAGCCATTGTGGGACTATCTAGCCACTGACCATGTAAATAGATCTAATAAATCCCTTTCATAATTATATGCTGTTTTTTTTCCTCTAGAGAACCCTGGAAAATACAGATTTTGGTACCAGGAATGGTACTAGAGAAGCAGAATCATAAGGATGAATTTCCTTCATTGGCTTTGTGGTTTCTGGAATTGGCTAATTTGATTAGACCTATACATTCTCCTGATAGCATAGGCAGCCCTGATAGCCCATGTGTGAATTGTTTAAAGGGATACATCCTCTGTTAGATAAATTCCTAAGTATTTCATTTTTTTTGGATGCAATTGTGAAAGGTGTATCTTCTTTTATTTCTTTCTCAGTGAGTTATTTGTATATAGGAATGCTATTGATTTTTGGGTGTTGACTTTGTATCCAGCCACGCAACTGAATTTAGTTATTAAATCTAGAAGATCTTTATCTTGAAAACTATAATTCTCTAAAAAAGGAAATTGAAAGGGATATCAGAAAATGGAAAGATATACCATGTTCCTGGGTAGGAAGAACCAACATAGTGAAAATGGCCATACTTCCTAAATTACTATACAGATTTAATGCAATTCCAATCAAAATGCCAAGAACATACTTCACAGAATTAGAAAGGACAATCATGAAATTTATCTGGAACCAGAAGAGACCAAGAATAGCAAAAACATTCCTGGGCAACAGGAGCAAGGTAGGGGGCATCACAATCCCCGACATGAAACTATACTATAAAGCCATGGTGATAAAAACAGCATGGTACTGGCATGAAGACAGACCCGAGGATCAATGGAACAGATTAGAAGACATAGAAACAACTCCAAATACACTCAAATACATCATCTTCGACAAAGGAGCCAAACACCCTCATTGGAAGAAAGATAGCCTCTTTAACAAATGGTGTTGGAAAAATTGGCTTGCCACATGCTGAAAACTGAAACTAGATGCATGTCTCTCACCATGTATTAAACTTAAATTTAAGTGGATCAAAGATCTAAACGTAAAAACCAAAACACTAAATCTACTGGAGAATAAAATAGGAAGAACTCTAGAAGACATAGGGGTAGGAAAAAAAATTTTATGAACAAAACCCAGACTGTACAGGAAATAATACAAAGAATCAGTGCTTGGGACTACATCCTATTAAAAAGCTTTTGCACAGCAAAAGAAATCACCAGTAGAGCAGGGCAAAACCCCACAGACTGGGGAAAAAAATTTTGCCAACTATCCCTTAGAAAAAAGTCTGACATCTAGAATATATAAAGAACTCAAAAACATCAAACCTCCCAAATTCAAAGACCCAATCCAAAAATGGGCATCTGAAATGAATAAACATTTCTCAGATGAAGAAATAAAAATGGCAAGTAAATATATGAAAAAGTGTTCAACATCACTAGTCATTTGAGAGATGCAAATCAAAACAACATTAAGATTCCATTTCACTCCAGAAAGAACAGCAATTATGAAAAGATCAACCAATAACAAATGCTGGTAGGGCTGTGGGGGAAAAGATACCCTTCTCCACTGTTGGCGGGAATGTAGATTGGTCCAGCCACTGTGGAAATCAGTATGGAGATTCCTCAAAAAACTACAACTAGAGGTTCCATTTGATCCAGCTATTCCTCTACTGGGCATCTTCCCAGAAGAATTAAAATCATCATACCATAGCAATATATTCACAACCATGTTTATAGCAACACAATTTGTAATAGCTAAGTCTTGGAAACAACCTAAATGCTCAACAACTAATGAATGGCTAAAGAAGATGTGGTTTTTCTACACAATGGAGTACTACTGCGCCATAAAAAAGATAAGCTAGAGACATTTGTAGGTAAACGGATGTACCTTGAGAACATACTCTTAAGTGAAATAAATCAGATATTCATGAGTACACATTGAATTGTTTCTCTGATTTGAGTAACCATAAGGGTAAATAAGGTCAGAGAAGTGTACTAAATATTATATAAAATGAAGATAATATTGAAAAGAGAGGACAACCAGAAAGGGGAAAAGAGGAAAAGAAAGAAGAGAAAAAGGGAAGAAAGAGGAAAGGGAAAAATGGGAAAATATAAATAAATCTGCTGTAAATAGGGAAGGGGGAATGGAAAGGAGGGGTGAGGAAAAGCGGGAAAAACCAAGATAGTCATGTACAGGTACAAAATAACCATGATGAACGTGAACATTATGTATACAATGTACCAATACATGTTCTTGGTTAAAAAAAAAAAGACAGATACAGTGTAAATACATCTGATAATCCTATTTCACTGCTTGTGACAGGCATTTAGTGACTCTGTACATGATACTTTTGAATCTTTCTTCAAAATTAAGGAATATAGTGATGATATTTGGTTGCTTTTGGTATCACTAGACAAAATAAAGGAAAAAATGAGCTCAAGGTTTTAATTTCCCTACTCCAGATGCAAGTAAAAAACCTAAAGGCTTCTAAGTGTGTCCTGAAGGACTGTCTTCTCTCCTGTAGAATAGGACTGTCTCCATCATTTCATCATTATCGAGACAAATATCCGACACCTGCAAATTAAAGAAGAGGTTTATTTTGGCTCACAATTTATAGAGATTTCAATCCAGAGTCGACTGGCTCCAAGGCAGAATGGCATGGTGGAAGGGTCTGGGTACGGGAAAGCTGCTCATCTCATGGCAGATAGAAAGCAGAGAGACCAAGGGAGGAGACAGGAAGGGACATAAAACCTTCCGGGTCATGCCCACAAGTGACCCCCCTCTTCCGGTTACCCCCTAACAGCAAGTCAGATATAATGCCCCTATCAACCAATCACCTTCCAAAGGTTCCACCTACGATCACCTGAGGCTTCAGTGGGACAGCTACATATAAGCCATAACAAGGGCTATAGTGCTGAAAACCAAACACAAGGCCCCATCATGTATTGTCCAAATTACAATATAAGTTTAACTCTCATCCTGAAAGGGCATCAGAAGTTTAAGTGAGGGCACTGGTTGGAAAGAATAAACTCCTGTAAATTGGGATGGAGTAGTGTGGGAAGACCCTAAGGAGGATGGGAACATTGAACTCCTAAATTTTAGTAAGTTTATTTTGCCAGAGGAAGTAGCCTTTCCGCCCTCAGTGGCAGTGGCATCCCCACCATCATCCCCTGGTGTTGGCCTGTCCACCTCTGCCTGACAGAACTAATCCTGAATTGCAAAAGCAGTAATGACCTTCCTGCTTCAGTGACCAAACAAGACAATGCAGATGCTCCTCAGAACCCACCCTCACCATCCACTTTTTCTTCTGGGTTTGTAACCAGCCTCAAGTTTCAGCAGGCCCATAGAGATGAGATACATAGAGTGATCTCTAAGGAGGTACACTTTACTCGACATGAATTTCTTGAGTTTTCTAATTTGTATAAGAGGAGACCCAAGGGACATAAACGGGGATTGATTTTAAGGGTATAGGAAAATGGCAGAAGGAAAATAAAATTGCATCAGTTTTGATGCATTGATACAGCTCATTAAGCAGAAATTCTGGGCTGAATGTCATAGCTCATGGAGTTTAAGAAAAAAGTGCTAGTTGTTTGTTTAGTTGTTTAGCGGAAATGCAGATCAGAAAATGGCCTACTGAGAATGACCTGGACATGTGTAAGATCCCTTGATTTGCTGTTAATGAAAGGACTCAAAGGCTCAGGGAGATTGGAGTACCCGAGTCAGCTTTTCAGATAAAACCCACTCTTCCACACTGGGAGGGTCCAGAAGATGTGCCCTTAGCTAATACCTTAAGAATCAGGTTTGTAAGGGGAACACCAGCACTCTTAAAGAGCTCATCATAGGTCTTCTCTGTATGCCAAACTTTACAATGAGGACTGCAGTCAGTCGATTGGGAAGCTTAAATGCAGTGGGTAAGATTGGATGCCAGGTGGCAGGAGCTAAGTAAAATAATGGACAGCAGAAACAAAGCAAAGACCAGAATGGCCTGACTCTGGTAAGCTCAGCATTCTGGGAGGCTGTGGTTGGTCAACTTAGACTCAGCAAGACCATGTTGCAAAATAAAAAATAAGAAAAGCACTAGGTTTGTAGCTAAGAGTGAAGGCCCGGTATTCCATCCCCAATACTGAGAAATGCAGACTTGAAAGCTGCAGGAGTGAGCCTTCCTAAACATCCTCCATTTAGTTCTTCTATTTGCTTGTGTATAAGACAGACGGATCTTGGAGAATGACAGTGGATTATTGTAAACTTAGTGACTTCTGTTGCAGCTGCTGTACCAGATGGGGTTTCCTTGCTTGAGAAGATTAACACATCTGGTACTTGGTATGCAGCTATTGGTTTGACAAATACTTTTTCTCCACACCTATCTATAAGGTTCACCAGAAAATTTACTTTCAGCTGACAAGGCCAGCAGAAAACTTTCATTGTCCCATGTGATATAGAGGTATATCACATCTCCATCTCTATGTTAACTTAGTTTACAGGTATCTTTGTTGCCTTCCTCTTTCACCAAGTATCACACTGGTCCATTGCATTGATGACTGTGCAGATTGGACAGAGCAAGCAAGAGGTAGCAATCACTCTGGACTTGTTGGTGAAGCAGAGGGTGGGAAATAAATCTAACTAAAATTTAGGGACTTCTATGTCACTAAAATTTCTAGGAGTCCAGTAGTGTGTGGCATGCAATGATATCCCTTGTAAGGTGAAAAATAAGTTGTTGCATCTGGCCTCTCCTACAACCTAGAAAGAAACACAATGTTTACTGGGCCTATTTGGATTTTGAGGAAGTTCCTCTCATGGGCTTGTTACTCTGGCCTATCTGCCTAGTGATTCAAAAGCTACTAGTTTTTATTGGAATCTAGAACAGGAGAAGGCTCTACAACAAGTCCAGGCTGCTACACAGGCTGCTTTGCCATTAGGCATATGATCCAGCAGATCCATTGGCATTCATAGTATAAGTAGTAGATAGGGATGCTATTTGGAGGCTCTGGCAGGCCCTCATAAGGGAATCACAGAAGAGGCCCTGAGGATATTGGAGCAAGGCCCTGCCATCATATGTAGATGACTACTTTCCCTTTCAGAAACAACTCTTGGTTTGCTACTGGGCCTTGGTGAAAACTGAATGCTTAACAATGAACCACCAAGTTACCATGTGACCTAACCTGTCCATCATAACCTAAATGGTATCTAACCTACCAAACCATAAAGTCAGACATGGACAGCCACAATCTATCATAAGTAAAAGAGCTATGTACATGATCAAGCCTACATTAGTTACTTTCCCCGTTGGTAGGACAAAATACCTGATAACCGCAACTCAAAGGATAAAAGGTTAATTTTGGTTCACAGTTCAGGAGATTCAGTCCATGGTCAGCTGGCTCCAAGGCAGGAACATCATTGTGGGAGGGCCTGGCAGAGGAAAGCTGTTTGCTTCATAGCAGCCAGAGAGCAGAGAGAAAAGGGAAGAGCCAGGGAGGGAGATATACCCTCCAAAGACATGGTCCCTGTGACACACCTCTTCCAATCAGGTCTCACCTCCTAACAGCACATTTAGCTATGAACCCATCAATGCATCAGTCCACTGATGATTACAGAGCCCCCATGATCCAATCACCTTTTAAAAGCACCACATCTGAGCATGAGAGACTTTTGAGGAACATCTATATCTAAACCACAACAAGACCCCAGTAAGTCCTGAAGACATAAGGAAGATACAGGAAGAAGTGACCCAAATGCCCTTGATTTCTACTTCTGCTATACTACCTTCTATTCTCTAGGGTGTACCTATGGCCTCGTGGTGTACCTTATAATCAGCTGACAGAGGACTAGCAGACTAGGTCCTGATTTACAGATGGTTCTGCATATTATATAGGCACCACTTGAGAGTGGATGGCTGCAGCACTGTAGCCCCTTTCCACGACATCCCTGAAGGACAGCAGTGCAGGGAAATATTCACAGTGGGCAGGACTTTGGGCAGTGCAACTAGTTTCACATTTTGCTTGGAAGGAAAAATGGCCATATATGGGGCTATATAGCAATTCATGGGCTATAGCCAACAGTCTGACTGAATCATCAGGGGCTTGGAAGACACATGTTTGGAAAATTGATGACAAAGACATTTTTGCAAGAGGTGTGTGCATAGACCTATCCAAATGGTCGAAGGACAGGAAGATATGTGTGACCTGGGTAAATGCTTACTAAAAGGTGACCTAACAGAGGAAAATTTTAATAATCAAATGGATAGGATGACCTGTTCTCTGGCCAGCAGCGAACGTCTTTCCCCAGCCAACCTTGTCATCGCTCAATGAGTTCATGAACAAAGCAGCCATGGTGGCAAGGATGGAGGTTATACGCAGGAGGCTCAGCAATGTAGACTTCCGATCACCAAAGCTGACCTGGCTATGACTTCTGCTGAGTGCCCAATCTTCCAGCATCAGAGACCAACACTGAATACCCAATACGGCAACATACCCTGGGGAGGTCAGCCAGCAATCTGGTAGCAAGTTGATTATGCTGAACCACTCCCGCAATGGAAGGGACAGCACTTTTTCCTTCTTGGAATAGACACTTATTCTGGGTATGGATTTGCCTTCTCTGCACATAATGCTTCTGTCAAAACCATCCACGGACTTACAGAATTCTTCATCCACTGTCATGGTATGCCACACAGCATTGCTTCTGACCAAAGAACTCACTTCACAGCCAAATAAGTGAAGTAATGGGCTTGTGTTCATGGAACTAATGGTCTTAGCATATTCCCCACCATCCAAAACCAGCAGATGATAGAACAACAGAATGATCTTTTGAACAATACAGTGCCAGCTAGGTGGCAATATCTTGCTAGGCTCAGGCAAGGTTCTCCAGAAGGCTGTTTGTGACCCATTAGCAATTGTTTTTGGCTTCCTCCTACCTTCTACCAGTAGGCACAGCAATAACTCCACTGAACCAGAAGTTGCCTCTCTGGCCACTTTGGGCTCCTTATGTTTCTGAATCAACAAGCTAAGAAGGGAATTACAGTGTTGGCATGTCTGATTGGTCCAGACTACCAAGGGGAAATTGGACCACTACTTTATAGTGGAGTTAAGGGAGAGTCTGAGAATACAGAGATCTTTAGGGTACCTCCTAGTATCACCATGGCCTACTATTCTATTAAGGTCGAGGGGCAGGATGATAAATGGCCCAGGTCCTTCAAGAATGAAGTTGTGGGACACCCTCCCAGGTAAAGAAAAAAGACCTTGAGATGCCTGCTGAAGGCCAAGGCAATCAAGAATGGATAGTAGAAACACGTAGCTATATGTCCCAGCTGTGGCCACACGATCAGTTTTAGAAATGAAGATTATAATTACACAAGAATTTTCTTCCTGTTTTCTTAAGTATATGTTTGTGCATATATACACATTAAACAGGTACCTTTGTTTTCTTTCCTGTGTTATTTCTTTGTTGTGTAACATAACACAATTAACTTAATATCATACTTAAATGTTGTTATATCTACATTATAGTATTTAAGTTATGAGATGTTAGGAGAAAAGTAAGCATCACTCAGAAAATTTGGCTTCCTATTCTGGGCAAGGTGTTAATATGTTTTTTGGTTATATACAAGATAGTTACAACATATTAGGTTATATTATGACCTTGCTATTATCTGACTTTTTTTGGAGAATCACCATGATTTAAGGAAATATTCTTGGGTATCAAATCAACAAGAGGTAAATTTATGAAAGTTAATCTTGAGTGTCTTGATTGGATTAAGAGACACCTAGGAAATTAGTAAAGCACATTTCTGGGTACGTCCGTGAGGATGCTTCTGGAAACAGTTGGCATGTTGATCAGCAAACTAGGAGGAAGAGCCACCCTGAATGTTGGCAGAATCATCCAGTAGGCTAGAGACACAGATGAAACAAAAACAAAAAGAGGAAGCCTGCCTAGGACTACATCATTGGCCTCTCTTATTCTGAGGCCTCCAGCTTTTTTGGAATGAGCAGCTACTGGTTTCTCCAGCTCTCTGGCATGCAAATAGCCATTGTGGGACTATTTAGCTTAATCATGTAAACCAATCTAGTAAATCTTCTTGCATATTATACATGTTGTATTGGTTCTATTTCTCTAGAAAACCCTAATACAATAAAAGACTCTTTTCATGGGGCTATCTATGCTTCAGGAACTTGGAAGGGCCTCCCTGATCTATTATGTACACAACCATTTACCATTTTGAAATGCTAACACCTGTGCCTAGAAGCCCCTTCCTAACCACTGGCCCAGGCCTCTTAGACTAACAGCTCCCTAACTTTCTTGGTACCAGGAATTGGTTTCACAGAAGGCACTTTTTCCACGGATGGAGAGTGGGGTGGTTCAAGATTAGACTCTCATAAGAACTTGCAGTGGGGTTTGCTCTCCTGTGAGCATCTAATCCCACCACTGATCTGTTAGGAGATGGCATTCAGGCAGTAATGCAAGTGATGGAGAGTGACCGGGGACCCTCCACAGTGACCTTTCGCATGTAGACTCCACAGTGAACTAAAATTCACCTGCGCCTTGGAGACTTGCTTTTCCATTGTTTATCTTCCCTAATAGAGGTTAGCTCCTTTGCTTCAATTAGGCTCCACAGCTCTCTCAGCTCCAACATTGCCCTCCTATCTACTTGAGCCATATTTCTCCACCAGGAGGGCCAAAGTGTCTTGAGGCTCTGGGAAAGTGCCAGTTGTGATCAATAAAGAGAATGTGCAATGGAACACTGAGGGGATGGCTGAAGGTGGGGTCAAAATTGAAGCCCCTTTCCTGACCCAAAGAAAGGGAATTACAGTGTCCGGGCATAGAGACCCACTGCCCTTCCATCTCACCTCCCGTGATTCATATCTTCAAGAAGGAAGACAGTCTCTCTTTAAAAGGAACCGAGGTCTCAAACTCTCACTGTGGTGGAGGACCCCGACCTCCTTCGTGTGGCAGGGCAGGGCCTACCTGTCTGATGGGATTGATCTCTCAGTTTTCTCACAAATCGCTGTAATAGCTCATTGTCAGATTGTGTGCACAGCCATAAAAATATGACGTATTTGTGCTTTTTGCTTGCATATTCTGAGCCCTTGAGGAAGAAATGCTGCCTTAGAGAGTGACAGTGAAACAAAACTGTCAGGGATGCTCTCATCACCTTCCCAAATTTGTTTTGTGTTTGATGACTTTTTGTATTATTTTTTTAAAAAGGGAGAACCAGATGTTTTCCCAAGGGAAACTTTTTAACAATGTCTGTCTGAAAAACACACTAGAACTGAGGGATACCCTCAGGATTCCCCAGGTTGTGATTATAAATACTAAAACATTCTTCTTTACTAACCCCAAATTAGTAGACCAGAAAATGAAAGTAATATTTCTTAGCTAGACTCAGATTAAAAACTGAAAAGCTAAACCTACACGTATGGGACTTTCTCAGCAAAATAAAAAGTACCTGGAAGGCAATCCAAATGAAATCATTTGAAAAGAAGTAGTACCGACATATCTGCTGAGAAACCATTCATCAGACTGTTTAACCCAGATCCAAGGATATCAATCTATTGACTCCCTTCCTGATCACTGGAGGACAGAACACAAATTTCTAAAGGATGAAAACATAAAATAGCACTCAAAGGAATTGCCAAATTGAAATTTGGAGATGCTAGCAAATGTACCCAATATTTCTTTCATCAGAGAGTAAAAATACAGTTTTGCACTTAATACAGAGTGTTTAAAGGGTATGGAGATAAATAAAATATCAGTAATTTCAGAGTAAGAACTATTGCAAACCACAATGAGAAAGAACTTGCAAGACAGAAGGAGGAACAAATTCAAGTGCTCATGAGAAAAAAATAAGATTGGATCTTCTTGTGAAATAAGAAGAAAGATACACTTGAAAAGGAGGCAGAGAGGTGTGGCATGGAGAAAGGGCAGGTAAGGGGGTGGAGAAAGGGAAGCATCCATTCCCTTTACTGGACATCGCCAGTCAACCAGGAGAGGGAAGAGGGGCTATGGTATGCATAAGTGTCCCCCAAGGGTCCATATGTGATCAAAGTCCTAGTCCCATGGTGGTGCTATTGGGAGGTGGCAGAACCACTGAGAGGTGGGACCTAGTGGGAGGTTCTTAGGTCCCTGGAAGGATGGCCTCCAGGGGAATCATGAGACTCTGGCCCCTTCATTTCTCCTTCTGTCTTTGCCTCTTGATCATGAGATGAGCAGATCTGGTCCTCCAGGTGCTCCTTCTGTGATGGTCCACCTTGCCTCAGGCCCAAAGCACAAGGGTCAACCAATTATGGACTGGACCCTCCAAAACTGTGAGCCAAGATGGATTTTTTTTTTCTCTTTATAAATTCTTTATTTCAGGTATTTTGTTATAAAAACAGAAAGCTAACTAACATAGGCAGGGACTGGATCTGTTTTGGTCCCTATTGTAATACACACTGCCTAGCACAGTGCATGGCATATCGTTGATTCCTAATTAGAATTTTTTGAGTAAAATGAATGAGAGTATGGGCCTTAGGAAGAGAAAAGTCCTGGAACTAGCTATAGCAGAACTATGTTCTGGAATCAATAAGAAATGAATAATAGGGTTGCTAATCCAAGGTTAGCTGGTGGTATGTGTTTAAAGAGAATCAAATCACTTTATTCTAAGTTAAGAAGCAAGAACAGAAAAAGCAGTGAGATGAGAATTGGCATGATCGGCAGAGTGGAATTGGCATGATCGGCAGAGAGGAAAAGGGATAAGAGAGTGTATGAGTGTCCATGAGAGGACAGGACAGGCCAGGCTGGAAATAGGACCAGGGTGGAGACAGAGCTGAGACCACAGCAACAGACTGGCAAGGTCATGAGACCCTGCACACTTCTGAAGGCTTTAGGCCAGTGTAGCATCAAGCTTTGCAGCATGCAGGTTAGCAGCATGCAGGCTAAGCATCTAACTCAAGTTTTTACTCTAAATTCTGTGAGTGTTCCTATGTGGAATGTTTATTTTCTCTGGTAGCCTTACTTGGGCAGAGGTTGAGACAGGGTCTCACTATGTGCTCTATGCTGTCCTTGAACTCACAGTGAGCCTCCTGCCTCAGCCTCCTGAGTGCTATGATTATAGGTGTGTGGCACCATGCATGGCATTGTAGCCTAATGTTTTAATCAAATGAATAAAAAAGGAAGGACAAAAGAAGGAGATGAGTTAAAAATATGCTTGATATGTGTTATGTCTATTAAAATTACAATCTACTCAGCTTTTTACATATATAAATGTGTATCAATGTGTGGCTATTTGTAGGTATAATATATATGCACAAATATTTATCACACCTGTAAATGTCCAGATATTTTCTGCAATATTGGGGTTGATCCCAACGACTAGAAAATCTGTCATTTAGTTGAGTTATGTTTTGTGTGTTCTCTGTTGTAGGATTGGGCCAAGATCTAGTCAATAGAGGCCGAGCTGGAGGATCACAGGCAAGTGGGTGGGCTGGAGGTTTGAAGCTGCTGAGAGTAAGGAACTAAAATCAAATTCCCAAGTATTCACAAAGTTGAAACATCTTCTCCAGAGGTCAGTTACTGAAATGAATGGGCCTAAAGATGGTACGATTTAACCAGGATGAGAGACCATGGGACTGCCCAAGTCAAACAGAGGGACAAATCAGCAGGTACCATAGAGACAGATCCAGAATTACTATGTGTTTGCCTCTTTGGGAGGCCACAAAGCCAAACCCTCTGCTAAGACCTGTCAACCTTTGAAGTTTTCTGCCTTCAGTATCATGTTTCTAGCTCCCCCAGTTAAAAAAGGAATACTTTGACTTAACCTTCCTATCACCTCTTATTAAAATGTCTTCTTATGAGGTTCCTTTTATTTATTTTAATTTTTCATGCATAAATATAGACTCATATATTAAATATAGACTCATATATTAATATATTTCCCATGTTGGAAATTCTTAGCTTGAGAAAAATTAAGATAAAGGTACAGTAGACACCTAATTAAGAGAAGACAATAACTCATTGTTGGGGGCAGTGATGTGGGAGCAGGGAGTGGAGAGAAAAGAGAATTAAAGGAACTTCCACTCTCTTCCAGATTTCCTAAGCTTTCAGAATGTATATTTCAGGGGAATCCATTGTTCACTTAAAAGGAAAACAAAAATTCTGACTTTCTTCATGGGTCTAAACATCAGTAAAATATTAGGGTGAAAACAAAAGAAATACTTGTTTGTGATCAATTGTTTTTAGTCATTTTAAAATCCTTGAATTTAATTATGTTGCAGATTTATATTTCTAATGTTATACAAAATCTAGGTTGACCATCCTTCTCTTCCTGGTAAAAAATAAATTATAATAGCAACTTTCATGTGTGGGAAGTTTTATTTGAGCAGAGTCTTCTAAAAATCACAGTTCAGTTTTCTCTTCACATCCTTGGGATATAGTGTACAAAGTTTTGCTTTTATCGCAGGATATTAAACCACCAGAAACAATTTGAAATTCAATACAGCTCTCTGGCCCTGAGACTTCAGATATTTTTCTCCCTTGCTTAGTTACCCAACTATTTTCAAATCTTACTCTCTTTGATCATTGATCGGAATGTTGGCTTACACAGTCATTTTAGCTTCAAACTTGTGATGTTTTTTGAAAATTCTGAAGTATGAATTTCAGCAAGTTAACAAAGGGCCTACATTCTCTCCTCTAGCCCCAAATATCTATCAGCACATATATTCAAGCTATTACATGTCATCTCTTGCTTGTCTTTTTGTATCACAGACTTTCAATTAGCCATTTTGGGGTCTGACCATATTTGCTAGGAAATAACAGTTTAAATATGTCTTCCTCTAACACATTTTTAATGGGATTCCCCTGGCAAAAGTAGATTGGATTTTAAAAATTGGAACCATACTAGAAACAGAATTGTTTTTGGTTATTGCTAGTGAGTTTCCTGGCTAGCATATATGGAACCAAAGTGACAGTTCCACTGAACAGAATGGATGACAGAGGAAAAAAAGGTGAAAGATGGTCACCTTGCAAAAGCAAGCTGTCCAAGTCTAAAAGGGATTATATTTACTTAGTTGCCTTTCTCTGCTTTCTTCTTCCTCCTTAAATGCCTTGTGTCTTCTTACCGTTTCAGTGCTGAGATTCTGCCAAAAATATTAAACACAATTTTAAAGAAAAGGAAATACAAAGATAAAACTCCTAAAAATAATGTTACAGGGAAAAATAAAGTTTTCTTTCTCCTGTAAAAACTTTCTGTGACACACTATCTTCAAATAAAAGTCATCCAGTCTAATAGGTACTCCTCTTAAAATAACAGTATTGGTAACACCTAGTATTTACAATATTATATCTAGGTGCCACGCATGGTGCTAAATGATATCATTTTTATATGTCACAACTATATATCATTTATATATTGTACATTTATATGTTATATGACATATATTATGTATTATTTGTATATATTATGTATGCCATAGCTATATAGATCATTTATGTGTATCATACTTAAATGCTATATATATAAATGCTACATATATAAATATATATGGCTTTACTTTATCCTCACAGAAACTCTGTGAAGAAAGTACTTTTATTATCTTGTTATAAAGATGAGAGAACAGGCCTAAAAGACCTTGATACATGCGCATTTATTTTCCCATGTTAACAATTTTAGATCTTTTACTGGAAGGGCTCTGAGAATCACCCATTGAATGTTAACATCCGGAAGTACATTCAAAGTTTGTGTATGTAGGGGCGGGTGTTATAGTATTTTTCAGATTGTAAAAGTGTTTCTTTAGCAATTCAACTTCTACCTACAGAAAATCTACATGTGCAGAAAGGCACACATAAGGATGCTCACTTATACTGTAGTTAAAATGAATGAACTCAATTTCCATGTATCAACATGGGTAGATTTTGAAAACAATGCTGAGTTTTCGCTGCTCTTTTTTTGAAGAACTATTGAATGTACCATTAAATGCAAAATATTTATGTAAAAATCATTGCTTAATAAAAACCACATTTAAACATACAACAACAGAATACATTATTTGTGAATGTATACAGTACTTGCACAGTAAAAGTATTTAAAACGCGAACCAAGCCAGATGTGCTGGTGTGTGCCTACAAACATCTCAACACTCTGGGAGACTGAAGCAGCAGAACTGCAAGTTTCAACCCCTTCCTGGGTTCAATCTCCAGGTATAATGTCGCATTTCTTTTGTTTTAAAAAGTTACATAAATATAAGAGAGGTTAACAGCTCTTCTTACAGGAACCAAATGTGTTTCTTACCTTATTCTCCAAAAGATTTTGTATTTTAAAAAATACCTTCATTCTAAGAAAAATAAACATAATATATGTTCCGGCTGTATAGAGCAAGAATCACCATACAGAGTATGATCCCAATACATTTTTATTAAGACTGTTTTGAAGCAGATTTAACTAGATGCTCAATTCAATCATAACTCAATAAATAATCCATAGAACACCTATCCTGTACACTCAATGTGTCCTCCAAAATAAGTCGATTGTCAAATATATTCCTCAATGATTTATTATGACAATTTTTTTGTTTTGTTTTGTTTTGTTTGGGTCGCACTGGTGATTGAACCCAGGGCCTTCTCACTGAGCTACGTTACCAACTCTTTAAAAAAGTTTTTTTTGGAGACAGAGTCTCTCTAAGTCTCTAAATTGCCCAGGCTGGGCTCAAATTTGTGATCCTTCTACCTCGCCCTTCCAGAGTACTACGATTACAGGCATGCACCCCTGGGCCTGGCTGTGGTGAATTTCTTCTTTAGACCTTACATTAGCTGCAAACACATGCGCCTAGTCCTCCAGATCCCACAACATCATCAAGGGCAGCCGGAAGAACAGTAGACTGCATGAACACATGCTTCCATAAAGACTTCTCCTAGGCCATCATTATCATTTGGCTGTGTGTTTCCAAATCTGATTGCCCCAAGCATCCCTCTTCTTCATTTCCAACATCGCAGATTGCACCGTGACCACCCCTGAATGCTATCTAATTAGGCTAATGCAATTCCAGTAGTGAGTGTTCTTCATTACATTATTTGGTATCAGCGTTCTGGGTCATGTCTAAAAATGTTCCAGTTTGGAAGTTGATCTAATCTCTTGTTTGTTTGCTTTTGTTTGGAATCTTTTCACTTTCTAGATAACAATGTCGTTGAAGAATGCTAAAGCCAGCATTGCTTAAAGTGCTATTCATTTGTTAAATTATCTCTTTATGAATTTAAATATAATCTTTTTCCCTTATACAACTAGTAATCAGTATCAGTTTGTGGGGTATGTATACATATCTTTAAAATATCTACCTTGTTTCAAAAATAACACAAATGAAAGAATTGAGATGTGCTACGTATACGTACCAATTTTCCAGAATGAGTATAATCATTATGTACTGCAAACATGTACTAATAAAAAGAAAACAAATTTTAAATGATAAAAATAAATTACAATTTTATATACTACAACACTGAAAATTCAATATGGAGTTAGTGAAGAAATGGGAACAGAGAACCTAACCCAGGCGTGAGCTAGGTATATAAAGTACATCCTGTTAAATCTTATACATGGGCCAGAAGGAGTCCACTTATACAGCTCTAAGGCTTCCTTACAACTAAGGGAAATACTGTCAGTTCCACAATTAGGTATCCAGAAGTCAAAAACAAATGGGGAAAACAAACAAAGGAAACCGAAGTATACCAGGTGTTAAAACTAAAGCAAATATTTCCCAGATATCATCAAAGACACTAAATATAGCAACAAGTTTCATGGCTCTTTCTTACAAACCTCTTACTGTAGGCCCAACGTGTTACACCAAAGAATATTCATTAAACAAATCTGAAAAGGGGAAGGAGCCATAGCAAAGAGTTGGGAGTTGGAGAGGGAGGACAGGGCGGTGATCCAGGCACAATCAAGGGGCTAAAAAGTCCAAGAGTTGGCCTTGGCATGATGCTTGTTACTAGGATGATCACGAAATTTATTGTGTAATCCAGGACCCTGTGAAAGTAAAAGAGGATACTATAAATATTTATTAAGCCCCACCAAAGGCACGACTGTCCTAAGCAAACCAGGACATATGGTCACTCTAAGTCATTGCTCATCACCCACTGACATCCTCTTCCAATTGCAACCTGCCACTGTGGAGCTCGTGAGCCAAACTCATCCTATCCAGCATGGAGTGTGTCTAACCTGTTCTAATTATAGGAGACTCTGGGAGTTTCTAGGCTACGTCACCAGAATGGGGTAAGCTTGCCTGTGAGTCAGCCAAACAGGCAAGGTAATTAAGAGAAACTGAAGTTAGAAATTGGGAACAGTGGCTTGAGGATCCAGTCTCCATTAAGGAAAGTTTAAGGGAGATTTCTGGACAGTGGGTGGAAGAAGGGATAAATCAGGTCATAAGTAATTGCAAGTAATCCCATGAATGGGAAAGAAATGCTTTCCTTCCCTTTAGCACTCTATAAAAGGCACAATGAGAGATCTAGTGGCAGAAAACTTCTTGAAGTCGGGTATTATCATAATAGCCAAAGCTCTTAAACTGTAGTTCTTAAACATGTGGTATGAATTGCTGCATGAGAGCTTGTTAAAAATTAAATTCCAGGCCCTGAGCCCCATGGACAATGATTCCATTAGAATTGAGATGGAACCCAGGACTCTATTTTAAAAGCACTCCAAGTGATTCTGGTAATGATGATAATGATGGTTTTAGCTACACTTTCAGAAATACCGCTCTAAAGACTGCTTAATATCCCTTCATGGAGTCTAATCATTCTCCCCAAGAAAGAGCAGCTTGGGCCAGCCTTGGAGAAAAGTAAAGTACCAGATCTGTTTGTGGAAGGTGGAAAGTAGAGATGGGTGAGAGAGGAAGAGGGCTGAGTGATCAGAAACGCTCAGCTTTCAGGCACCTGAAGCACTTTTCCATCAAGTGAACAAGGTTCTCTATTTGGAAGAGAAAAGTTCTCTCCTCCCCAGGTTCTCTGTATGTTTCTAACAAAAGAACAATGCAAGCAGGGACATAGGTGACTCTATTTTAAAAATTGTATTTGAAATAATCCCCATTCTAGGAAGCTTCCCTTTACTGAGAAACAGTAATGATGATTCACCATTACTAGATGATCACGAAATTTATTGTCTAATCCAGGACCCTGTGAAAGTGAAAGGGGATACTATAAATAATTAAGCCCCACCACAGGCACAACTGTCCTAAGCAAACCGGGACATATGGTCACTCTAAGTCATTGCTCATCACCTGAGCCTTTATGTTCATTTCACCTTGAGAACAGCCTGATGGAGGAGGTGCTGCTTTTACCTTCATTTGATGGCAGAGCACAGTGAGTAAGACTGTTTCGATGCACACCCCGTGGCACTGGGTACAGTGTGGTCTGTGTTCACGGTACCCACTCTGCTAATACAGGAAACAACCTCCACAGCCTTACACACTAGCCTTGCCATTGTGGGTCTCAAAAATTCCACAACTTTCCCGGGGTCTCATAGCTAGAACTGAGACTGAAACCTCATAGATGAAAAAAGGAGGGGACAGTATAAGAAGAAATGTCTGTGATCCTGCTGGGAACAAAATTGTACCAACTTAAAAATCAGTACATGTAGTCACATAAAGATAGGTAAGTGTGAGAGGTACAGAAGTAGCACATTCCAGTGATCAGTTGTGCCAAGTAAGAATTCCCCAAGTCTGCCTGGACAAGGAAGGCCCAATACTGCCTCCCCAACCCAAGTTAATGACAACTGAGGATAAAGCCCCAAGTTGCCATTCCTGGTTGTGTATTTTTTTTCAGTGACCTCAGACAGAATTAATGGTACTCTGGTCAGTGCTTTTGTTGTATGTTGTTTATAGCATTGGAGTGATTTGCTACGTCGATTTCCAAGCCAAGTTCATAATGTGCTTGAGGGCAGGGGTGATGCTTTCCCATATTTGTGTCTCTGGCACCTGGGGGAAGCATGTCATGCGTGCCCAGCTAGGCTTTGCTTGTTTCTTTCTTCTCTTTCTATGTGTAAGGGACTAAGCTCTCTGCCTTCAAAGTTTAGCAGGAAAGGCCTATAAATGATAACACAGCACTTTATATAGAAAATTATAGCAGTAAAGCACAAAGTTGGTATGGAGCCAGATAGGCTTGACTTAGCTAGTGAGGAAAGTTGGTAAAATGAGCCAGACAAAGGAGAGGGGAGGGGGCGGGCATTCTAGGCCAAGTGGCACTGACAAAGTTAGATGGCACCTACAAAGAAAAGCATGATGAAGAGAGGTGAGGAAGGCATGGAGAAGGGTTAGAGGGGAGGGGAGGGGAGGAGAGGAAAGGGAAGGAGAAAGGAGGATACGTGGTACTACAAGGAGTTTAGTGAGGTTAAAGAAATTTTCACTTGGACTGTGACACCAATGGAGAAGGCTTGGGTAGGTATGGAAGGATTCTGAGCTCTGGAACCAGTCTACATGAATGGTCCAAATCCTAGCTCCACCACTTACAAGCTTTGTAAATGAGTGAACAGCTTACTTTTCCTAGCTTTCAATCCTAATTTATTAATAGGACAACAATAGCAGCTACCTTTGGGAACTCTTAGGAAATTAAATGGCTTAATATTCACAAAGCAGTTAGAACAGGGCCTGCCATGTAATATGTACTTAATAAGGAGTAGCTATTACTGTAACCCTTGCTCTCTCTCTCATTTCCCTACTTTTATTCCATTCCATGAGGTCTACTGATTATACCTCTAAGACAACAAAACTATCCATTTCTGCCTCCACAATCTCCACCTTGTTTCAAAGAACTATGACATCACTTTTTATTGGATTATTTCAATAGCCTCCTAACTGGTCTCCTTGCTTCCATTCTTGGTCTTCTGTAATCTGACTAGCCAGAGGGATCCATTCAAAGGTAAACCAGATGTTACTCTACTTAAAAACTTGCACCACACATCATAACCATCATTCTAAATCCTCCTTTCCATGATCTAAAGGGTCTTGATTAATCTGGCTCCCTCCTACCAACCCCCATGTCATGGTCCTGTACCTCTTGCTATGCTTCAGTTTTTCGCTGCCTTGAACTGGGCAAGTTTTTCTTGCTAGGGCCTTTACATCTGCTTTTCCTCGCCTTCCCACCCGTTAATTTATTTGCCCCCTTCTTGCCTGGTAGAACCCAGTACAAATGTCAGAGGAGTTGAGTTTAGAGAGACCAAAATAAAGTAACAGCCTTCCAGGTTTCCGTTATGTTAATGTACTCTGGGAAATATATTTCCTTTTTTTTCTTTTTGTTTTCCTTCATCCTCACCCACCAATGTAAGTTTCACAAGAGCAGATACATGGGCTGTCTTTTTCATTGTTATATTCTTGGTGCCTGTAACAGTAAACACTTCCCCTGAAGACCGTTGGCACTCAAATACACATTGACGTTGAATAATTTAGAAGAGAGTAGGGAAATATGGGAGAATGCTGCTAAAAATTAAGGTGCCAGGGGCTAGAAAGGTTTTTTGCATTAAGCCAATGAGAAACGATGAGACCGTATCACTGATTTTCAACCCTAACTATGTAATAGAATCACTTTAAGTATTAAAAAAAATACTGATGCAGAGCACTACCTCCAGAGAGTCTTATGTAATCGATGGGTACAGCCTGGGCATTAGAATATTCTTCAGCTCCTAAGGAAATTCTGAAACAAGTGCAACTTGAAAAGGTGCCTTAAAGACAAAGAGGGATATAGAAGAGAGAGCACAAGGATATTTAGAGGATAGGCGGTTAAAAGAAGAGTGCCAGAATCCTACATTTCTGGTTTGGGCCTGGATGAATGACACAATCTTCAAAGGAAAGATAACAAATTCTATCTTGGCCAGGCTGAGATTGAAGTGCCTGTGGGGATTTGAGTGGAAATGCTCAGTAGGTTATTTCTTTCTTAATAAATTCATGTTGGCCTAATAAGGAGCAGGAAATCCCTCATTTTCAGGAAGACAAGAAAAGCTGGAAAAGTCATCTCTGGAAAATATGACCATTCTCATTCTGTAGAACTTCTTTACCCAAAACTCCCAAGCCAATGCTCCATCTAGGCTGAAACGTTTTACATGTCGATACATTTTAGAGAAAGATTTTGTGTAAATACTAGCCTATAAATCTACTTAACTTATTATTCTCGTACTATCTGTAGACTTAAAGTAACCCATAGATCAAATTGCTGGCAGCTTTCAAGTAGCATTTAAACGAACACATAGCAGTTCTAAATCTTCCAATAAATGAAAACAAACATATCCATAGTTACTTCCTTTTAAGAGTCATGGTCAGGGGTACTTAGACCTCAACTGTCTAGCTTGTTCAGTTTTTCTAATAAGTAAACATTTACTGGGTTACCAAAGATACCAAGTGTAGTCTGAAAAGCCCATGGCTCCTTCGTTTGTTTCTAATTTAAATTAGACACACTAAAATAAGGTTTGAAAGGGTGATATATTTAGTTAAGTAACAGATGGTGGATGGACATTTTGTCCAGCATCTATCACATTCGTTCTTCGGTATTCCAAGGAAGAGTGATTTAAATTTTCAAGAGAGAGAGACAGACACGGGGAGGGAGGGAGAGGGGAAGAGAGAGAGAGAGAAAGACAGAAAGAGGAAAGAAAGGACTATCAGGAATTTGTTTATTCAACTAAGAAGAATGTATACCAAGTTCTGCAAAGGTTAAAAAAATTCACAGACAGTATGACTGGTGTATAAACTAAGGGATGAAAAAAGAGAAGGGTGGATTAAAGTAACTCAGGAGGCATAAAAGGTCGACCAGGACTGTTTTCGGTTTTTTCTTTTTTCCCCCAATACTGGACTGAAATCCATATTCTGTGGCTGGGAGCGGCAGGAATGCGCCACACGTCTCAGCTCTGCTCTCCAAGGCTGCCAATCAAGCAGGTGACCGTGAGAACACAAAGGAATGAATCATGCACTGCGAAACGCCAAGAGGCAGGGTCCTCCAGACCGCCGCCTCCCCGCCCCGGAGCCGCCCAGCCACCCCGCGGGTCCGCCGGGGACACGCTCCGGGCCGCGCAGAGGCGGAGAGGCAGGAGACCCGCCGCCACCCAACGCCACCCAACGCCACCCAACGCCAGAGGACAGCTCGAGAGCTCCCCAGCGGGGCGAACGTGCTCCGGCGAACGCGCGCGTCCCGGTGGGCGTGACGCCATGACGCACGACACGCGGGCGGCGCGCCGGGGCAGGGCGGGGCCGGGCTGGAGGAAGCAGTGGGAGGAGGGGGCGGGGACAGCGGCCCGAGGGAGGGGAGAATGGCAGTTGCGGTGCTGGTGGCCGGGAGCTGCCGTCGAGCCGGAGCCGCGGAGGAGGAGTTCGCGAAAGCGGTTGTCGGGACCCGTTCCCTCCGCGCTGCTGGCCCCAACTGAGCGGCGCCGCGGCGAGTCTGAGGCGCCCTTCGGTACTTGCTTCCTGTGGGGCGCGCCGGGAGAGGGGCCTGCGCCCCCGCATCCCCCCGCCGCCGCCGCTTTCGCGCTGAGGAGTCGGAGGTACGCGGGCGCCGGAGGAGGCTGCCCCGGGAATGGGGGCGGGGAGGGCCGGGCTGCTCCCTTTCCGACCCGAGGGCTGTGCCCCGCGCGGCCTCGCGCCGCTCCCGGGGTGGAGACGGGCTCGGAGTCCGCGGGCTCCGGCTAAGGCTCGGCCGGGTCCCCGCGGCGGCGCCCCCGGAGCCCTCCCCGGCCCGCGGCGGGCGAGACCCGGGGCGGACGCCGAGGGGCGGCGGCGGGGCGGAGCGCATTCCTGACGGGTGAAATCGGCTCTAACGGGACCGTTTCCGGGCCTCGCCGCACGCCCCGAGCCGGGACTTCGCCCCCAGTCTCCGCTGCCTGGGGCCTTGTGGAAGGGGAGCCGAGTATCGGGGAGAACCTGCATCCCTTTCAGGGGTGCAAATCACACCCGCACCGAAGGTGGTGCAGCCCCGGCGAACGTACGTGCGACGAGGTCTGGGGGATTGTCTCCCTCTTACCGCGCCGTCAGGGTGTTCCCGAGCCTCACCCAGCAAGTAATGGCACTACTTTTAATTTCCAGTTTTTCCTCAGATCTGGATTCCACTCAGCCATTACTGTTTTTACCCCTTGTTTCCATTAATGGCAAAAAGAAAAAGTACTATAGGGTTCGTTCACCCCGGGATAAGGGCAGTAAATAAGAAAGTAGTTAGGGCCATATATGGGAGGGAGAAAGGTTTAATTTTTGTCCGTTGGACCCTTGTGGGTAGAAATATATGAATGGTGCTCTGCTCTTTTTAATGTTTACTATTGAAATGTTGCAGAATGTTTTGTTAGGTTGGGGATAGAATGGACAGCCTTAGGTGCCGCTGCAATTTTCAAACCTAGGTGTTGACTGGAAAGTCTAGTTTTAAATGTTAGTAAACAGTGGGGACATAAAGCAATCCTTTCCCTTCATGAGTTGCCCCAGAATATTTGCAGTTTTTTTTCCTTTCCAATCTACTTGTTTTAGTAAGAACATGGCCGTCTTTTTATTGGTTTTTGTTTCTTTTTTTAACCTAGATTCAGTGACCCGTTGGGGTGTATGAAGCCGGGTGGTACGATTAAGTTTTATTTTCAGTTTTGTTATTAACTATCTCAGTGCACATCGTACCGCTTCTGTTTATAATTAAAGCCATTACCATATTTACCTGTTTAGGCTTCTTTAACACCGAACTATCTGAATTCAATTGTAAATACTTTTCTCTGGTCAGAAAAAGTTAATGACCTTATTTTCAAATGTGCTTTCCTTGTTATATTCAATTCAAGACTCAATAAATCAAATTACACAAAAACTCAAAACAGGCTTTTTTGTTAATACTGTTCTTCTTGATTTTCTTTTTAAAATTCACTGTATAAATAACTCATGTTCCATGGAAAATATTTTAATGTCATCACAAGGTGTCTTAGGAAAAATTTACATTTGGCAACCAGAGTTAGTGTGTTTTTTCAATATCTCTGGCTTCTTACGGAGATTAATTTTTTTAAGATGCAAAATTATGTTAACAGCTGAAACACAAACCAGTTCTTGGTATCCGCCTAGTAGCTACTGAAACATTGTCTCGTTGGGAGTATGCCTAGGTTCATTGGCGTTAATATAAAGAATTGTCCATTTTACTGCCTTCTAGCCAGTGTAGAATTTATTTTTTAAATATTTGTGGCAGTTTGTTGCCTTCTTGCTTGCCTGAATGGAACCATACTGTTTTCTGCCTAACAGGAAGGAAACTAAGATTAGTATCTGTTTTTACAGATAGTGGAGCATTTTAGTGGAAAGTAAATGAACTTCTCATATTTGAAGATTAGTGAAGTCATAAAGTAACTTCTTTTAGTTGTGAATGTAGGATACTTGGGGGTCACTTCTCTTTAATGAGATCCCATGGACGTTTGCCATAAATTACTAAATGGAATTAAATACAGGTAATTTATGGCAGGTTCTGGCTTTTATGTATTTAGCTTTGTCATAGAAATTCTTTGGTTTCTAATCTCCCCTCCCCCCATACACATACACTTTAAAATTTTTTTGTTAATCTGAAGAGCACAGAGAATTGAGAAATGTAGTTTTCTGAAATTTCCAAGAGGTGGGGGAATGGCAGAATATTTGTGATAACATGTAAAAGTCCCAAGTCAAGTGCTTGGCACAGAGTGAGCTGTTCATAATTTGGTTATGTTTACATCAGAACTGCTCACTTATCTGCTCTATTCAGGTAATACAGAGAATCTTAAAGAAGCATTATTTGCTTTTCTGATGTTACTAACAGGTGACACTGTCCAGTGCAGGCTGGTTTGTATTGACTAAGCTTATGGTCTTTTATCATTTTTTTTTAATTGTCGAGGCCCAGATAAAAATTAGGCTGTCTTGGGCTAAATGCCAAAGTAAAGTTGAACTTCTAAATGTATATTTGATTGCATATTACATTGTATTTGGCAAGCTAGCTCATCATAGCAAATAATAGTTTAATGATTGTGTGAAAGGACCTATGATCATATATGGAGTACTTAAGCTAAAAGGCTTTTGTTTGACTCCTATTTAGCAAAATGTTAATCTGATTTCTTATGGAGAATAACTAAATTTCTCTTACCTAGGCATTTTTTTCCTCCAACCAAAAGTAATTGTTTTTCTTTGATTTTTTTTTAACATCATAAGTATCAGTTGTTTGTTAGTTGACAGAAAATACCTAAAACCAAAACATGCATAAGCATACCTGCACAGTGAAAGACTAAAGGATAATACTCATTTGTTAAGCACATCTGTATGTCAGATGGTGACATTTCAGCCAAAAAAGGCAATAAAATCATTTTGGGTGTTTAAAACTTGGGTACTTCATTTGTTTCTCATTAGCTGTCATGTCAGTGACACTTGTATTAAAGTGAAAGAAAAAACATTTTGATAAAGGAGTTTTTTTAAAAATAGTTCTGCTGTATTGTTCTTTTTGTTGCTCAGTAAAACCTGAAAGATTTATTGTTAAGATTTTTTTGAGAGCTATACCATTATCCTTAAAACCATTACATTGTCTTGTGCTATTGATGTACTTAGTATTTACTTTAAAAATCATTTACTAGAGAATTAGTAGTTGTTTTCTTTTAGAAATCCTGTTTGGGGATGTTTTGTTATGGGAAAGTCTCAACAGGGCAGTACTGATGAAGACTTATTTAGCTCAAAAATAAGTTTATGCATTGAGTTATGAAGCAGTTCTTGTTCAGAAATCACCCTAGTTTGTTTAAACCCAAAAGAAACTTGACTAAACCTTTGGTCCACAAAACTGGAGTTTTGTGGCTCCTTAAAATTATGTACACTTAACATTCGCAGTCTCCGTCCTACTCTGGAGACCCTGAGAGTAAAAATAGTCCTGTGGTGATGGGACTAGCTAGCAGGTTGCCAGTTAAAAAGAACTTTTCTAAAAATGAGCAGTTAGCAAGGAGCAAACTAGTTAAAGAGCAAGAAGTCAGGACGAGCTATTAGAAGTGTGATAGTACTAGGCTCCTGGATAAACATTAGGTTAATATTATAAATACTGTATCACAAAAATAGGTGGTCATTTGTCTAAATCTATGAATTTAAATTTCATAATTTATAAAGCAAGTATTGGCATTTGTTCCCCAAGATGTCTTTGTACTCTAAGTTATTCTTACGAATAATCACAAGTGAGATCATGTTTAGGTTAAATGCCAAGACTCTAAGAGTGAACAGAGAGGGGCTGGGGATTTAGTTCAGTGGTTAGAGTGCTTGCCTTGTGTGCACAAGGCCCTGAGTTCCATCCCCAGCACCAAAAAAAAAAAAAAAAAGAGTAAACAGAGAATAGTCCCTGCCATCACTCTTAAGGTCTTGGCCCTTAACCTCAACCTAATAGGTGTTGAGTAAATAGTTACCAACTGAATAACATATCTGATAGAAATTTCCAAGTGAGAAAAAGACAAAATATTTGTGATAACATGTAATAGTCTCTAGACAAGTACATAACTTTATAGCAGCACTGTCCAACAGAAACAATGTGAGCCACAAATGTGAGATAAGATTTTGTCCTGCTGCATTCAAAAGGAAAGATAAACAGAGATTAATTTTTATAATTTAATCCAATATATCCAAAATATTATCATTTCAACATGTATGAATGAGTGACTTTACATTCTTTTGTTCATACTGGACAGAGTAGTGCTGGATTCTTCGTTTTTTTATTTATCTTTTTGGTAGTCTTCTTCTGATTGATATGTCTTTCAAGGCCAAATCAGAACTGCATATGCCATTTCTAAGGAATTACTGAGGTAAATTGAAAGTCAGGGTACCTGTCCTTCTGCTCTCAGTTTTACAACTCTCACAAGATAGCTTTGTGACTATTTCATTGGATTAGGATAAATTAATTATGCATTTGAAGTGCTTAACTACGTAGAGAAGACTGTTACAAAAGAGATCTTTTTAATAGTAGTAACTTGTCGTAACAAGGCTCAGTATAAAGGTAAAAGGATGTCCCCATGAGACTACTGCACATGGAGTGTCCTGTTACGTCCCACTTTGGAATCAGTTACAATGAATAAATCAATACAAAGTGGTTTTGTAACATACAGAATCTGGGAGGTGAGTAAGTTAATTTGTGCACCAGTTTTTAAACCTCTCACCTATTTAAATATTGACATTACCATTCTGGCCTTTACTTTTTGTTTGGATGCTTTTATTTAGGTATCCTAAATCAAAATCATGAAATCAATTCCTTGGGAAAGAGAGGATAGGACTAGTAAGTAGTATGAGTGACAGATAGGAAAAGTAAAGTAACCTACAGTATTTGAAAAGGCTTGTCATCTCAGGGAATAGGATGTCTGGTATAGTGATGGTAATTCTTTTATTCAAACCAAGGTTGGCAATGGATACCTGGTAAGCAACTGAGAGACTTCTGCTTATACATAGCCAAATGAATAGATGTTCCTTATAAATCATACTGATTAATTTTAAAACAACACAACTTTTTTTTAAAAAAAATACAGACAAGCATTAAATATCTTTTGGTTTTTTGCATAAATATGGCATACTTTACTTAGGTCCTTAGCAAAAATTTCGGGAACCATGTGTAATGGGTTGAAAGGTAGTTCCCAAAAGGGTATATTCACATTCTGATCCCCAGAAACTATCATTGTTACCTTATTTGTTTAAACGGTCTTTGCAGGTGTAATTTAGGGTCTTAACATGATCCTGAAATATCCAGGTAACCTCAAAATCCAGTGACAAACGTCCTTTTAAAGGAAAAGCAGAAGTTTCACAAGAAAAGATACAGAGAAGAGTAGGAGGCAATGCGGCCATGGAGTTAGAGACTGGAGTGATACAGCCACAAGGCCAGGGAAAGTTCATCATCACCAGAAGCCAGAAAGGCAAAAAATAGGTTGTTCCCTACAGCGTTTGTGGGGAATACCACCCTGCTGGATTTTGGACCTCTAACCTCCAGAACTGTGAGAGAATAAATGTCTAATGTTTTAAACCACTTAGTATGTGATAATTTGTTATTACAACAGCCACAGGAAACTAATATACAGTAAAAACCTCCCAGTAAACCAAAGATCTGCCTTATCTTTGCTTTATATCATATACCATGATTATCAGAGACTAGACAGTTCTTCCTTTAGAATTCTAATCCTTTCTTAGAACTACCAGAGGAAGTGTGTTAATACCCTCCAGTCTTAACAGGCTTACTAGGTTATATCCTGTGAAGTACATTCTCAGGGCCTTGCCACTTGAGCTAAATCTCCAACTCCTGCTCTTTACTTTTTAAGATGTAATTGACATTTGGGGAGGGAAATTAGACTAACAGGCTTTATCTTTTTATGGTATAATTCCTGAAGGGTCTCCCTTCCACTTGTTCTATCTCCTTTATTGGGTCTTCCTCCTCTTTCCTGTGTCTTAATGTTGGAACACCACGGGGCTTATTCCCTGCCTTGCTATGTTTACTCCCTTGGTGATGTCATCTATGTTCATGATTTTATACAGTATCCATATAACTGCTCCCAATTTTCATTTTTAGGCCGGATATTTTTCCCTGAGCTCCAAGCTAGCCAAAACATGTATTTGGATATACTTCTCCACCTAGATAAAAAAGACATCTCATATTTAAAGCCCTGAAAATGCATTCCTAGTCTTGAGTCCTCCCTAAACTTGTTCTTTGTGTACTTCATCCATTTCAATTGGTAGTTTCAGCCTCCTGGTTCATCAGGTCGTCATTCTCTAGCAGTCCACAATCCACTGGGAACGTTGAGTTCTACCTCCAAAACATGCATCAAAGCATATACTCATCACCTCTGCTGATAAGCCATCATCTTCTTTCTCCCAGATTGTTTCTGTAGACTTCAAACTGTTCTCCGCTTGCCCTTCTTCCCTCCATCTATTCTAAACATTAGGATAATCCTTTTAATACTATTCAAATATTAAACTGTTTAGAACCCTGAAAGTTTCACCATCTACTTTAAGATAAAAACCAAAGTCCTTACAGTGGCCAGTGACTACACCCAACCTGGCCCCATTATATTCTGATCTGTCTCATATATACTTTTTCCTGCTTATTTTCTTTGGGTCACATTCTGGCCTCCGGCTATTCCTTAAGCACACTAGACATAATCCTCTGGAACTATTGAAATGGCTATTCTCTCTGCCTTAAATATTTTTTCCTGAGATTTCCACCTGACTGTCTCCTTACTTTCTTCCAGTCCTGTGCTTAAATGTCACTTTTTCAATGAGATACTTATGACCATGTTTAAAATTGTAATCACTACCCTATATTCTCTTGATTTTCTTTACTCTGCTTAGGTCTCTCCCCTCCTAACAAAGAATCACATTAAAATATTGAGATAAAGTATTTGGAAAATCATAGACTTCTATTATAAAAGCATGGAGCAATTTTAGCTGTGTTTATTTTTAGTTAGTGACCTACAGTAATTTGTGGAGATAAGAGATGGACCTTGAAGGGGGGGGCAATTCTTTAAAATAGCAGAGAAGCTGGAAAAGAGTACTTGGGGCAAAGAAAAATCAGAGTGAAAGTCACAGAGGTGAAACTATGTATGCTTTGTTAAGATATTCCACAAATAGGCCAATTGGTGCTTAGTATCTGAATTTGGCAACTATATTGGGAAATAGATTTATTAGAGGAAAATAATGGCATTTCCAAATTTCAGGTTGGTAAGTTAAGCAAGCCTTATAAGCAGGTATGTAGTTTATGAATGATATAACTTTAAAAAGAAGCTTGAACATTTAAATAACCTTTTTGAGTAATAGCAAGCTTCATTATAATAAATTTTAATGATTTATCTGTAAGAGAAAGCCATATATGAAAATCTGTAACCAATTTAATGCTTTAAACTTCTCTTAGTGATGTGGTTCATATTTATAAAGACTCTTAATTACTTGAGTCAGAATTAGCTTGTGTAGGTTATATCGTTTCTAGTACATCACTTCTAGTTGTAATCTCTCTAAAAGATGGCTTCTAGTAATCTCTTTTTTGGCAGTCAGCTACTACACTGAATTGTGCGTACCCATATTTAAATTGATGGAGTGGCATTTGTAGTACTACATATAGGAGATTTTATAGAAAAATATGTACATCTTTTCTCATTGCCTTAGGAACCTTAATGAATTAGAGGCAAAGCAGAGCCAAAATAGTTAAATTCTGAGACTTTCTCCGCTATTGATATATTATTGGTTTCTGAAGTTATACACAGTGAGCTAAGTACAGTATTCTCTGTACTACATAATTTGTTTAGATAACTAATGATTCCTTTTTTTGCACCTTAAATTGTCTGCCGGAGTGTGAGGATGTTAGAAAACCAGTGTCACTGAAAAACGCGATAAATGCTGTTAAGAGTATTTGTAGTCTGTTAGGAAGAAAGTTTTAAAATGGATTTTGATAATTATTTGTCTAGATATGGAACTAACATGCATGCCCAAGTATAGTAATAATTACAAGTTTTTAATACTTATGCTTAGGAAAGAAATAAACACTTTATTAAAATTTAGGTCTTTGTAAAGTCATATCACTCTGTTTTCCAAAGAAGTTACCATCTGAAATGTACGTTCAATATTTAAATACTGTAGAATGAAAGTTCCACAGAACAGGGGGCTCCTGTATGTCATTCAGTATTATATACACAGCACTTAGAAGAGTATGTGGGACATGATAGGCACTGAACATATCCGTTGAAAGGAAAAATGAATTAATACCTAGGCAGATTGCATGGAGCAAAAAGGCAAAAAAAATTTAAAAGCATTTGAATAAGTGGTTATATTGTGATGATCACAAATGTAGATTGAGGCTAAATTTTTCTGACAAAATCATATATATATGTATGTATATGCAGATTCAAGAATATTATATCTCACTGCCTAGGCAAAGGTATTCTTTGGAAAACTGCCAGACACCCCCCACCCCCGCCAAATTATACATCATTGTCCACAAAGAAAACTTCATGTAGCAAAGGCCACCTAGAACTCAAGCAGAAAGCTAGAGTCTTAATGATTTGAGGTGTCAGGTGATAGAGTTTGGGATTGCCAGAGTGGCTGGAATTTGAGTGGATAAAATCCCAGAAGGAAGTTATTATACTAGGATACCCCTTAAGTCTGTGGATAGCTCTCTTCAAATAACTCATTGTCTCCTCAACTGTGTATGGAGATTTCAAGGATCTTAAAGGAAAACAATAGCCAGAAGGCAGAAAAGGCTAGGTAGAATTTCATCTGCTTACCCTCTGCAGAGAAGATAGAATTGGATGTATGATTTCCACCACCATAGAGGGCTTCATAAACATTTCTGCTTTCTACAGACCCACTCTAAAAAAAGCATAGAGCCAAACCTCTGTAAGTTCAAGTTGATGAGCCAATGATGTTAACTGCCAGGTATAATTAAGATATTTACTCTTCAGAAAAGAGATTCCAGAGCCTCTACAACATATCATCCACAATATTCAATTTATGATGAACAATGACTACGCATGTGAAAAAGCAGAAAAATACAGCTCACTGTAAAGACTGCCCCCTCAATAAGTTAGCAGAATTAGTAGACAGACTTTTAAACCAGCTCTGATAGTTTTAAGAACTTCAGTAAGATCATAATGACTGAACAGTTGTGTAATCTCAGTACAGAAATGAAAAATATAAAAAAGAACAATTAGTCTTCAACTGAAAATACAGTATCTAAAATGAAAACTTCACTGAATGGATTTAACAGCAGATTGAAGACCTCAGAGGAAAAAGTTGGTGAAACTGAAGGTGGATTAATAAAAATTAGCCAAAGAATGGAGAAAAAAATGATTACAAACACCTCAGTGGCCACTGAGTTAAAGTGAAATTGTCTAATATACAAATAATTAGAATTCTAAAAGTAAAGAGAGGGTCAGTAGAGTTAAAAATATTAATTTCCCCCAAAATTCTTACTTAGTTTGAATCAACTTCAATTCTAGGAAGTTTGGTGAACCCAAAGCAGGATAAGTTAACTACAAAGAAAACTACATCTTGGCATATATTAATCAAATTGCTAACCATGAAAAATAGAAATTGTTGAATGCAGCCAAAGGGGGAAAAAGTCGTATTACGTACAAGGGAATTAAAGTACAATGGAAGATAACTTACCAAAAATGATGGTGGACAGAATACAATAATAATGACGTATTTAAGTCTCGAAAAGATAAGCTTTCAACCTGGAATACTATGTTCAGCAGATATATCTATTTAAAAAAAGAAAAATAAGGACTGTCAGATAAATGAAAGGATAATTCATTTCTGAGAGATCTGCACACCACGAAATGCTACGGAAAGTTCTGTGAGGCTGTAGAAAAATCATACCAGGTAGAAAGAAAGAAATGTGGATCCAGGGGAAAGAATGACAGATGTTATTGATGAATAGATTTTATCCTCTGAAACGATTCCATAAGCAAATTTAAAAACTATTGCTATAATAAAGGATGTTGGTGAGAATTCAGGTAAATAAACACCTATGATGACTAGTGGGAGTACAGATTGGAACAAAACAGTTTGCTAGTCTATTTCAACAGCTTATTTTAGAAGTCCATGTCACTTAGTAGGAGATTCATATACCGAGAAATGGCTTATCAAATCAGCGGGAGTGAGGTAGTGGAGAGATCATTATTCAGTAACTAGGGTTGAGATAACTGGCTAGCCATTTAGAAATAAAATTTTGATCTCAGCTTATTCCTGATTTTCAAATAAATTGAAATGTGTTCTTAACAAAGAAGAACATTAGAGAATTTTAAAGATACAATCTCGGAGTAAGTAGTGCTTTTATAAGACAGGTATGGAAACCAAAAGTTAGACAAAGATAAGTGAATTTGACTACATAAAATTTTTTTGAAATTTCTGCATTGAAAAGTTTCCATACAAGCAGTACAATTTTTTTAAAAAATGTATCTGACATGATAGCAAGAGTGTGTGTGTTTGTATGTGTGTGTGTATGTGTGTGTGTATGTATATAGGTCTTACATCAATAGGAAAAGTCTGCCAGCATAATATAAACATGGTTACTTCACAAAAAGTGAAATGTCAGTGACTTGTAATGTAAAAGGCCTAAGAAATCTTTCCCATCCATCAAAGCAAATGTTCCTCTTGATTTCTCAATCTCACATGCAGATAAATAGCCATTCAAATTAATTTTTTTCCTTATTCCTCATTTTCTTCCATCTTCTTAACATAAGTATATGCTGAAAAAGTTACACTTTCATCATACAGAATGCAGTATCTAAAATAGAGTCTTTCGTGACTCTGACTTGAAGCTTCCGACTTTGGTAGTGACCAAGTTAGTGATGTTTAGGAACTCTGCTTGGAATTCTTTATATGTATTTCCTCCTTAAAATGACGTGGTGGAGAGGGTTAGTGCTCTCTCTGTTTTGTTCAGCAGTGCTGGTAAGTATGGTTACATGCTACTTTTATTACCATACACATGAAAAGAGAATTATAGAAGATGTAGGTACTCTTTGCTCTGATAATTAGTATTTAGACTGTGGGTGTCCAACCTGTTGGCTTGCCTGGGCCACATTGAATGAAGAGGAATTGTCTTGGGATACATGTATAATACAGTGTAGTGAATATATGTAAGTAAAAGAACTTTATTTTTATTTTTTATTGTAACATCTGAAAAAAGAAGGCAACAGAAACATAAAACTAATGAGATATTTGACCGAGTTTTTGTGAAACTGATGAGTCAGTGTCTAGTTCAGTGAAAGTGAGTACAATTCTTAGTGCTTGTTAGAAGTTTTATCTAATTTTACTCTTCATGTCCTTTATCCTTAAAAATAGTTGTTCATAAGTGTACATATTGCCAAAAAATGGTGACATGAATAAGGCATGTGGCTTGGTTACTTTTTTCATTATTGAAACAAAATACCCAATACCCAAAGTTAAAGGAGTAAAGGCTTATTTGGCTCACAGTTTATAGAGGTTTCAGTCCATAGTTGGCTGGCTCCCAGACGTGGTTACACCACAGAGGAGAAACAGGCCATGGCAAAGCAGGGCAGGCAGAAGGCAGCAAGCAGTAAGGAACAAGCAAGGACTTCTTGCTTGCAGCCCTCTTTCTGTCCCTTACATTTTATCCAGGGTACCCACCCCTAGCACTCATACCTTTAATCCTAGCATCGCACTGTGACTCAAACCCAGAATCCCGTCCTTGATCCCAGCATCTCACACCCTAGGTGCAGCCACCTCCAAAAGACCCCCACCTGTGACCATATGAGGCTTTGGGGGGACATCTAGATACAAGCCATAATAGTATGTTTAAGAAGCAAGGGTTATTTTTTTCCAGGAAGATAGGTTTTATAAAAGTCAATTAAAGAAATTTGATCATATTTTACTTTGAATCGAATATCTGCATATAGCTGTATACATCCCCAAAATTAATAACCAGCCATTTATTTTTCTAGTACTAGTATTATATATGTTGTTACAACAATATCATGAACAAAAAACTGTTTGATGTTTTTGTGCTTTCTATGCCACAGCTGCTAGATGAGCTATTTTAACTTACTAAATTATTTTCTGATATAACACAACAAACCCAAGTTTTACAATTAAATGAGAAAAATATATATATCTGCCCAATAACAACAAGTGCCTGTCTTCACAGGCACACAAACGTGTAGGTAGGTGGAAATACCATTATTGCTAAATGCTGCATTTTAAGCAGCCGGTTTCAGTTGTACTGTGTGCTGCCCAGGAGGTGGAGCCAGCACTGCACTGCCTACACAGCATTTTGTTGTCCTGTATGCACTCTGCACTAAAGTACCACACGATTGAGTAAGTCTTGGAAAACATTCCTAAAAATCACACAATAGTGTTAAAAGTTTACAATCAGTTGTCCATGGCTATATGCAGCACACTGACCACAGTTGGACATCCCTGATTTAGACAGCACATCTTTATTGCATTTTTTGCTATATTTTTACCTTTTCAGGAAGTGACAGAAACTTAGTGTGGGCTAAATAACAGGAAAGATTTGAACTTCTAATAGAAATTTCTCTTGAGAAATAATGGGGAGGGGAGTGCAGACTATTACCCAGCCTTCACTTTCTAAAGTGCTTGCCAATGAGTCATAAGTCATTTAGGCACATAGGTGGCTATTAGATGCTACTAGAGTGTTTACACTTAGGAAATGTTGAATCATGGGATATTTTCAGTCTAATTCTTGAAGTTACATTATTTCAGGATATTTAACATGTTTTAAGAATAAAATACTGTAGAATAAAAGGTTCTTGTCTTTTTTTTTTTTCCTGGTTTAAAAATCTGGATGTAGAAAGGCTGTATAACAAGGGGGATCATGCAGCAGTAGTAACCACAAAGCACTACTTACTTAGCCAATATTTATTACTCATTTTTTATAAGCTGTATATTATGTAAGGTACTAGGCAGAGATGTAAAGCTTGTCTTATATTTCATTTAAGCTTACATCTAGCACAATGTTAGGTTTTATTAGATACTTTTAACATTTTGATTTTAGATTATTCTTGGAACATTTTAGGTAAATGGAGTCATCTATGTTTTGTAATGGAGAGCACAGACTCAGGAATGTACCTTACGTAAGGTGTTATAAATAAGAGTGGCAGAGCCAGGTCCAGGGCCTCTTTATACATCCAGTACTGGTTTGTACTCCGGGAGGTCAACCTCTAAGAAATTGCCTCATTTGTCCTCCTTTGTTGGCTTCTGATTGGATTTGGATTTGGCCGTTGGGAGGCACTGTCAGAATTTTGGATCCAGAGGAGAAAAAAGCTGGGTGTTTATTCAATCAGCTGCTATCAGTCAACTCCTCTCCAATAATTGCTCCTTCCTTGCTGTTTCATTCTAAGGCCTGACAGCAGCTTCCCGAGTACTTCATCATTTTGGTTCCTTTGACACTATTCACACCTTTGTTGAGTGCGTCGTTCAGTTAACTGTTTTATAAATGCATTGGTTTTTGCTAGGATCCTGACCAATACAGCTTTTCTTAAAACATGGGATGCTATCTGTACAGATTGAGTCTTTTGACTGTTCTTACTTACTTTGTTTTGTAAGTTTATTTAAAACTCGAGGCACATTTTCATAATTAAAGGATATTGTAATTATTGCTTAGATGCTTCAGCCTGAATGCTCAGCTATTGTAATTTTTACAAAGTGTTAAAAAAAGCGTGGTGTCAAATTAAACATATTTTAATATGAGCCAGTGAAGTCAGCACTTTTACTAGATTTTTAGACCATAAAGCTTTTTACATATGGTAGAAACACCTTTCTTTGTTTTGGGCCATTCCTAGTTCTTAATTTTTCACATGTTCCTTAAGAGGTAGAAAAAAATAAACAGGCTCAGAACTTTGTCCTTTTCAAAATCAGTATCTAGAAAATGATTTATTATGAGTGTTAGCTTACATGACTATGGAGGCAGAGACATTCCATAATCTGCCACCTGTAAGCTAGAGGCCAGGAAAGCTGGCATAGTTTCAGTCCAAACCCGAAGATTGGAGAACCAGTGGAGCCAGTGGCATAAGTACTAGTTTGAGTTCAGAGGTTGGAGAACTAACAACATTGATCCCCAAGGGCAGGAGAAAGATGGTGATCCTAACCTAGCAGAGAGCAGTAGGTTCACTCTTCCTGTTTTTTTTGTTTTAGTTTTTGTTTGTTTGTTGTTGTTTTTCCTATTCAGGGGCTTGGCAGATTGACTAATGCCCATGCACATCAGTGAGAGCAATCTTTACTCAATCTACTGATTAAGATCCTAATCTCTTCTAGCAACACCCTCACAGACACGCTCCAGAGTAATGTTTTAGCAGCTATCTGGGTATCCATTTGCCCAATCAAGTTGACTCATAAAGTTATTTATCACAAAGGCCAACCTAGGTTGCCTTTTCTCCTGCACTGTTTTTCTTTATGTTATCAATGTATTATAGCTTGGTAAATCCTTATAATATTAAATCCATATAAAGTATTTCTACCATTAAGGATTATTAGGATGAGGATATTTCCTATAATATCATTAAGTATATTTACTTCCTTTCATTATCTGTTCCTGTTCTGAAATAGTGTAAAATATTCTGATACACCACATGAACATTGAGGATTTTACATCCATTTATTCTGTATTTAATCCAGTAGACCTCATAATTGTCTAATTGGCTTTGGGATAATATGTTTCTTCTCTATAGATACCAAAATAAGGACAGGAAATATGTGTTATCTTGTCAGTGGTAATACCTTCAGGGTTTAGCACATGCTACGCTGGATTTCAGCTGTGAACTTCAGCCAGAGTACTTTTGAGGCTTCCCAATCCCCTTTAGACACATGCTTACAGATTGTTCCTTGGATTATTTCTACAGAGGACAGTCATTCAATTGTCTAGATTTTAAAAATAAGTGTCTTTCATCATCTCCATGTCACAGGTGGCTAAGGGGCACCTCACTAGTACCTAATGTAATAAAATTAGGTAATTATTTGGGGGACTAATCCTATAGGAATTTGTTGTTAAGTGAAAGAGTATTTAGCAAAGTCTGTAGTGTTATAATCAAAGTGTGTGACCAAATCTCTGAGCAACATTTTCCAAATACACAAACTCTGGACCTCATTCTCAAAAATTTTGATTGGGCAGCATTTTGTTGTTGTTGCTGCTGCTGTTATGTGACTTACTTATTTTTAACTAGAAATAATTAATATTTATGATATTTTAAATGGTCCAGAAAGCAGAAAGTAAATACTAAAGATTGCATTTGCCCCAGTCACCATTGTGAGTGGTGTTTTACCTTACTTTTCCAGAAATTGTGTATAGTATGTATATATAATACTGTGAGGCTTTTTTCCACTACAAATGGGCTCATACTATATGTAATCCTTCACAGTTAATGTTGTTCACTCAGCGTTCTGTATGAACATAATGCAGTATGATTGCAATATGTGCCAATATGTGACTGTTAAAATGAATACATTTATTACAGTAAAAGACATGTTGCCACTAAGGCATTCCCCCAAACTACTACTCCTTGCTTTGATCATTCTTGTCTCATCATTCTTCCCACTTTTTCATGTCTTTTGAAGTATGATCAAAAATAACAGTGATTGCTGCTGTTGAGTGTTATCCAACAGAAAGGCAGGCTTTAAAATCATTATAGTGTGTCCTCATCCACCTTAGTGGTATTCACTTCTGGCTCTTCCCCAAAGTCACAATGACCATGAGTGGTAAATGTTTTGAATAGATTCAAGACATCAAGGCAGCTACAACAGTGCAACTAAAGACACCAAAGAAGACTTCCAGAACTGCTTCTGAAAGTGGCAAAATGATGGGATCAGTGTATTTAAAGAGAGGGCAAGTATTCTGAGAGGTTAATGGCAATGTGTCTTTTACTGTAATAAAACTTTAAATATTTGCTGTATGTTTCTGTCATACCACATACCTTTGAAATCACTCCATGTTAAAACGTCTCTTTGTGTTTACCCCCTAAAGGTAACCACAAGTTTGATTTTTAACATTGTAGGTTAATTCTACTGTTTGTGAACTTTGTGTAAATAGGATTATGTAGCACACAGTCTTTTGTGTGGTATTCTTTCTTTTTTATGTGTAGCAGTATTTTCATTACTTTATGGTGTACTACAGCATGGAGATGCCACAACTTATTTATTCTGTTGATGGAAATAGGACTTGTTTCCAGTATTATGACTAATATAAATATTGCTGCAAACATTGTAATGTATGTCTTTTGATGTATTTATTTTGCCTTGTGCACTCATTTGTTAAGAGTAAAATTGCTGGGCAATAGATTACAGTATCTGTATATTCAAATTTGATAGATATTATTAAGCAATTTTCCAAAGAAGTTGGGCCATTTTATACTCCCACCACCAATATGAGAGGATTCTTACTCCTGCAACATGTAAAAATGTCAGTCGTTTAATTTTAGCCACCCTACTGGGTATATAGTAGTCTCTCAATGTAACTTTAATGTTTTATTCTCTGATGGGGCATTTTTCCATATCTTTTTGTAAAGTACATACCTATTACATCCTCTGCCCATTTTTTTTGGTTGGGTTGTTTACTTTTATTGATTTATAATGTTCTTTACATATTCTGGATACCGTTCCTTTTTTAGTTCTGTATTTTTCCTATAACCTTAGTAGTCTCTCTTGATTTTATTGCAGTTCAATTTATCAATCCTTTATGGTTAGTACTTTTGTATATTCCATTTAAGAAATTTTTCATTGAATTATTCTTTTATGCTGCCTCCTAAAATCTGTATGGTTCTACTTTTCACATTTAGATCTGTGAACCATCTGGTATTGATTTTTATGTATGGAGTAAGCAATAGGTCAAACCATTTTCTCAGATGAATAACCAATAGACATAGTACTTTTTTCTTTCAAAAAAAAATAAAAGGCCATTCTTAGTGCTCAGCAGTATCATCTTTGTCATAAATCAACTATCACATATATGGGACCTTAAGACTATATTCTGTTCCATTGGTCTATATCAATCTTTGACATAGCACCCTGTCTTACTTACTGTGACTTTATAATAAATCATTGTTCTGGCAGTGTAAGAGCCCTTCCCCAATGATGTTTTTTCTTCAAGATTATATAAACTGTTCTTAGTTCTTTATATTTGCATGTGTCTTTTTTTGTCATTTTAAAGCAGACAAAAACTCCTAAAGGCTGTGAGGTATTGCTGAAGTCAAAGTGATAATGATCAGAAGTTTTATCTAAAATTTTAATATCGATCACCTTAGCTCAAATCTTTATTAAGGTTAAAGAATGTTCTCATTTCTGGTTCAGCATTAATTTTATATTCTATAACTAGTAAATTGGCCTTGTTTTTAAACTAAGGTTAAAGAACTACATATCTGAAATTTTATGGAGAATTTGTAAGTTATAAAAACATGCAGACTACAAATACAATTTAATGATCTTGGTTTTTATTTTTTCAGGACATCCATGGTAACATCTTCTATAAATCAAACTTTTTCAAGAATTCCCCAAAGGAACCAAGTAGGATCTTACGTCATGACTTAATCTGAATGCAAGAACAAGAAATAGGATTTATTTTTAAATATAATGAAGGGCTGTGTGTGAACACTGACCCTGACTCAATTCTAATGAGCATTTTAGACATGAGTTTACATCGGCAAATGGGTTCAGATCGAGATCTTCAGTCTTCTGCTTCATCTGTGAGCCTGCCTTCGGTTAAAAAAGCACCCAAAAAAAGGAGAATTTCAATAGGCTCTCTGTTTCGGAGGAAAAAGGATAACAAACGTAAATCAAGGGAGCTAAATGGCGGGGTGGATGGAATTGCAAGTATTGAAAGTATACATTCTGAAATGTGTACTGATAAGAACTCCATTTTCTCTACAAATACCTCTTCTGACAATGGATTAACTTCTATCAGCAAACAAGTTGGAGACTTTATAGAGTGCCCTTTGTGCCTTTTGCGGCACTCTAAAGACAGATTTCCCGATATAATGACTTGTCATCATAGATCTTGTGTGGATTGCTTACGACAATACCTAAGGATAGAAATCTCTGAAAGTAGAGTGAATATCAGTTGTCCAGAATGTACTGAACGGTTTAATCCCCATGACATTCGCTTGATATTAAGTGATGATGTCTTGATGGAAAAATATGAAGAATTCATGCTTAGACGGTGGCTTGTCGCAGATCCTGATTGTAGGTGGTGTCCAGCTCCAGACTGTGGGTAAGAAGATGTTGTTTGACTTTGACTTGACTTGAATTAATTTTTTTCTGTGGGGATAAAATAAGACTTTGTTGGGTTTTACTTTAAAAAAAAAGTCTTAATGTATCAAAGAATTCATTCATTATGAAATCGTTTTGGGCACAATGTTAGATGTTAAAGGCAGGAATCTTATTTTTACATTCTATGTTGTGTATTCACTCAAGAGCATTTTTGAAAGACAAGAGTAAGATGGTAGAGAACAGGATTTAGCTATGTGCAAAATTGAATTTCCCCATCCACTTGGAGAATTTTTATTTTGGAATAATAGATGAAATGATCATTTGTGGTGAGAGGGTTATTTGTGATCTTAAATAAATGACTCTTTGTTGGAAGGTAACTATGCCACAGAATGATGTGTTCATGTTGGTATATGTCAGCATTTGCTAGTATTTAAGATTTGCTGCCTGTAGGAATTATATACTTTATTTGCCTCAAGCTTTTAAGTTACAAATACCATTTCCCCAACATTTAAAATGATTTTGTGTGGGCTGGGGATTTAGCTCAGTGATTAGAGTGCTTGCCTTGCAAGCACAAGGGCCTGAGTTCGATCCCCGGCACCACAAAAAAAAAAAAATAAAATAAAATAAAATAAAATAAAATGATTTTGTGTATGTTGACAACAGCCCCTGTTTCTACGTTTATTATTTTCAGTTGTCCAAACCAAGAAACAAGTTGTGTAATCTTCAAGAATAGTAAAAGCCACAAACGTTGAGCTTTAGCATAACATTAGTACGTTTATGAAAACCTAGACTTTCTAGATTATTTGGGTATTGTTCTTTTTCAGGCAAGGCTAAATGTAAAATTTATCAGATTAGAATTTCATGAATCATTTGAATCAAACTGATTTTTAAAAGCTTGTTGAGTAGTAAATTTTCAGGTTGCACCTAACATATATGCCTATATTCATAATCATTTATTTTTTATATTTCGTACTTTTAAATAAGAAAAATTGTGTTTCTAGCATGTGCAAATCCTAGTTTTTCCAGATATCACTAGCACTTAACCATCACCAAGGATTTGTTTGTGATATAAAACATTAAAATTACCTTATTACTTAATACTGTATGAATTCATCAATTGTGTGTAGGACTCAGATGTCATATTCAGTGTCATTTTTGAATTATGCTCTGCTACACTGTAAGGAAGTTGTATTGTAGCAAAAGATACTATCTATAAACTGGCCTAAGGTTAGCTGTGCCTCCAGGCTGAACCAAACTTTGAGAGGGATGAAGGGCTAACTAATGCTTAAGAAAAAAATGAGAAGAAAATAGGAGGAATGAACAGTACCTTTAAAGAACTTGAAGAAGAGACTGTATGCTGTTAGAAAATAGGATTTTATCACTTTGATCCTATGAACTCCTGCACAGTATTTTCACTGATGCAAGTCATTCTCTTGAAATTAAATTTTCAGTTTGACAGCAAATTTTAGGTTAACAGAAACTTTTTGTGAGTTATTATAACAAATACTCTCAGCAAAAACTCAAGAGAAAAGGTAAAAGGGTATGATTTTCCAACTATCCTTCATGGAGTCCCAGGGTGCAAGAGGCACGTCATAATTTTCCTTCAACACGTAATACCTTTTAAAAAAAAATCTGAAAGTGGTAGAACAAAAAAAAAACGAGGCTTAAATTCTAGAACTTGTAGCCAGGAGAGACTGAGACAGTGATTCTAAGGGCACAAACTTTCTGGTTAATAAATAGCTGTGTGTTCTCTTGTTCTGGGTTGATTAATCCCCATTATAAATGATAGTCAACACTTAGCAACCTAATAGAACACAAAGATAGTCCTAAAACAGCTTATAGTTTGTATAAGAACTTGATTTTAGGGAAAGCATGCCAAACCAAAGCAAGTTGATTATGCAACAGATAGAATTGTGAAAATCAGCTATTTGAGGGGGAAAAAAATTAGGCTGTCACCATGCATAACACATTAACAAAATCAAAACAGGTTATCAAATTGTAATATAAATAATAGGAAAAACGTTAAAAGAAAATATTAATGACTTAGCTCACTTAATGTCACATTATCTATTAAAATTAAATATACATTTACTCTACAATGAAGAACTCTGCTCCTCATTAAATACCTTAGAGGAGCTCTTTACTTGTGTACCAGGAGATACATTTAAGAATGTTCATAATAGCAAACAAACAAAGCCACAAATTTTCATTAACAGTAGAATGGGTAAATACATACTAGGTGGTTATCTCTTGAAAGGAAGAGGAGGGGATGTAAATGTTAAGGGACAACCAAGGAACTGTTAAAGCCAGTGATAAATTAATAAGGTGACCATAGGTTCTGATTTGCCTAAGATAGATTCATGCTTATCATTCTGGTATAACTCTCAATATCACTACCTTTCTTTTTTTTAAATGTTCCATTTTAGGTTTTGAATTATAGAATCATCCTACTGATAATGTTCTTAACCTGTGTGGTAAAGAGAGAGGGCCTTTTTTTTTTTTTTTGAGGCAGGATTTCACTTAAGTTCCCCACTCTGGCATCAAACAACTATGTTCAAGTGATCTGCCTGGGACTAAAGGCGAGTGACATTACTCATTGTTACTGTTTTTCGTAAACCCTTTTGTGTGTGTATTTCTTAGTAATACTTAAAATTTTTCAGAAACTCATTCTTTAGGATATTTTTCAACATTTTCTTATTGAGATTTTATTGTTTAAAAGTAAGATGGCACAATATTCTAAATATTTTGGAGAACTTAAATACTAACTCACATATAAAATATAAAATAATAGAAACACTTTAGGAGATTATATTATTGTGAGAACAACACTTGATAAAGATTTGTCCTTAATTTATTTGACTGTACATTAATTTTTGGTGTGGTGGTTGTCAGTAGTCTTACCCACAAAAGACACAGAAAATACATAACGGGTGATTTTTATTTACATATTTTTGTTTATACTGACTCTGTAAGAGCATATTTTATAAACTTTAATGTTACAAGTTTTATGTTGGTGTTATGTAGAAAACATCACCCAGTTACATACAACTTTCTGTACACTTAGGATCATAGAATACTACATGAGCTGTAATTAAAAGTCAGAGTTTTATTTATTATGAACATGTACAAACTTGATTTTGAATCCCTGTTCTATCTCGTTGTTACAAGTATAAAATTAATCCTTAATGTTATTGCTAGCAAAATTCTTAGGATACAATAAACTTCTTGTAGCTCTCACTTATTCTTTATCTCTATTTCCTAAGCCTCATGGTTTGGTTTGGTTTGATTTGGTTTTTTACACTGCTAGTGATCAAACCTTGGTCCTTATCTGCTCTCTACCACCATGCTACACCATTCCGTTTTAATTTTTTTAATCATTCAAATATTTAATGTAAATTAAATGTTTAGAAGATATTTTTAACTAAAACTTCATTTATTATTTAAATCAGATGTGAGGAATATATGTAAATATTTGAATATGTATTTGGCAGTCATTCACAGAAATTCATAGCCACAGTGCCAGGATCGTACATGTATGTGCAGCATTTAACCTGTGGCATTATACAACACACTTGAAAGGTTTTTTTGTTGTTCATGTTCTGGGGATTGAACCCAGAATCTTGAGTATGCTAGGCAAGCTCTCTACCACTGAGCTGAATTGTCAAAACCACCCCGCTTTTATTTCGAAACAAGGCCTTGCTGTGTAGTTCAGGCTAGGGATTACAGGCTTGCACTACCATACCCGGCCCTGGCCCTTTTTTTGTTTTTTATTTTGAGACAGGGTCTTGCTAAGTTGCCCAGACTGGCCTCGAATTTCTGGCTTCTGTCTCAGCTTCTGGAACAACTGGGATTGCAGGAATGCACTACTATGCCCAGCTGAATCTCACCCCCACCTTGCCCCCATGGTAGATGTGAAATTGTGAGCTTTTCCTTTTGTATTTGATATTTGTCAGTATGACCATTTTCCACACCTGATATTTTTATTTAAACATGTTTAACACACCCTGAGAAATGCTTTTCTTGCCTCAGAGTAGAAAAAGAATACTGACCTGGTTTCTATTTGAGATCTCTTGAAGTTTCTGACCTCATGTTCTTTCTACTCTTCTGAGGGCCAGGGCAGACTAAACTTGACTAAACTAAATTTCTAAAATTTCCTCTTGAGAAAAGGCTTGGAGACCAAATCTGAGTGCTGCAGTTTGACCAGTGTGAAGCTTGCTGACCTGCCTTTAGACCACACCAGTTCTTACAGGTTCAGAGAAAAATTTGACCATGGTTAGGGAAAAGAGTGCTGTGAGGGAGTAGGACAGAACATAGAGCTTGTCTTGGATAAAAATACTGAAGCCTTATTTGTAACTGTCTAAGCATATAGCAAAAAATTGGTATTTTAGTTTCTGTCATCATCTATGGCTATGTCCACTCTACTACCAGCACACATTATCCCTGTCATCTCATAGGAATATTTCTTATTTTGCGGAGAGCTTTGAATGTATAGAATATTTATTATGTGTTATACAGAATTAATTTAAATATCTCTGAGCACTTCAAGGCAAAAAAAAAAGTATTTGTTCTTTGTAACCACCAGTTAACTTTGTGTTTTGTAAAAAATTATTGAATGAGCCAGTCTGACTATATGTCGTAACATGAGTCATATACTTTAAGGTAGTTTGATCAACTGTAATTAGGTTTATGCTGCTTCAAGCTGATTTAAGACATAGAAATGCCTCTCAGTGATAACTTACTACGGTAGAGGATATTGTTCTTAATGGATTAAAAAAAAAATGGAGCCATAGGCTTAGGGACTAAAAAGCATATTTTTAGAATTCTAATTAATGTCCTACAAAGAAGGACTTCAGCCATACTTTGACCGTCTTTTCACATCTGGAAATGCTTTGTAGGTCAACCTTTTACAAATTTTGCACAGATGAAAGACCCAACTTCGGTTTTGTCCAGAAGAAACAAATACATATAACTTAGAAAACCGGTTTTGTGTTTAGGGAGTCGTAATGAGTAAACTTGAGTTTCGGGAGAAGTTGTAATTCATGACAAGTGATGAACAGACATTCATAAAAGTATTATAAAAGTTAAGAGCTTGAACTGAATTTACTCTTCCTAAATTTTTCCTAATCATAAAAATAACCCAGATTTATTTTAGCACCAAGTAACTCAGTATACACTACTCTTGCAGCAAACATTGTTAATTGATACTAAGATTTTTGGTGGAGCTTCAGGGAGTTAATAAAAATACCGTTTCTCCCTCACAACTCTCTTCCAGTAATCAGGTTAAAATGTAAGACACAGGAGACGTGTCTCTTACTAATTAGTTGACTTAAGGTAACTTTAGATATGCAGCCAAAATGCTAATGTTCCATCCCTAACTTAGAGACTTCCCTGGTTAGTCTCAGGCAGTTCTGAACAGCTATAGTCCTCTCTGGAGTATATAGTGGAAAGCAGAAGAGAATGCTTTCTCTCTGGAGTATGCAGATCTTCAGAGGGAACCAGGAAATGTGCCTCGGTGGTGAACCTGAACCTGTGGTATGCATGTTACTTGTTTTTAAGACCACAGATGTTCAAGCTTGAGAGTCTGGTTTATTTCACTCAACATTATATTTTCCAGATCCACCCATTTTCCTATAAATGACTCTAATTTGTCATTCTTTATAGCTGAACAGTATTCCATTATATATAGATACCACATTTTGTTTATCCAATTGTCTGTTGATTCGTATACTGGCAGTTTCCAGAATTTAGGTATTACGAGTTGTGCTCCTATGATCATTGATATGCAGGTATCACTGTAGTATGATGTCTTTAGCTCTTGGGAAGCAAAAGGCACAATGTAGGTCTGTAAGCTTGTGTAAAGGCCTGTAAGTTTGTGTAATTTTGGACAAATTTTAATTAAAATGTATATAAAAAAAGACAATAGATGTTAATATATGGGTTGTTTTTTTCTTTTTTGTGGAGGCACTGCCGAGGATCAAATTTAGGGCCTTGCGCTTGCTAGGCAAGCACTTTACCACTGAGCTAAATCTCCGACCCCATCATGAGTTGTTTTTTTCTAAACTAAAACCTCAGTATTCAGGTTTAATAGGAGTGTTGGCACTTTGTGATTAAAAAATGGGTTTGGGGTTGCAGTTTGGGCACTTGTCTCTAAAAGGTTTGCCATCACTTGTCTAAACCTTTTCTGATATATATCGGTGAAGTAGGTAACTGCTTTCCCATTGTAATGATCATAACTTTTGGAAAGTAGAAACATGAGCCTTTTCATTTTAATGTAAAACTTGACTTTTCCCCTTAAGTGGATCGATTAATTTTGGTATTTCTGATATTTTTCTTTATTCTTTATTCTTTTTTCTTTATTCTTAAAGGTAGTTTAAAAGGTGCATTTGTGCTTTTGGAAAAATTATCTCAGACTTCCATATGATCTTCTTTATTTTAATTTTAAAATCATAGTCTTTATTGGGACTGTCATATCTTTCTTAGGATTACATTTTATGTTAGTTTTATTTTTTCCTCCTGTTCCTTCATAAGCAGTAATAAATTTTGGCCCAGGCGGAATATCCTGCCCTAACTGCTATCCCTACTTCCTCAATCTCATCAATAGTATAATTTGTAAAGTATACTATGACTGTGAAACTCTCCCAGGAAATTTTATGTCATGGTCAGATAAATTCAGAAAATACAGCAATCTATATACTGAACATTTGTATTTTAAAAATTCCTTAGGAAATTCTGTAGTAAAAGACAAACAGAAAAAGTAATTTTGCTTAGCAGTTTCCTAACTTGACCATTGATTGAGTCCTTTCTTAGTATGAATCATCTATTAACAATCCTATGAATGGAAAAAAAAAATCCTATGAATGGAAGATGCTTCTGGAAAGACTGCCCCACTTCATTACTTCCTATCTTCCTGTCTCTTCTCTCTCCTACTACTAAGCATTTCAAGTAACCAGAGACTTTTTGGAGGGAGGGGGCATGGTCTCATTGTGTTGCCTAGGGTCACCTCTCACTTCTGGCTTCAAGTAATCCTCCTGTCTCAGCCTCCCACATAGCTGGGAATATGAGCATGGGCTACTGCATCCAACCCACACTTTGACCAAGTGGCCAAATGTTAAATCAGTATTCTTCCAAGGCCAAAGTCAAATATCACCATCATAGTATGATGAACTTCTGAGATTCAAGAAAAAAAATACAAATTTTTATTTTTAAAAATTAACAAAGATTAAATGCTTGACACACAGGCATGGTAATGTCTGTATACTCTCAGTTATTTGCTTCTGATATTATACTGCATATTTTAACAGTTCTACATAGGTATTCATTTTAATATGCTGCATAAAATTAAAATTATATAAGTATTTTAATACTACTTTTGGTTATAAGATATACAAATAAGGTTAAGTTTTACAGCAATATATTTTATAGGAAAAACTATTTGGGATACAAAGTTTGGTTAATGTTCTTGTCCATCTATAAGTCATTTTCAACAAGCTTAAGTTTCTAGAATCAAAACTATATGGAAATCATTGTACAGAAATTTATGAAATTATTTTGCAGTTTGAATGTTGAGAAAAAATGTACTTTAGGTCCTTAGTTTTCTTGCTGTACACCTTAATGTTTTCATACTTGATATTGCCCTAGATTTTGGAACTTGTCATGAAGTTTTGAAAGGGCAGAGTTGACATTCTGCTTTTAGTTCTCATTAATACACGAAGAATTTTCCAAAACAACATTTTTCTTGAAGATACATCATCTAAATCACTAAAAATTAACTTTTAGTGGTTCAGTTAAGTTTTAATATAGTTATATGACTGTTAATATACTGAACAAACTTCCTACAAAGATTGGAATTATATATCACATAATTACTATTAGTCTGTGTCCTATTTTTATACTTATTTGCTCAAAAAGGATGTATTCTTCTCTTTATCTAGTTAAAGCACTCTTGACTGTTCAACTATAAATTTATTTACCTAATTATTTGAAAGTTAAATTTGTAGCTAAATTTGGCTTTCCCAGTTGTCATTAGCGATTACAGCATTTTACTTCAATTGTTCAGTAAAATTTCACCACGTAAAAGTTTTCTATTACGACTAGACTCCCTATGTTTTTGTTGTTGTTGTTGTTGTTGTTGTTTTTTGAGACAGGGTCTCTCTATGTAGCGCAGGCTGGCCTTGAACTCATGGCAGTCTTCCTGCCTCTGCCTCCCTCGTGCTGGGATTACACCATGCCCAGCCAATGTTTATTTTTAAGTGACTTCTCAAACACTAATATTCAATTCAAATGGCATGTATTATTGATCAGAAATGATAGTAAATTGTATGGTCATTAGTGAAGTACTAGTACTATATAAGGATATTAGCAATGTTATTGAAGTACTCATTTGTTTATGTGGCCTCCTGAAGGCCAAGCCAAAGCTGATGATGATTTGGGCTGAGTACTAAGTCTAAGCTAAACTTCAGGGTATCCTTTTTTTTTTTTTTTTTTTTTTTTTGAGTGCCAGAGATCGAACTCAGGGCCTTTTGCTGCCAAAGCAAGCACTCTAACCACTGGGCTAAATCCCCAGCCAGTGTATGCCATTTTTATGTATGGGAAAATGTACTTATGGGGACATTATATGGCTTGCATTAAAATTGCACGGGTATTAAATGGCAGAAGTGGAATGAATTTGCATTAGTTGGCCTAATTCTTTGGGCCTTGTAAATTCGGACTGACTTCAAAAATATAGTTCACTCTGGCACTGTCCCCTGCATTCACACAGATCTCTTGGTTCTTTTTTCCTTTCTTCTTTCTTCAACAAAGGGTAGGTTAGAGATTTAGAAAAGAATGCTGCTTCTTTTTAACTGAAAAATTACTATTTCATATAAAGATTTTTCTTTTTCATAGATACATTAGTGTCATAACTAATAGTGGAAAATGTAGTGCCTTTCCTTTTTCAGCAACTATAGTGAATAAGCTTTCTATCTTAAGGGTCAGAGAAATAAAACTCTATTACATTACCCTGTCTTGATTTAAGGTGCTTTTGATTCATTACTGTTTTAAACACATCTGTGATACAAAGTGGTAATTAGAGGATTTATCTATAAGATGGAATTTAAGATATAAAGTTTAAATTTAAAGGGTGAGCAGCAGTTTCAAAAATTGAGGAACTTCCTGCCTTTTAAAATCTTGCATAATTTTATAGATTATCTTGACATTTGATAAAATCTCAGTTAAAGTTATTAGTTAAATTTTATTGCCAGTGATAAGAGAGGCCCTGAGAACTCCCCTAAATTTCCAGACTAAAAGAAATTTGTGATATTTACAAAAGCCCCTTGCATATAGATAAGATTTGTTTGTTGCTGTCTTCAAAGAGAACTAGAAACCTCTTGAAATCTCTTAATTGAACATTTCACTGAGATGATTGCAGGTGCACATGTAGTTACAAGAAATAACACAGAGAAATCCTGTGTACCCAGTATCGCAGTGTAATTATCACCTATATAAAGGTATTGGTATAGGTACGTACAATCTAATATTAGTAAAATTTCCCCAGTTTTACTTGTATTTGTTTATACAAGTACTTAGTTATACACCATTGTATCACATACAGGTTCATGTGACCATCCCCATAGTCCAGGTACTGAGCAGCTCCATGATGACAGATATCTCTGATGTCACTCTTTTATAACAACACCCACCTCTCTCCCACTGTCTCCTTTCTCTAACCCCTGGCAGCCAGTAATCTATTATTTATTTCTAAAATTTTGTCATTTCCAAAATGTTAATATAAATAAAAGCATATAATTCGTAACTTTTTGAGGTTTACTTTTTTCACTCAGCGTAATTTCCCAGAGATTCATCCAAGTTGTTAACCTGTGTCAGTAAACGCTTTTATTGCTGAGTAGTCCATGGCGTACATATGTGTGCACCATAGTTTGTTTAACTGTTTACTCTTTGAAGGACTTCTGGGCTCTTTACATTTTTGGGCTATTATGAGTAAAACTGCTGTGAACATTCTTATACAGAAGTTTTCATTTTTCTAGGATAAATACCCAGGATTGCCCAGAACTTACTTCAAGTAAAAAAGTTTTAGAATAGGTATAAGAGTTGGTCCCAAATATGTTTTTAGTCTTTTCTTTTATCTGAAACAAGCACACCTATATTTTGTTTGTTTGTATTAGTAGGGATTGAACCCAGGCCCTTCACTTTGAGCTACATCCCCAGCCCTTTTTAATTTTTTTTGTTTTGAAACAAGGTCTTGCTAAGTCACTAAGTTACCCAGGCTCAGCTTGAATTTGGCCATCCTCCTGCATTAGTTTCCTACAGTGCTAGGATTGTAGGCGTGCACCATAACACCCACCCCCCGAACTACCTCTTGATTGAGAAATACTTATTTTTGTACTTTTTGATAGGATTGGTACCAAAGACCATTTTTTTATCAGGCAGCTTAGACAGAGAGGGAGAATTTATGCATAAATTAATATCACGGCATTTGTGAATTGCCACAGTATGCCATTAACTGAGAGGTATAGCTGATTCATTCTCATTATATTTTAAATAATTGTTTTCTGAGTTTTCTGATTTTAAAAGTAATAAGTAATTTTAGGAAATCAGAAACATATAAAGTAGAAAATTTTAAATCCCAATACCAGGGAAACAACTGTTAAGGTTTTTGGTGTTTAAGGTTTTTGGTGTATTTCTTTCTAGTCTTTTCCATGTATATGCAATACTAATTTAATATTTTTTAAATTGGGATTAAACAAAATGCAACTTGGTATTCTACCTAAAAAATTAAATGTTGAAAGTTAAAAGTTAGCTGTGTCAATGTGCTAGAGTCTGTTGAATCTTACATTTTAAGTTTGCAAATTACGTGGTATGCAGATTTTTGGTTTAATAAAGTTGTTTTATTTTTTAAGAAAAAACAGCAGCAGTCAGTCAGGTATCGTAGTGCACTCCTGTAATCCCATTGCTGTGGAAGGCTGAAGCAGGAATATCAAAAATTTGAACCAGCCTTGGTAATTTATCAAATTAATGAGACCCTGTCTCAAAATAAACAAGGAGCTGGGGATGTAGCTAAGTGTGAAGGCCTTGGGTAGAAAACCCAGTACCACTACCATCACACACACACATGCCCACACACGTTGGAGGGTCAAAAATTGAACTTTAAAAATATGTTTAAACCGTGTCTTCATTTGTGAACTATTCTTTTTTCTCTCATTTACATATTGGTAAGATAGTGTCAGGGTTTATAACTGTTTGCTAATGCATAAGTAAACAGTGTTTTTCAAGAGTAACATTTTAGTCAAGATACTTTTTTTTTTTAACCTAACAACTCTTGTTTTCTGTCACATTTTAAGTCATATTTTTTATTCTTTGAAGATATGCTGTGATAGCATTTGGATGTGCAAGCTGTCCAAAATTAACTTGTGGGCGAGAAGGCTGTGGAACAGAGTTTTGCTACCACTGTAAGCAGATTTGGCACCCCAACCAGACCTGTGATGCTGCTCGACAGGAAAGAGCCCAGAGCTTACGCCTGAGAACTATCCGCTCTTCATCTATTAGTTACAGTCAAGAGTCTGGAGCAGCAGGTATTTATGTCAGATTTTTTCTTTTTTTAATGTAACACATATAGGACACCTAGTTATTTTAATTTTTAAAAAAGTGTTAATGTTACCACCTGTTCTGTCTTCACTTTTTTAAGTTATTTTATGTTTTAAATGCATTTTGGCCCCAACACACACTCTTTCTTTCCTGTGGCAAAAGTGGTTCTGAGATTGAGAAGATTTTTGTTGTCTGAAAGAAAAGAAAAAAAACAGAAATGTCATGATTATTTATATAACAAATGCCAAAGATGATCTCACCCTTTTTATAAAGGCATCTTATGCAAAACTTAGCAAATACTTCTAATAAAATGTTACTTTTTAATGTATTACCTGATCTTTAAATTATTTCTAATTATATAAGTATCACAAAATTAAAATTTAAAGCAGTATGTATTTATTATTGAAATCCTTTTTTATTTAAATATTTTGGGAAATAGCATTTTGTTTGTTTTCGATCTTTCATGCCTTCCTGGGATTAAGGATGTAAAAGCGTACCTTAGTGAAGAGGACTGACCGTAAGAGCTGGAAGGTGTCTTTAGCCAGGAATGTAAAATTTACCTAGGCTCCATACATGAACAATATGTTTATCTCATAGATCTCAAGAATTAAGAAATTCAGAACATCTTAATGTTTTTCAATAAACATTCAAAAATTAATACTTCATATGACAAGATTTTTGTTTATCGGAATTCCAGTCATTTTTAGAAAAAGATTTCTGTGTAATTATGACAGAAAAAATATAGAAGTGCAGCACCTTGAGAACGTACTCTTAGTGAATAAATCAGACACTCATGATTACATACCAAATTGTTTCTCTGAGAAACCATAAGTGTAAATAAGGACAAGGAGGTATAGTAGATATTAGGTAAGAGAAAGACAGTATTCAAAGGGGAGGAGAACTAGAAAGGGAGAAGGGGGGAGGAAGAGAAGAAAAGAGGGAAGAAATGGAAAAATGTAAATAAACCTGCTATAAATAGGGAAGGGTGGAGGAATAGAAGGGAGGGGGGGGAAGGGGAGAAAACCAAGATATATCATGTACCAGTACAAATCAATCATGATGAATGTGATCATTATGTATACAATGTATCAATACGTGTTCTTGGTAAAAAAAATAAAAATTTTTAAAAAATTTATAAAGTGCAGAAATTTATAAAGAAAATAATACACATTCCTACCAGTACTGTATTGACATTGGTGTGTACTTTTCCCTACTAGATAAAAGGTCTTATTTAAACTTTAACATGTTAAAAACTCAACATTTAATATTTTATATAATGTACATGACTTTTCATTCCTGTTTGCTTTTATTCTTGTTTGCTTTCTCTTTCCTCTCCTAGAACTCAAAAATACTAGTATTTAGTATGGGTTCAGAAGCAATTCAGAGAGAACCTCAGTACACCTGAACTGTCCCCTAAAGAGTCAACAGTAACCACTGAGTGGTTCTCTTGGAAGTGATAGCCTTCTTCTTTCTTCAGGGTAGGATGTTTTTTGGTCACTAGACTCAGGAACATAGAAGAAGAAAGCGTGGACTCTGGAATCAGACTACCTAGATTCAGATCCCACATTCTCCACTTACTCTTTGTGTGACTTGCACAAGTTACTTGCCTCATCTTTAGAACGGAAATACTGACAATGTTTATGTTTGTTGAACATACATAGGGTTGAATCATTTTCTGATTTATACTAAGAACTGTAGTTGTCTGAGCTAGGAAAACAGAAACCACAGTCACCTGCCGGAGATTTGACTATGTCTGGACCATTGTTAAATAAAAAATAATAGAAATGGCTTTTGTATTTTTAAAATAAAAATAATGAGTTACTTGTCCAAATAGCTATTGGTCTTCCTCAGTGTAGTCACCATAGGAGGATTTATGTTTATGTCAGCAATGCTATCTTGGAATCCTTTACTGGCATAGCCTTTAGATTTTGCCAGATTAATTTGTTTGATTTGACATTTTGAGATACCTGAGAATGACCAAAAGTTTTTTTGAAACTGAGACTAGTAGCTAAAGTATCATGAAGTTGAATCATGGATATTGGGTTTATGCAAAGTAAGATGTGACTATGTGATAATGAGAGTATTTTTATATATATATGAAAGAATTCTGAAAGAAACCCTTGAAATGATTTGAGGCAAATAGTAACCATTTGATTATTTTTTAAAAATAAATTGCATTTAGCATTTGGTCTTTGTTTAAAATTCTTATCTCATAGTTCTAAAAATTTATTAAAGTATATGCATTTCACAAGGACTATGGTACTTCAAAAATCAAAGCTTTCAGATCAGTTCTTTTGATGTAATTCATAAAAAAATTTAAAATTTGAACTTGGCTTTTTATAGACCTGAGGAAAGAGAGCAACTGTCTAAAAGTGAGCAACTTTCTAAAATGCTCTCATTAATTACTGTTATTCTGGATATCTTGGTATTGTTTCCCATTATAATGTTAGATTGGAATATTCATTGCACTTTTAACAATAATTAATGTATAATAATAATTGGTTAGTTTCTAATCGATCACTGAAGATAAATGTGTGCTTAATCATAAGGCATATTAAATAATTTGTAATGTTTATATTTACCTTTAAACTGTGATAATATTGCATCCATGAGACTCTTAGAGCTACTACAAGATTTATGTACTTGCAGTTACATTTTACATGAACTATATTTTTAAAATTTTTGTTATTGTATTTTTCCCCTTTCATAACGATACATTTAATTCCCTCACACCCATCTCTGTCACCTACTACTGTGCTAACAGATAATGGCTGTTATCATTTGAGAACATAGTGTTTAGTAAACTACTGTTTCTTCTTAATGTGAAAATGGCCTGTATTTTAACAGTAAAGAGAAATACAATAGTCAGAAAGAAGTCTTGGCAAACACTTTAAGGAATAATGGGAAACTTTTTTTTTAATATTATGAAACTGTGGCATAACTAATGTTTGGGAAGTGGAAGATCAGTTAACTAATCAGTAATCCTTTACACAGTTTCATTTGGGATTTTTGCAATATGGAACTTTGGAGAGAAATGTATAATGTGCACAGTAAATTCTAACTTACTTGAGGAAAGAGACAAAAGCAAACAAAACAGCCTTTCAGACTGGATGTGGTGGCAAACGCCTGTAATCCCAGCATTTAGAAGGCTGAAATGGGGGTATCGCTGTGAGTTCGAGGCTAGTTTGAGCTGTATAGTGAGTTCCAGGTCAGCCTGAGCTACATAGGGAGACCCTGTCTCAAAAAACCAAAACCCAAACCAAACAAAACAAAAAACATACTATTATAGACAGCTAAACTAAATAGAAATATTATTGATGGTCAGACAGGGCTCGGCTCTGGAGGGAGTCAGTGCAGAAGATGAGAACACATCAAAACTGTGGCTGAGGGCACATCTAAAGAAGATTAAAGTCACAATGGCCAGATTACATACTTCCCTAAGGGATAAACAGAATCTTGAAATTATTGGTATCACCCTTTTGATAAACTGTTATCACATTAGGGGTGGGCCATCCTCTCCCATCCACTAAGACAAAGACAAACCTAAGACTATAGATGTTTGACCAAGATTAAGGATGTCATCCATATGTCCATGCTACTATTGGATCAATATTAGCTAAGTGGCTGTACTTGTAATTTTACTGGTTGATTATAATTTGACCCATGTTGTACCCATCTCTCATGATTTTGCTCTATAAAACTTTCTCAAAGAAGTGGGCTTGTTGGCAACCCATTCTGGACCCTTCCTGTCTCTCAGGAGCTATTCCTAGTCACCAATACAATTTCCTACTCTTAACCTCCCTTGTTCCTTACAATTCATTCTTTGATTTCAGGGAGCACAAACTCAGCCTATCTAACATCTAACAAGTTGAGAGTTACTCTCCTGATATCAGTATCTCAACACTCAGGAGGCCGAGCCAGGAGAATTGCTGCAAAGTTGGAGGCCAGGCTAGGCTATGTAGTGAATTCAAGGCCAGCCTGAACTACATAGCTGACACCCTGTCTCAAAAATGTAAAATACCAGCCTTTTGTAGATAGATACACAGAGAATGAAACATGAGTGCATATAAACCGATATATATCAAAAAAACATGCTTTGGTGTTAACTCTCTAATCTTAGTTATTAAAAGACTATTGTAGAACTGTAAGAATAAAGGAGGAGGTTACCTCTGATACCGTTCAGTTTGTTCCAGAGATTGTATGGATCAGAGCCAAATTTGAAATCTCTTCATTCCCACCTCTAATTGAGGTATCTGTTATTGCATATACGCTAGTATCAGGAAGCTTATCAACACACCACTTAAGCAGATAGGATTAACATTTCTTTTATTTGATATACTAAATATTGTATCAGGTGTAAAAGCCAGCTTTTTTCTTTCATGCCCCAATGTTTTAAATTTTTTAATACAGGTTTTATGTTCTTGTTTTAAATCTTAATTATGGATATTTTTAATTTTTATATTTCAGTAATTATTGTTTATGTAGTGTGGCTATATAAAAGTTATCAATTTGCTCAAAATTGCTTGACTTGCTAAAATTGCTAAAACACTAATTGTGATCATTGACCAATTCTTAAAGTCTAGCATTGCCCTAGAAGAGGCACCAGGGAAACCTGAATTCACTGGTAAAATACAGATAAAATTTGGCCATAAGATTCGTGGGTTTTTTTGTTTTTGTTTTTCTTTTTCTTTTTCTTTTTTGAATGGGATGCTGGAGATCAAACTCAGGGCCTTGTGCTTGCTGAGCAAGCACTCTTATGACGTGAATGAATCCCAAACCCCCAAGATTTGTGGAAAGGAAAATAGAATACAATTTACCTTAATGCTTATGATGCAAGAAATTGGAACAAAACTTAAATTCAGTGGTTAGCATTGTAATATCTTTTCTAAGCTGTATACACTGTATTTATAATTAGAAAATATAACTGGCTAGTAGTAACAGCAAAGTAATCACAGGTTGCTGTTGAAGTAGCTGCCAGAATTCAAAATAGTTGTACAATTTGAGATAGCTCTTACTAATTCTGTCATTGATCTCCCTTGCCAGTACCATAGATTGTGCCCAGTGCCCATGGCCTTCACCCTGAGCTACTTCACCGACACCACCACCACCCCTTTTTCTTAAGTTTTTATTTTGAAACAGGGACTCACAAGGTTGCCCAGGCTGGGCTCAAACTTGTGATCCTCCTGCCTTACCCCCAGATTGCTGGAATTATAGACATGTGCTGCTACCTCCGGTTGTCATCATTCCTAAAACTATGTACCACTATACAAGGAACATATAATAACAAGATTTTGGCTGAATGAATAAAAAGGACAAAGACAAGACTAGGGATTTAACTCAGTGGTTAGAGTGTTTGCCTTGCAAGCACAAGGCTGAGTTTAATCCCCAGCAACAACAACAACAACAAAAAAAAAAGACAAAGACAGTCAACTGAATCAAATCCAGTGGTTAGGTTTAATATTGACCTTATGGGGAAATTTGATTCAGTTCTCATCCAATTTGGTTTGCTTACAACCAGAATGTGGAAAAAATTAAATCCATGAACTGAGGTACCACTGAAGTAACTTGTTACTCCCTTTTAGTGTTCATTCACTAAAGGAATAGCATACAGAACCATCTACATTTGAGTGAACTGGTTAGAAAAGTTCTAGAACAGGAAGTGCCCCTACCTAGAGGAGATAGCTATAGGGTCTGGACAAGACAAATTTTAGTTAAAAATTTGCCTAGGGCTATTTTTTGTTCTCCTTTCTCTTTTTGTTCTTGTGTTATTCATATTTGCTACTGTGTTTGAAAAATGTTTACAACTTGGAATTTTAAAGTTAAGTATGTTCCCTTTCAGAAGGAAAGAAAAACAGCAAGCTAAAGATGTAGGGCTAATGAACTATACATGATAAGATTTTGGTTTTGGTACAATTGAAAATATAATAGAAATTATTTTTAGACCAGTTTTATATACTTAACAGGTATTTCTGTGTTTCCAATAGCTGATGATATAAAGCCATGTCCCCGATGTGCTGCTTATATAATAAAGATGAATGATGGAAGTTGCAATCACATGACATGTGCTGTCTGTGGTTGTGAGTTTTGTTGGTTATGTATGAAAGAAATCTCCGATTTACATTATCTGAGGTAAGCTTTATAAAGGAAGTTATTTATATGTAAATACGATTTTATATTGTAAGACAAAATAACTTTTTAGAAAAAGTATCCTAAGCATTTTTAAGCCTGGGATTTATAGAATACTTAGAAATGAATTTTCTTCTACTTACATAAATTTAAGTGGTACCAAATTATTATTAGTCATTTGGAGTTTCATTTTGGGGGGTTTTTTGTTTTGTTTTTGGGTTTTTTTTTTTTTTGAGATGAGGGTTTCACTTTTTTCCCACACTGGTCGGGAACTCATGAGTTTAACTCATCCTGTCTCAGCCTCCCAAGTGGTGGAACTAAAGGTGTGAGCCACCACACCCAGCTTATGCTGCCATTTGGAATTAATAAAAATTAAGTCAAAAATAGGAGGTGAAAGTTTCCCTTTTTTTTTTTTGTTTTTTAGTTGAAGTATAATGCCAGTATTTAATATTTTATGTAATTCTAGATGATCATAAATATTTCCATTTAATTCTCTTGTATATAAATTTCCTCTTTTAGACCACAAAGTACTAATCGGACAATCAGACAATTTTGTGTCTAAAACATAAATCAGACAATCAGACAATTTTATGTGTAAAACAGGGATAAAATAAGCATGTTTTACTTTAATGTAGTCTTCAAAAATTAACTTAAGGTTTTGAAGGTTATTGAGAACTAAGTAAACCAGTGAACTACTGCTAAGGGTACTGCCACTACTAAGGGTAACTAGTGAATCTTACTTTAATTTTTTGGCCTTTAAATTCAAAGAAAGGAGGAAAAACTATGAGAACTTTCCTCTTCTAAGCACTGCTTCAGTGTGTTGTACTAATTGGTTGTGATGTTTGCAGCAATTATTTTACATTATAATTTTTCCATTAGTCCATCAGGTTGTACTTTTTGGGGGAAGAAACCCTGGAGCCGAAAGAAGAAAATCTTGTGGCAACTGGGAACCCTTGTTGGTGCTCCTGTAGGAATTGCCTTAATAGCTGGCATTGCTATTCCTGCCATGATTATTGGCATTCCTGTGTATGTGGGCCGGAAGGTAAAATTCATACTCGTGTGTTAGCTTATTCTAAATCTTTAGGTGTATATCCCTTTATTATTGTTTGGGTTTTTTTTTTTTTGCTTTGTTCTTGTTTATTTTTAGACAAAGGTACTTTCTGGTTTTTTCATTATAAAATGGTTACTGTTTTTCATAAGACTTCCAACACTTCCAGTGTTTGGCACACTAATATGTATGCCTAAAAAGCACTCTTGCTTTAAAACTATCTGAATCTGAAAACTTTAGCAGATTCTATTATAAAACCTGATATACCTGACATTTTTCTGATGGGTATATCTTAGGAAAATCGGGTTGGTGAGATTTTTAAATAAAAATTAATAGCTAAGTAAGCAAAGAATAATTAGTGAGTTTTTTCATTTTTTTCCACATCTATTCAGAGTTTTTCTTCCTTCTTATTACTGCTATTAGTAAATACACTGCTTTCCAGATTATGATGAACTTTGTACCTAAGTAGAATAAAGGATAATAATTTTTAAAAAGGGAACTGACTGTTGTTTAGCACATACTGTATGACAGATGTTTTATGTACTCCTTTTAACTTTATAGCAAACTAGGTATATTAGATTCTAATTTATGTGGTAGAATTTTGAAGTTTAGAAAAGTTTATATAATTTGTCTTCAGTTACACAGAAAAGTAGAGCTAGAATTTGAAGTCAGAAAAATGAACTCTTTCTGTAAGATTCTTGGTAATTTTCAGTTTAGCTGTTTGGACACTTCAGTGATAAAGAAACTGCCATCTCATGAGGCAGCCCATTCTGTTGTCAAATGGCTAGTGTTACAAAATTCTTACGTTGGGTTAGACTCTGTTTCTCTTAAAATGATTTCCTTTAATTGCTACTTCTGATTCTGGAACCAAACTCAGAATAAGGTAGATCCTTTTTCATATAGCAGCCAAATTTTTTTATATTCAATATAGATTTTATAATCAGAAACATACTAATATATACTGTTAAAAATTAGTTTTAGAAATTGGGATATAGTTCATTGGTAGAACATTTGCCTAGCATGTAGGAGGTCCTGGGTTAGAGCCCCAGCACTGCAAAAGCAAACCAAAATAAAACCATCAGTTATGGGACTGATGGCTAAAATAGAAACTTATAAACCAAATGTTTATTTCAGAAGGATTTATGTACATAACCTGAACTTTAAAAAATTTCCAATACATGTGGAAACTGATAATTTTTCATGTTATTCAAAGCAAAAATTTTTTAAATAAAATTGTTCAGATACTTAGGAAAGAAAGACTGTTTTTGTGTTGTTTTGGTTTTGGTTTTTTGAGATAGGGTCTCACTATGTAGTTCAGGCTGGTCTTGAACTCACTAGGTAACCCAGGCTGACCTCGAACTCACAGTAATCCTCCTCCCTCAGCCTCCCAAGTGCTGGGATTATAGGCTTGTGCCACCATACCCAGCTAAGGGAAAGAAAGACTGTTAAATCGCACATACCTACAAATAATTTGTAAAGATTATTTATTGTACCGTTTTAGTCTTTGGTGCAGTTACAAAATGCCTTTTTTCAAACATGTGCCCAAAGAGCTGCAAGCTGATGAATTATTTTCCACTGGAACAGTGTTTTGTGGTATTTAGGGATCCAAACCAGTCCATGGAAACCTATTAAGTCAGTCACTACAAATAAAGCTGAGTCTTTATTTGCAATAAAAAATGGGAAACGTGGCAAAAATAAACAATTAAGTTAAACCAGAAATAGTGGGATGACACAATCACTAAGTGAACATTGGTGCTTAGGGATGCAAAGTGTTCTAGAATACTCCTTTCTTTTGTTTGTCTGCCTTTGCAAGTCTACTCTGTCAGTTTGTAGATAATTTGTACTACTCTGCTTCAGTGCAAAGTCTCCTAGGAACGGGAGTAAGGAGAACCAAGAATTAGCTACAGTACTGAAAGAAAATGAAAAGGACCTTGGAAAGGTCTGCAGTCTCTACATGAAATCTTTAGAGAAGTACAGGGTCCCATTCTCTGGGATCATACAGTGTTGGAAAACAGGATTCTGACTAAGGAAGTAGAAATGTTCCTTGTCTCACACATGCTTTACGCACTTCTCCACTCCAGCCTTCTTGCTGTTTAAGCTATTCCACAACACTCATTGTATTTTACAGCCTCTGAATCACCACGTAATCATAGGTTATTTTATTATTCTTTGTCTTTAATATTGTTTGTAGGGCAAGTATTATGTACATACACTTTTGAGGCTGTTCTGAATGTGTCTTGCTTCAGATGGAAAAATGTGCTTTATTATTAAGCTTTAGCTCCTGCAATCCCTGAGAAAAAGATGCTGAGCTGTTTCCCATAGCTCATATAATACCTCGCATAGTAATACTAAATTCTGTTTATTAACATCAGTACCATATAAGGATGTGACCTATCCTTGAGTAACCAATACTTACTCTCCTTTTGCTCTCTGTACCTCTTACTTTGAACGGCAGATGAGAACTCAGGATTTTGAGTCATCTGTTAATATTTTTCTTCTTGTGTAAAAAGTCTGGGGAAAAAATTCTGTTTAGTAATGTTTACTAGCTCTACTTTTTTAAGGTTAGTTTTTTCAAAAAGTTTGTGGAAACCTCCTTTATGGGCTGATTTTTGCCATTTAGGGAATCTTGTTTACAAAGAAACCTGTGAAATGCTAACTTTCTTAAAAGTATCCTATTAAACATCCAATCCATAATTACGATTTCTTTTTCATTGTACTATTCTTGAATAAAATTATAAAGCCTCTTTTTACTCAAGAATATTTTAAAAATTAACACAAAGTAACATGTATTGAATCATTTTCTTACAAAAAACGTGTTAAGAAGCAAATTATTTGTGAGACTATTTTCAGAACAATAAGAGAAATCACTTTAAATTTCTAGCACATGTAGATGTGGTTCATCTAAATGAAATATGTAGTATATTTTTTCTTTAATACCCTACACCCATTTTTATTTTTAATTCAAGATTCACAATCGATATGAAGGCAAGGATGTTTCGAAGCACAAACGGAATCTGGCCATAGCAGGTGGTGTAACATTGTCTGTAATCGTATCTCCAGTAGTAGCTGCAGTGACTGTGGGTAAGAAAATGGTTTAAAAACTTTATTTAAGAACAATTTGAGTCTATAGAAAGTCTCTCATTTAGTAAATGTATTGGTTAAAAGTATTACAGACTCAAGAGACTTAGGGTACTCAATAAATTTTTAGTGGCCAAGAGCCACTAATTCATACAATTCAAAGGTCTAGTGCTGAAAAAAAAGAACCTCTCCTCTTCCCCTCCGCCCCCCCCACCCCGGTCTCTCTTTTCCTTCCATGTGTCACCACCTGAAAGGGAGGGTAGGAGCCTGGAATTTGTTTGTGTCCTTTAAAAGCTGGGTAAATCCAGTTTTGGCAAATGTTCCAGCCAAAACGTCAGAACCCTATCACTTTTTCTCCTGTAAACCTTCTTAATTGAAAGGATTTTCTAAAGTTCATGTTTTTATGATTCTGTGTTTTTGTTAATTCCTCTTCAGGTATTGGTGTTCCTATTATGTTAGCTTACGTCTATGGCGTTGTTCCAATTTCTCTGTGCCGAAGTGGAGGTTGTGGAGTCTCAGCAGGCAATGGAAAAGGAGTAAGGATTGAATTTGATGATGAAAATGATATAAATGTTGGTGGAACTAACACAGCTGTAGGTAAGTCCTTTAAAGAAGAGACTTTGCTTATTCATAGTTTTAAGCAGGGGTAGCCATAGATACGTGCAAGTTAGAATTTGCATCGACTTCCTTTTATGAGACCTAATAATGTTTATCCAGAAGAACATCAATGAAATTAACTGTTAAGGGAAGATATCTAGACGAAAGAGGATGGAATAATTTTGGTACCTAACTTTTAATGGGAATGTAATGTCTTACAAATCTGAAACTTTTCCTCTTATATTCTGCCTAATGCATTATGAATCAGAAAAGGACATGAAGAGAAATGCAGTTAAAAAAGAAATACAGATGGCCATTAAGTAAAAAGTACCTTCAAACTATTGTTAGTCAAAGAAATATAAAATTAGAACAATAACCGTGGCAGTGATGAAGAAAAAGACCTTTGTAGATTGCCAGTGGGGTGTAAGTTAATAAAAATTTTTTAAGTATGTTCTATACTGCAGCAATTTTTGTTACATAAACTTGTCTTAGGAAAATAATGAGGCAAATGTATAACAAATAATGCCACTTATTCTTTCTTTACCTCAGCTTCAATCAAAATTTTGTCTCTACTGCTACAGAACTTCCTTCTACCATTGCACTGAAATAGAGTCCCAGTGGCTTCTGTGGTACCAAATATAGTGGTCATTTCTTATCCTTATATCGATAGAATCATACACCTGAGGTGGTGTACCATGTCCTCCTCCTTCACTTGTCTTCTGGGGAGTTACTTCTAATCATATATCCTAGCTACTTCTTTTCAGTCTTATTTGATGGTTTATTTTCCTCTCCTAACGTCTAAGTGTTTGATTTTCCCAGGGCTTATCTCAGACTTCACTTACTTATCTGCACTACAGTTACTTATGTAATCTCATCTATTGAAAAACACATGGACTAGTCTCTAAATTCATATCTAGGCTGGAACTCTCCCCTAAACTTCAGACTTACATATCTAAATTTCCCCTTTAGTCTACCCTTGGATGTCAAGAATTCCAAGCTTAATTTGTTATAAACAAGTTCTTTGCTCTAAAACCTGTTCTTCCCTCATCATCGTCACCTCAGTAAGTAACATCTCTATTCTTCTCTCCTGTGAGTCAAAAATGTTCACTTACAATGACTCCCCCTTACATACCCTGTATCTGATCTATAAGCAAATGATGCTGCATCCTTCAGTATTTAGCCACAGTCCAACCACTTCTTACCTTCTCCACTGCTATTCCATTAGTCCAAGCTACTATTCTCTTTTCTCCACTATTGTATTATTCTCTTAGTTGATCTGTCAGCTTCTCAGTTTTTACTCAGTATCTCAAAATATAGCCATGGTTACTCCTGTCAGAAATATAAGTTAGATCTTGTGTTTTTTTTGGGTTTTTTTTTGTTTTTTTTTTATCTTGTGTTTCTTATGCTTAGTCTTTTTCTGTAGGAGGAGGTGCTGGGGATCCAACTCAGGGCCTTCTTATGCTCAGTCTTTGCCAGTGACTTACAATGAATTGGGGGAAAATCCAAATTTCTTATTATGGCCCGTAAGGCCCCATATGATATACCCTACCATGTCTCTTAATTTCTCTTTTCACTCACCTCATTTATACCACCCCTTCTCGATTTTGGAGCCAAGCAAGAACATGTTCTTGCTCCAGCCTTTTAAACTTGCACTTCCCTCTTCTGAATACTCTTCCTTTCAGATATTAGATAGTTTCGTGGTTCACTTCTTCACTTCTTTGAGTCTCTATAAGTGTTACCCTGACAAAGAGGCCTTCCCTGATCACATTTATATAAAATGGTGCACCAGCATGTATATCCATGTTATCACTCTCCTTTACCTCTGCTTTTTTTTCCTGTAACCTCTATCATCATATGATTGGGTCTGTAACAGGAACTCAAATAGTGGTATGAATAAGTGACTCCTTCCATACAAAGCATGTGAAAAGTACTGTAGGATTAAAATACAGTGTTATCAGGTCTTATAATAGCCAGTAGACAGTTGGAACTGTGAGCTCATATCTAGAAATCAGTTTTTAGCCCATTCTTCCTAGAGAATACGATCATCTTCAGATAATACCATTATTAAAAACTGTCTTGTAGTTTTCCTCCAAAATCAACTGAGTCCATTATAGAATTCCTGAATTTTCTAGATTTAAAAAAAAAAGTGACTATCAATCCCTCATCCAACTGTACTGTCTGAGATATTTCTCTTTTATCCCATAGTTACGTGTCCTTGACTCTCCATAGATTTTTTTTCTATCCTTTTGTGTGATTTTTATGCTTTAAAAATAGCCTATTTGAAAGCATGGAAGAATTCAAGAAGGAGAAAATTAAGAAGCATTCTTGTTTAATTTCTTTGAATTGTTTACATGTAGACACAACATCGGTAGCAGAAGCGAGACACAACCCCAGCATAGGGGAGGGAAGTGTTGGTGGTCTGACTGGCAGTTTGAGTGCAAGTGGAAGCCACATGGATCGAATAGGAGCCATTCGAGACAACCTGAGTGAAACAGCTAGTACCATGGCCCTGGCTGGAGCAAGCATAACAGGGAGTCTGTCGGGAAGCGCCATGGTAAACTGTTTTAACAGGTAACAAACAGCAGAGTGCTTGGGCTAGCTTGGTTCCTACTCTCTGTTAAGTATAAGACGTTAATTAGATGAGAATTCTGAACACAAAGCATGATGATTATTCTAAAAGCAGAAAATGAAATTTATTGGTACACGGTAAAGAGATTTTTACTGTTTGAATTTTCTATCATGGTATACCCATTATGTGGTAAATACTAAGTCAAAAAGCATTCTGCCAATTTTTCCATGCATGTGTCAGATTTTTTATGATAAATCAGTCGATGCTGGAGGTACTTCAGGGTATAGATGATGCTTAGCCTAGACCTTCTTTCTGGGGCTATCAATAACTGGATGTTAGGAAATGAGACTTTGGAGGAAGCCTAGAGAAAAGTGTGGTCAGGATATCAAGGGGTGGATGAACTGGGGCCAGACAAGTTGCCCTAGGTCCTAAGGTATGAAGATTCACTTGTCACCAATCTTAGCAACAACCATAAAGATAAGTAGGAGAAATTAACATGTCTTTATCTTCCCTTGTTTCCTCCTCAGTTTACTCTTCCTTGATTGTTAGCCACGTTTTTTAGTGGAGAGGAAAGTATATGAATTCAAAGATAAATCAGTTAATAGTTTGCATTTGAACAGAAACTCTTAATTTTAAATTTTAGTGGCATATATTATCTCTTACTTAAAAATAAGTCCAATGTAGGCTGGGGATACTAGGATAATAGTGTATAACTGGGATAATAATTACCAGTTGTAGAGCAGTTGCCTAGCATATTACAAGTCCCTGGGTTTGATCCCAAAAATACATTTAAAAAGTCAGAAGTTATTTATAGAACCATCTTTATTATAGGATTTTTTTGATTCACTGACCCGTGGTGTTTATTGGTTGATGATGTATTCTGACTTTGTGTTTTACACTGAAACATGACAAAATGCCATATCCCAAAGTAAAGAATACTGGCACTTACTTAAGTTAAAGTCATTGTGTCCTGTTCATGTTGTTGTCTTACTACCTCACTTGGCAGACAGCTAATTTTTCCCATTCCGTTTAATAACTGGTACTGTCCATTGTGCTGGAGTAGAATGCAAATAATAAATGAGAGAAAACTGAAGGAAAAAAATACTTTATAAAATAGCTTCTTATTACCAAGGTTCTTCAGTGAATTACTTAAAATTGCATATTGTGGTAGTGGCGAATTATACATAATTTTGGTTTTACCTGACACCCTTCTCTGCAAGGTTGGAAGTACAGGCAGATGTTCAGAAAGAACGGCACAGTCTGAGTGGAGAGTCTGGCACAGTCAGCCTGGGGACAGTCAGTGACAACGCCAGCACCAAGGCAATGGCAGGGTCCATTCTGAATTCCTACATCCCGCTGGACAAGTAAGGAAAATTGTGTTTCTAAATCAGAAGTATTTCAAAGTTAATTTTTTTTTTTTTTTTTTTTTTTTGTGGTGCCAGGGATCGAACTCAGGCCCTTGTGCTTGCAAGGCAAGCACTCTAATCACTGAGCTAAATCCCCAGCCCCCCGCAAAGTTAATTTTAAAGGAATTACTCCTCTCGTTGGGTGAAATTACCAGTGAATAATAATGCGAAACTATTAAATTCTTTAGGAAAATGGTGAGATGTACAGAGTAGGCAAATCCATATAGACAGAAAGATTCATGGTTGCCATGAGCCGGAGAGAAGGAAGAATGGAAACTGATTGCTAATAGGTACAGAGTTTCATTGGGGGCTAGTAAAAATGTTCTGAAATTAGGTAATTCTGATGGTGGCACAACTCTGAGGGTACTAGAAACCATGGGATTGTGTACTTTAAGCAGGTAAATGTTGTGGTGTTTAAATTCTATCTCAGTAAGGAATTAAAGCATTATAAAGACAGTCCTCCTTTCTAGTACAGTATTTTCTTTTTTAGTAAAATTTGTCCTGGCAGGTTTTAATATGTTCTGACAGGTTTTATATATTCTCTTGGGTTTTTGATACAAAAACTCCTTCCCAGGGGTTGGGAATTTAGCTCAGTGGTAGAGTGCTCGCCTAGCAAGCACAAGCCCCTGAGTTCAATCCCCATCACCCACCCCCTCTAAAAACCTCCTTCCCAGCTAGGCATGCTAGTGGACACACCTGTAATCCTAGCTAGTAGGGAGATGGAGGCAGGCGGATCTCAAATTCAGTGCTAGCCTGAGGCAAGACCTTAGCTCCAAAAGAAAAGAAAAGAAAAGAAAAGAAGAAAGGATTGGGGATGTAGCTCAGTAGTAAAGCACTTGCCTAGTATGTGAGAGATCCAATACTGCAAAAACTTCTCCCCCTTTACTGTCATTTGAATAAAAATGAAAAAAGGTCAGACATTGTTTATATTTGTTACTCTTCTCTTCCAGAGAAGGGAACAGTTTGGAGGTGCAAGTCGATATTGAATCAAAGCCATCCAAGTTCAGGCACAACAGTGGAAGCAGTAGTGTGGACGATGGCAGTGCTACCCGGAGCAATGCTTGTTCATCCGGTGGGTTACCTGAAGGTAAATCCAGTGCCACCAAGTGGTCCAAAGAAGCAACAGCAGGGAAAAAATCAAAAAGTGGTAAATTGAGGAAAAAAGGTAACATGAAGATAAATGAGACCAGAGAGGACATGGATGCACAGTTGTTAGAACAACAAAGCACAAACTCAAGTGAATTTGAGGCTCCATCCCTCAGTGACAGTATGCCGTCTGTAGCAGATTCCCATTCTAGTCATTTTTCTGAATTTAGTTGCTCTGACCTAGAAAGCATGAAAACTTCTTGCAGTCATGGTTCCAGTGATTATCACACCCGCTTTGCTACTGTTAACATTCTTCCTGAGGTAGAAAACGACCGCCTGGAAAATTCCTCACATCAGTGTAGCATTTCTCTGCTTACCAAAACTGCTTCCTGTTCAGAAGTTCCACAGCCAAATCATATCACTGAAGAACACATTAACAATGGAATAAAACCTAATGTTGATTTGTATTTTGGTGATGCACTAAAAGAAACAAACAACAACCACTCACTTCAGACAGTGGAATTAAAAGTTGCAATTCAGACTGAAATTTAGACCCATAAATGCTGCAAAAATAATTACCACTGAACAACCTTGTATGGAGCTGGTTGACCTGTATGTGACTATTAAGATTTCAAGTTACCAGCAAACGCCATTATTATAATCATAATGCAGATATATTTTCTGTGTTCAGCAAAGCATTGTGTTTCATGTGGATCTTAATTACCAAATTATGAAACAAAGGCTTTAAAAGTGCATTATTATAAGAGTAATAAATCTTAAGAACAAAGCATGTTTTGTGTTCTTGTCACAAAACATTGCTTGATGCACATACCTGTGTATTTAGATAGAAATTTGGCTTAATTTATAATCAATATAAAATACTAATGCAGTTCTACGCATTCTTATGAAGAAAACTTGAGGTTTAGTGAAAAGTGGTTAGTGACATTTTATTGAAACCACTAAGGGATATGTTTAAATGTGTCAGGTTACTCTCACTATATGATACTCTCTGTAATATTTCTGTTCATAACTGGGCTACAATTTCATTTTTTTCTTTGTATGCAATGTGGATACATAATGCTTAATGCAGCCCTTTTGCAACCATTGAATACTTAGACACATTAAGCAAGATTGCGGCAGTTTTTGCACAACTTTGAATAGAAATACCTGGTACTCTATATATCTTGAACATTGTTGATGCCATTTTAGAAGAAAAATGTAAAGGTAGGTAATTAAGTATACTAACAGCAACAAATAAGATATGTGAAACTGCAAAGTAAAATCCCATTCAGTTGTAAGTATTACCAAAACAATTCACCTTTTACTAAGGGAAAAGTTATACCCTACTGATTCTTGGTGCCTTTGGGATAGACTGGGTTTTAAGGGCCTGCTCATATGAGGATTTTGCTGTATTGTTTCCCATAATGTCCTTTCTAGTCACCTTGGATTATATAGAAAAATACAAGACATAGATAAACATGAATGTGATGAATGACAATGCTGAAAAAGTATTAGCCTACCAAAGACACACTCAGGCTTTAGTGAAAAACTTCATATAACCTCAGTTTTTAACGCATTTGTATCTTTTCCAACCATGAAATAAAGCATGGTGCAGCGACTGTACCAAGTACAAAAGGTCCGTGTGTGGTTGGCTTTATATCCTTTTGCTTTGTTTATGGAAGATGTTCAGCTGACATAAGCAGAAGTTGGCCAGAATACTGCTTGTACTGTTAACTTCCTGTATAATTCACTATTAAATAAAGCAGTTTAATCTCATTGAGAGCAGTTAAAATGTTCCATCCTATGTGTTCCATTAAGTATTAGCATTATGGTGCTATTGAGTGTTTCCTTTTGATAAAAAAGAAACATGGAATGGGCTGCAAATCTTTTCCACCACTTTTCCTCACCAGGTCCATTAATATGCTTATAACACTAGTGCCAGCTCATTTATTTCATAATGCTTCTTATGATATTTGTATATTTGTTTGCATCCCAGTTTTGTTTAGTAATGAGTGTTAAACTACATACGTGAAATAAATGTAAATACTAATGTATTGCTGCCTTTTTGTGTGTGGACAAATGTTTTTATAAAAACAAGAATATTCGTTTGCTATGTGGTAATATTCATAAATATTACAAGCCACTGAGATGATTCTGCCCTCTGGTCTCAGCCCTAATGGAAACACTTGCTGAACTTTTCAAAAATGTTAGAAACTGACCTTTCTTCATGTCTAATTCCTGCTTTCCTCCTGAAGGACAATGTTTTACACATCAACAAAATTTCATTTTTAAAAGTCAGTTGAACTTCACTCAGGCAAATAGATCTATCATTAAATTGTGAAAATAGATCAGTATTATAAATTCCCATCTTAGAAAAGTAAAAAGGTCTTAAAAGACGAAGAGAATCAACTAGCAAAATTAGATTATGAAACTGGGGTTATTTAAATTCAAGCGAACATGCCAGGTGTGGCAGCACATGGCTGTTATCCCAGCCCTCGGGAGGGTGAGGAAAGAGGATCACTGCAGTTTCAAGGCCAGCCCGGGCTATATAGTGAGTTCAAGACTGGCGTGAACTACATAGCAAGACCCTGTCTCAAAAATAAATTAATAGGGGCTGGGGATTTAGCTCAGTGATTAGAGTGCTTGCCTTGCAAGCACAAGGGCCTGAGTTCGATCCCCGGCACCACAAATAAATAAATAAATAAATAAATAAATAAATAAATAAATAAAATAAAATAAAATAAAATAAATTCAAGCAAATAGTAATCTATTGTTGTAGCTTCTGTGAAGTGCACAAATGGGATTTTTTTGTTTTGTTTTCCTGGTGCATAGCTAATAATGAAAATTATCTGTGCGAATATGTTGACTGTCTTCTTGACATTTCTTTAAAAGGCTAAAGATGAATTGGAAAGTGAAATCTTTGGATTTCAAAGATTTTGAAATCTTTTGCTGTATTTTGGAGAAATACAGCAAAAGTGATGTCATGAGGGAAACCATTGCATTCACTTTATACCCCGGCCCCTTCTGTTTGGACCCCAACCAGTACCACCTCATGCTTACCTTAAAAATGATCTAGACTCTTCAGCTGGCTTCAAAAGTTCCTTCCTCTCTGAATCCTTCAAACTCAGATTAATTTAGGACAGTTAACATAAGGACCAAGCTAGACTGACCTGGAGCTTAAATCTGGGCTATCTACAGCAAGAGAAAACCTCTGGGTATTCAAGACAAGCCTAACTCACTTGAAATCTTATTAAAACCCTGTCTACTTTGCTGTCTTTAAGGCCTTGAGGAAAAATCACAAGATAGTTAAAGTAGACACATGACGCAACAAGATTCTGATAGTATACCTTACTGCACCAGTTTAACTAGATTCTCTTAAATGTACACATTCCCAGCTTCAGACTGCTGAATCTGTTAGCTTTTTATGTTAAGTTTGCATAGTCCATCACTCTTATTTAGGTTGGAAATGGAGTTAATTTGCAAATACTAACGTTCCATAGTATACTGTCACTTAAAACATAGACTTGGATCACCAAGCAATGAAGTGTGTTGAAAACCATCAGAGCTAATAATCCCTTGATGACATAGGCAGAATAACAACTCCTGTTCCATAGATTTTTTTTTCTTTCCATCAAAGTCATAGATATTTTCAGGACTATATTTTTCTATGGTTTCTCTTAATGGGTTTGCTCTTCCATTTATTTCCCTCATTTAAGTGTGAGATAAAAAGATTAGTGTTTACAGATAGATTTTGAGTGCTAAACTTAAGGAGAGTTAAATTATTTGTGTAGCCATTTTTTAGATAATTTAATTTTTTTGAACCAAGAAGATTTATTGGTATATTTTAGATATACGTAATGATCACATTCATCATAGTTAATTTGTACCTGTACATGATATATCTCGGGTCCCCCCCTTCCCCACCCCTCCCTTCAACTCCTCTTCCCCTCCTTATTTACAACAGCTTTATTTACATTTTTCCATTTTTTTCCCTTCCTTCCTTTCCCCTTCCTCCCTCCCTAGTTCTTCTTCCCATTTGAGTATTTTCTTTCTTTTTCACAATATCTATTACACATTTTAATCCTTATTTACACTTAATGGTTTCTCATGCCAGGGAAACAATTCGATATGTACTCAGGTGTCTGACTTATTTCACTTAAGAGTGTGTTCTTGAGATGCATTTCATTTACCTGTGTTTCAACTTTATCCTTTTTTATGGCAGAGTAGTGCTGCATTGCATCTTCTTTTAAAACAATACATCTTCTTTATCCATTCATCAGTTGCTGGATATTTGGGTTGTTTCCAGTATTTACCAATTATAAACTGTGTTGCTATAAACGTGATTGTGCATATATCACTGTGATACGATGCTTTTAATTCTTCCAGGAAGATACCAAGAAGAGGAATAGTTGGGTCAAATGGAACCTCAAAAAAACTAGTTGTAGTTTTTTTGAGGAATCTCCACACTGATTTCCACAATGGTTGGACCAGTCTACACTCCCACCAACCATGGAGAAGGGTTCCTTTTTCCCCACAGCCCCACCAGCATTTGTTATTGGTTGATTTCTTAGTAATAGCTGTTCTTTCTGGAGTTAGATGGAATCTTAGGGTTGTTTTAATTTGCATCTCTCGAATGACCAGTGATGTTGAAAACTTTCATAAATGTATTTGCCATTTGTACTTCTTCATCTGAGAAGTGTCTGTTCATTTCAGATGCCCATTTTTTGGATTGGGTCTTTAAATTCGGGGGACCTGATTTTTTTATATATATATATATAGTACATGTTAGACCTTTGAACTGCTGGCAAATTTTTTCCATTGTGTGGGTTGTCTCACCACTCTGTTTGTGATTTCTTTTGCTGTGCAAAAGCTTTTTAATTGGATGTGATCCCAGTCACTAATTCTTTGTATTATTTCTCATGCAGTCTGAGTTTTGTTCATAAAGTTTTGCCTACACCTATGTCTCCAAGAGTTCTTCCTATTCTGTCTTCCAGCAAATTTAGTGTTTCTGTTTTAATGTTCAGATCTCTGATCCACTTCGATTTTAGTTTACTACATGGTGACAGACATGGGTTTAGTTTTAGTCTTCGGTATGTGGCAAGCCAGTTTTTCCAGCACCATTCATTAAAGAGGCTATCTTTCTTCCAGTAAGGGTGCTTGGCTCCTTTGTTGAAGATGAAGTATTTGAGTGTGTTTGGGGTTGTTTCTGCATCTTCTAACCTGTTCCATTGATCCTCGGGTCTCTTTTTTTGCCAGTACCATGAGATGAATCGTGAGTTTGCAAACTTAGCTTAGATTGAATCACTGTGTATTTCATATGATAGATGGAATTTTTGTGATTTCTACCTATTCATCCATTCAACAAAGTAACAAAGGAGATCCTGGAGATACAACATGTCACCAAAAAAACATTTTGGCTTTAGAGAACTTCTAGTCGGGAGAAAGACAAAAATAATAAACATATACAGTGGTACCTTGGTTCACAAACTTAATTTTTTCTGTGATTTTGGCTGTGTTTGTATAGGAAAGATGGTCACAGTGGTGTTTGTCACCTGATACAGAGTTTGGAAACAAAAAATTTTGCCAAACGCTTCTGTTTGCAAACCAGATTGCAAATAAAAAGCATTCATGAACCAAGGTGCCACTGTATGTAGACATCCCTTAAAATAATGTCAGGTGATGGCTGCTGTGGAAGAAGGTGGGGAGAAGTAAGAGTCACTGGTGTTATTGGGAAGTAGCGCTATAGAGCAAACAGAAAAAGTCTGTGCTTAGACTAGGACATTTGCATGAAGATGTAAAGGAAGCTAGGAAAGGACCACAGAGACATACATGGTGGGTGAGCATTTCAGAAACACCTTCAGAGTGAGTTCATGCACAATGTAAACAGTTAACTTGGAATTTAATATCTTAACAGGTAAGTTTTCCTAAGAAAGTGTCTTGATTTCTTCGCACTTTACATTTCCATAAGCCTCTTAGAATAACCTTGTCAAGTTCCACCAATCTTGACTTCCATTAAGTCTCTACAGAAGTCTTGCTATCTTTTTAAGCTTTATTTCCAGGTACTGGAATGCTATCTTTTAAAAATGTTACTTCCTTTTTGTTACTAATGGTATATGTAGAAATATCATTGATTTCTGTATAATAGTTTTTGTATCTGGGGAATCTTACTCAGTATTCCAAGTTTTATCTCTCGATTCTTTGGGATATCTGTATACACTCATCTGTGAATATAGTACTTCAGAGGGTCGAATACTAAACTAAGCATTTTTTTATAAATACCAACTTTACTCAAAGAGCCTTGTTAAAAGGGGTACACTGACTATCCCTGTTTTTACAGATGAGGTAGAGGGACAGAGATACTAAGTACTTTGCCTGCAGTTGCACAGCTGGTAAGTGGCAGGGCTGTGATTCAGGTTGTTTTGCTTCTTCCTCTTAGGTCATCACATTGTTCATTTTTCTGGCTCATTTGCACTGGCAGGCCTTCTAGGATATACAGTAGACCCCCAAAATTGGTTGATTTTCATTTCGTGCATGGTGAGAGAGATGGGTCTAATTTCAGTCTTCTGGATGTGGGTAGCCAGTTTCCCCAACACCATTTATTAAAGAGGCTATTTTTCCTCCCATTTACTTTCCATCTCTGAATTTGTCCATTCTGGTCATTTCATATAAATGGAATCATAAAAAGTGGCCTTGTCATCGTAAAGCTTTCAAGGTTCATCCACAGAGCAGCACTATCACTACTTCATTCTGTTACAGATGAATAATACTCTTGTGTGGCTATAACCTGTTTTTGTTTATGCATTCATCAATTGATGGGCATTTGTTTCTTCTTTGGGGCTATTATAAATAATGCTGCTATGAATGTAAGCAGCATTAATATAAGTTTTCTGTATGAACATAGATTTTGTTTTCTTAGATGCAACACTAAGAGTTTCAGAATTGTTAGATCCAACAAATGGCAACTGTGTTTACCTTTGTGAGGAATTGTTTCCCAAAGCAGCTGCACCATTTTACATTCCCATCAGTAGTACACATGGCTTCTGATTTCTCCACATTCTCGCCAAGACTTTTTATTGTTTTTTTTTTTATTATAGCCATCCTAGCAAAATATTTACCTTCATTTTGGCACATATATGAATTAGGATTAATATTGTGTTTACTGAAATAGTCTCCCCAACCCACTGCTTAATCCATATCAAATAGTTGTTCCTGTTTTACAGGTAAGAAATTGACATAAAAGAGTTCAAATTGTAGGAAGGAAAATTAAATCTTCAGGTTTTTTGGATGTAACTTAAAGCACAATTAAAACCCTAAAGGGGCTGGGTGGGTATGGTGGTGCATGTCTGTAATCCCAGCTCTGGGGAGGCTGAGGCAGGAGGATTGGTCCAAGTTTGAGCCTGGGTTACATAGTTCAAGGCCAGCATAACCCTGTCTCAAAAAAAAAAAAAAAAAGGAAAAGTAGGAAGTTAATCCAAGCTGCTTTGGAAACGTCTGGCTTCTGCCTGCCGTGCAGTGCTGTCCCTGCAGCGGCAGTGGTCAAGACTCTAGTGCATGGGACACTGGAGATTCCGCGGGGAGGACGTTCGGTCCTCTGAGCTCTTCCTTCTCACCAGCCTGAAGCTATTTCAAAAGCTGGCATGGATTTTTTTTTTTTTTTTTAGATAATACATAATGATCACATTCATCATAGGGAATTTGTACCTGTACATGATACATCTTTTGCCCCCCTTTTTCCCCTTTCCCTCTCCTCCCTTCAACTCTTTATTTACAAGCTTTATTTCCATTTTTTCCCTCTATTCTTTCTTGTCCCTCCTTTCCCCTACCCCCTCCCTTGTTCACCTTCTCTTTTGAACAATTTTTTCCCTTTTCTCAATATATATTATACATTTTGGTCCTTATTTACACTTTCTGTTTCTCACACCAGAGAAACAATGTGGTATTTGAACATGTGTGTCCGATTTACTTCACTTAAAAGTATGCATCCATTACTCTCAATGGTCTCAAAGTGCATCCATTTACCTAGGAATATCTCAAGCTTATCATTCTTTATGGCAGAGTAGTACTCCATTGTATAAAAAAACCACATTTTCTTTATCCATGCTGCTGTTGAGGGGGATTTGGGCTGTTTCCAAGATTTAGCTATTACAAACTGTGGCTGGTGTAGATTTTAAAAAACATTTTTTACTAACTCTGCTTGACCTATTTAACATCTGTGACCCTTGAACATTTTACTGATATTTTTTTTCCTACTAGAGATGCTTGTACTTAGTAGTATTGCTGATTTTTTTCCAAATTAATTATGAGCTCATTGAAGGCAGGTATTTTCACCCCCAACACTTCATTCAGAGGGTCAGAACTCGCTCAGTCCACTGACACAATTACGCTTTTCAGATTAGTCAGTGCATACTCCACCTGGCTGGCCAGCGGGCCCCAGGTTGCGACTCGCCAAAGGATCACAAGCGCTCTGTTCAGACTCCTGGACTCTATGCAGACATTCTCAGAATGACTGTTAGAGAAATGGAGTGTCATCACAAGTGTCTCTAACAGAAACTTTTCTCTCTGAACTCTGGAAACGAGCACTTTTTAAGCCACTGTCCTCTAGATGCATTCATTCAACAAACATTTGCTAAGCACCCTCCGACCCGTGCCCAGACTCTTAATATGCAGCAGTTAGCCTGTCGGCTCATCCTAAAACAGTGACAAGTTAGGAAAGAAAGATCTTGCTATTGTAAACAGTCTGAAGCTCAGTAATCGCCTAGCTGCTATAATGAGACCGATTTCCAGGAGACAGCACCAAAGCTGAAGGCCAGTCACTTACCTAGTGACGGCATTTCTACTGGAGGATCTGAATGTGCGTCTATTACCAAGAAGGTGTGTGTAGTCTTACCCTTTTCTAACAATATGGCAACTAGCAATCATTCTAGTTAGAGGAAGAAAGCAAGCGCCGTCATCGATTGCCTAGTGATGGGGACAAATTCTGAGAAATGCATCGTTGCTGACTGTTGTCAAACTAAGCCATATAGCCTACGAGACCACCACGGTGTATGTGTAACACAATCCCATCATTTACTTTTATAAAGTGTAATAATATTTAAAAAGAGAAACCTGTATCTTGAAGACTAAAGTACTCATGGTAAATTTTTACTCATGAACAAAGGAGGGACCTGTTTGAAAAAAAATGGTACAGTTTGCAAAGTTACCATTTACATTTATAAATTATTTACATGATAATTTTGAAAATACTCTAATTATAAAAGATAAAATTGGAAACAAAGTGATACTAATCTTTCATCATCACTTTTAAATGAAAAGGAAAATACTCCTGAAAAACAGAATTGACTATAGACTAGGAATAAGTAGCTGTACAGGGCCAGGTGTGGTAGCACACACCTGTATTCCTAGCACTCAGGAGGCTGAGACAGGAGGATCATCCCAAGTTCAAGGCCAGCCTGTAACTACACAGTGAGACCCTGTCTCAAAAAAAAAAGTAGTTGTACACTGACTGAAGATCTTATGTTTTATTGCAAGAAATACCTTTTTAAACTCAGTTAACAAAGGAGTCTGCCATATAAGTTCTTCCATTTTTACAGTAAAGCAATAAATATAGTCATTAGAGCAGAAAACAAAGGCAGATGGGGACATTTAAATGGGCAAAACACGAAGGTGACAATTCAAACAAATGCAGGCTTCATTTGATTTTATAGAGTGGCAGTTTTGCTTAGATAAGCAATGTGTAAGAGAAAGTCACTTTTAAAAAATGTAAAAAGTGGTAAAAACTTTTGGCAATTTTTATTCTTAATCTTTAGGCAATGCCTCCATTATTAGAAAAAATAAGTTCTTATGGCGCTATCAATCAGATTATAGACTTCAGAGTTGCATCTTGCTTTAACTGATTAAAATCCACTGGTATTATAAAATAGGATACTTAGCAAGATATAAAGTGACATAATAATCAGCATTAATGACTTTTGCTTTCAAAAGAGAACTTTACAGAAATTTATTTCCATCAAAACTTAAGAGGACTCTGTAGCCCAAAGAAACGCTGTTTAACTGAAATATTCAACAGGTAAGTAATCAAAAGGAAAATGTGTGTTATAAATTAAAATGTATGTTTAACAAGTTCCAAATATACTTATTAAATGTAAAGATATGGTTCTGATACATAAGAGAATATTTATAGCTAATAAAAAGCAGACTGTAGAATATACATGTTCTATGTATAAAAACAGGCAGAATGTCTTACAGTCCAGGCAGATGGACCGTTTATAGTCCAGGTTTTATCCATGTGGCTCCACTAGAGCACCATCTCATTAGCACTGCAGGAACACACGTATGCATGGAAGGAATGGACTGTAATCTAATCTTGAGTTAAAGCTCATACTGCATTTTTAGGGCTTGTACGTCTTCTAAACTAAAATGGTTGTTTGGTGTGTCTGAAAGATCATCCAGTAGCTGTTCAATTTGTTCCTTTTGGCCTTTGCTAGTGAGTGTCAACATCATCTAAAAGGAAGAAAGAGTTATACTAGCGTAAGTAACATTTTTAAAGTTATAGAAATCCTGAAAAATCCTATCTATTAATAAAATACTTGGCCACTTACCTTAAACCTGTCTGCTTTACTCAGATACAAAAGATGCTGATACACCAAGGCAGGATCTTTATCAATAAGATGATTTTTCAGAGACCGAATGAGGAGAAGGAATGTATCCCCTTCAAGTTTGTTACTCAACAGCGCTGGCAAATCTTTCGGTGCAGTGACAGCTAGAAGGTGTGCACAGGCTTCTTCGTCTTTCCTGGTACCGACAGCATTTATAACCTGACCAAACTCATAGGCGTTGGCAGGCTTGGAGATGTGGAGTGGCTCATAGTGATCCGAGGAGCCAGTCCTTCCACTATCTGTCCCAGACGCCAGACAGGCAGGGGAGGCCTCTGCTGCCGGGCCTCCTTCCGGCTCTTCTTCATCGCTTCCATTCACCTTCACAACGCAAAAATGACATTGTGACACCACGCAACACTCACACACACCACACATGCCCTCGGTTACACGTGTCAGAAGGGGAACCGGAAACCACAAGTAGACTGTACTTTAATGAATTTCTAAGTGAAAAATCTAATTTATAACAAATTGCAAAATCTGCAGTTTCTTTAGGATAAGTTTTAGATTTTAAGAATCCGCTTCATAAAAGTATTCTTCTGTAAAATTTTTACAAAGCTATTTTACACTGAAAACAAAATTTTGAGAACTTTCCATAAATACAAATGCACAAAGGGGGACCTACAATTTCTCTTTCAGGATAAATTTTACGATTACTCTTCCATTACACTTAGCAGAGAAGTGAGCTTATATTTTTTCAATTCTCTTAAAACAGCTTTTTCTTCATTAAAGGGAAAAAAACTAGCCTCTCTTGGCTATTAGCCTCTTGGTAGAACTATAAGCCCAACAGTGGATGATATTCGTGACAATCATGAATGTATAGGAATCTGTGGCCTGACATTCATTAATGGCAAAGGGGGAAAACATTTGGGTTTTCAGAAATCACAAAGGCAGATGTTAGAGTTTATATCTAGTTGTACTCCCAAAGCCTCATGCGTTCACAGGTGGGCTTTTGGTGGGGTGACTGGATCATGGATGAGTCCACTGAGAGTTTATAGCTCAATGTGACGTTGGGAGGCGAAGCCTGGTCAGAGGAGGTGGCCTGGAAGGTCTATCTCGTCCCTTCACCCGCTCTGCTCCCTGAAGGCCGTGCCACAAGCTCTTCTCTGCCATCCCCTCTGCTGTGCCATCCTGCCCTGGAGCCAGCAGAATGAAATCTCTACAAAATGAGCCAAAGTAAACCTTTTCTCCTTAGAGTTGTTGTGTCTCAGTGATGAGAAAGTATCTAAGATAGCAGGTTTGATCCTGGGGAACTCCAAATCCTCTGAGGAGACAAGCTCACTTCAGAGTGCTAAAGAAAGTCAATCTGAAAAATCATGGAGTATGGGTTGCAGGGCCCCCAAACTGAGTCCTCGGGATTGTCCATCTCTACCCGGAAGCAAAGTTTGATGGCCGAGGGCTCCCAGTGGACTGTGGAGCAGGACAAGACGCAGGCCAGGCGGAGAGGGCAAGGAAGGGAGGAGGTCAGTAATGAGAGCCCAGGAGCAACCGCAGGCCCATGCTGGGAAATACAACGGTAATAACCACTGCAAAAGACAAGTTTCGTCCTCATAACTGGCCAAATTTCCCAATGATCATCACAATAATAGCAAAAGTTTTTTTGTAGAATTCACAGGAATATGACCTTAAGATCCTTATAAGATCTCCAAGGGTCCTTTCAAAGATAATAAAATACAAATACCTCTTGAATTTCAATTTTCCGTCGCTCTTTCCCTTTGTTGAATGATGCTGTATTATCTTTAAGGAATCTGGTTACTTCTTCCAGTTCCATCTTTGCCTCAACAATGTTTGGGTTTAGTAGGAGAACTTTATTTAGGTCAGTTAAGCTTTCCTGATAATTCTGAAAGGGGGAAGACAGAGAACATAATTTTCATAAATGAAAGATGGGACCTTCTTTGTGTGCAGCGTTCCCATCAGCACCACTCTAATGTGGGCCTACAGGTGAGTCTGCAGCTAAGACAGTAGGCCCATAACAGCCGATGTCTGCTACAAAAGAAGGGACACAGAAACTGGACTTAGAAAACTCAAGTTCCATTCTGCATCCCCACGACCTGCCCTGCCCTGCCCTTAACACATGGTAGGCATTCCTCTGCTGGATGAATAAATAAAACAACGAACAGCCTCATTATACCCTACTAACAATAAAAGGTACGCAAGATCCTACTTAACCTTTCTGAGCTTCAGTTTTCTCGCTCTTAAAATAAAAATAACAAAAACTCGATTCCAATTTTCACAAGGCTGTACCAAAGAATGAATAAATGCATAAAGTGAGTAGGTTGACATGCATGATGGGGCTGTCTAGCTGCCAGTGGCACATGCACATTAAACCTATAAGAGCTATTTATACAAACTGTAGTTAGTATAGAATTCGTGTTCCATAAAACCCTTCAGAGTTGTGTACTGTCCAAAACAGGACACTGTCAACCTTTAGTGTCACCTAAGAGTCAGACAATGCATGGAAGAGGCTGAGGGCAAAGACAGAGAATCTAAGATCATTAAGCATGGCCACCGAATCTGGCAGAAAAGACAGATGCCACAAATCCAGTCTACAGGGACAGGCCACACTGTAGAACTACAAACTAGATCTATGCTTTGGCTAAACTAAATTATGAGGAGGCAAAGAACTGCAATAACATGTAACCTGGTTTTATTGGGGGGTTACTGGGGATTGAACACAGGAAACAGCCACTTCCCCACCTCAAGCCCCCCACTCCTGTTGAGATTGGGTCTTGCTAAAGTTACCTGGGCTGGCTTCGAATTCACAGTCCTCCTGCCTTAGCCTCCTGAGTAGCTGAGGCTGCAGGTGTGCACCACCACGCCCAGCAGTAACCACTATAGGCAGCCATGACACATAGTAAGAGGATGCACTGGAGCCCGAACCGCAGACAAGCTGAGCTACTGGTTAGGTGACATTCCCAGGAGACTGGCTGGCACACCGCATCCCGGCCCCTGCCCAGCAACATGCCACACCAAGAGTGACACATTTACTGGGATAACTTTAAATCTCCCTCGATGGAAAAGAGGTTGTTTTATTGTTTTGTTTTTGAAACAGGGTCTCTTATGTTGTTCAAACTGGCCTTGTAGCCCACTCTGGCTTCAAACTCTCGGCTATCTTCCTGCTTTAGCCTCCTGAGTGCTGAGATTGCAGGTGTGCACCACTGCACCCAGTTTGCTCTAATTTAAAAAGTAAGCTGTTTGCAAATGATAGTACAATATGTACTATTAACAACAAACCTCCACGTACCTCTGTGTTACAACAGCACAATTGGAACTTGCTAGGGAAAAACAAAACAAAAAACTGACGTTGCTTAATGGGACGCCTAAGTGTCCTAGGCAGGGAACCATTTGCAGAAGGCAAGCGGGTGAGCCAGGAAGGCAGCGTGGGGAGCGCTTACCATTCTAAGCATTTCACAAGTACTACTTGATTCTCACAGTGACCTATAAATATTCACTTCCATTAGTCCCATTTTTTAAATGAAGAAACTGAGACATAGAGAAATGAGCTTTGGGACTATCACAGAAGCAGGCTCTATGAAGGCAGTGATAATCCAGTACGGAGGTCAAGATGAGGTCTGAAAATAGAGAGCTGTGAGCTGGAGCCTTGAAAAATGAAGTCGGACACGCAGGACTGGACAGGGCCGTCTGCACCCACCCAAGTCTGCCTTGGTGGAGGCCAGTGGGTGTGGCAGAGCAGACAGGAGAAATAGGAAACGCACTTTGATTTGTGCTAAGCAGAGAGGGCAGGACAGCAGGAAGGGTGGGGGCAGCACCAGGTCAGGGGTCCCTTCCCTTCTGCAGTCACTAAGCGGTCCCTGCGCGTGGAGCTGTGGAACCCTGTGACACAAAGGACAGACTGGAGCTTTGCCCCTAAGGAAGCCCTGGCCCTACAAGGAGAAACAATCAAAAAGGCAGAAAAGTGAGTAACTACAGACTGCCGTGAAGCAGTTAAAAGCAAAGGGTTGATGTGTCAACAAGGGAGCGGTTGTCAGAGGAGGAGGAGGAGAGCAAGCCGCACCGAGTGGAGGGAGGGGCAGAGCTCACACCAAGCCTGGCTTGGGCGGGAACCTCAGTAGGCCTTAAAAAAAAAGGTTATATTTGTTGGCTACAATTTTTACTATTAACAGATGTGCTCAAACTATAAAAGTAGTAACTAGTTCACAAAGTTCTATTCTTTGGCTTTGTAGCATCCTCTAGCAGCTGCAGGCTCATTAAGCAGGCATAGTACTGTGTCTCTTTCATCTCTGTACTAACACCACCTGTGCCTGGCACTCAGGAGGACAGATTAAACCATAAATAAAAGCAAGATAGTCAGAGACTTCTGAAGAACTACTACTGCGCATATTCTTCAGAGCCGCACACAGGCACACACTATGGAAGCCAACTAGAAACAAACCAAAGATCTGAGGAAGCCAAAAGTTCAGCTGGAGCCACAGGCGGGACACCCGCACCCACAGCCCTGTGCTGCTTCCTCTGTCCAGTCACCACGCAACAGGATCTGGGAGTAAGTTCTGATGAACGTTTGATGCGTGTTCCAAGCAGCTGTGACCTCTGAAGATCCTGAAACTAAACTCACTCGGCACAGACCACAACCTACTGGAAAGATAAGCCATTTAAAATCAAACCTGAAAAACAAGCTACCAGCCTCATAATCTGGTAGGACAGGATTACTCAAATTTGGGATTCTCTTCCTGCATCATAACAGAATTTCTAGAATTTACTCTAAGTATAAAATTCCAGTCCTTCACTAGGCACAGCTTCTGACCTTTAAGCAGCTAAACTGGTTCGAAGAGACAGGTAGGCAGTACGAGGTGGACTTGTTCTAAGAGTTTGAACCTTGTATATAAATTCACAAGTCAAGCACATCTATCGTCTACCCAAATCCATTAGCTCTTCAGATGGTCCTCATTTGGTCTACAATGCAACGGTAGGGCATCTCCCTCCCAGCAAAACTAGACATTTCCCATTCAGTGATGGGCAAGGAATTAAAAGAACCACCTCCCTTCCCCAAAGTCCATAAAAAATGCGTAAGAACGTCACAGTAGCATTATTCTTCACAGTCCCAGGCTGGAAACGACATGTCATCAACTAGTGAACAGACAACCAACCGCATTCATACGGCTCCAGGCTTTAAAGCAGAAATTCCAGACACTCACACGAGATGGATGACTCCGATTATCCTCACTGAAGAAACACAAAGAGTGGAGTACTGTGCATTTACAGTAACGTCAAAAAGAAGCAAAATTACAGTGATAGAAGTTAGATTAATGGAGCCAGTGTGGTGGCGCACACCTGCAGTCTCAGCTACTCAGGAGGACGAGGCAGGAAAAGCACAAGTTCGGGGCCAGTGTGAGCAACTTAGCGAGAGCCACTCTCGAAATAAAATTTAAAAAGGGCCGGGATGTAGGTCAGTGCTCTCTGGGTTCAGCCCCCAGTACCGCTAAATACGTAAATAAATAAATAAATAGAGGGAAAGGGGAGAGAAGCAGACTGCAGAGGAGCACAGGGAACTTTCGAAGGAGAGGTAAGTGTTCTTTATCTGGATTAAGATAGTGGCTACAAGGGGAAAAACACTTATCAGAAGTATGTGTAAATCACATCTTAATAAAGTTTGATTTAGGGCTGGGGATTGAGCTCAGTGGTTAGAGTGCTTGTCTTGCAAGCACAAGGCCCTGAGTTCGATCCCCAGCACCAAAATAAATAAATAAATAAAAATTTAAAAAAATAAAATTTGATTTAAAAAAATATTTCAGCAAACACTTTCTGTACTATTTTCTGTTTTTCCAGGTGGCGTTATTTCTACATATGCAAACGTATTTGTCAAGTCTCCACGCAGAAGAATCTACATAAGGAAAAGTATAATTGTACAACATACACAAACGTATTTGTCAAGTCTCCATGCAGAAGAATTTACATAAGGAAAAGTGTAATTGTACAACGTCCTTTCTTCCAGACTAACAGTGTGGTTTCCTGAGTGAACACCATCCCATATTCTCCCACTGACCATCGGCCAGCTCGAGGCCCTGTCCCCGGAAGCCTCCATATCCCCTAAGTCTCCACCAGCGTCGCCAGGTGACCCGTCCACTTGGATACTTTCCGCGCCCACCTCCAACCCCAGTCTTTGCGGGAGGAACCAGCTGGCGTTGCTGTTGGCTTTCAGTCACCCAGTAACAAACTCTGCCCTTAAAAGTGAACCTGTCATAATGAATAATCCTCCTCAGAAGAGACTAAATCACAATTTTTAAACTGGAAGGAATCTTAGAAACCACCCCCATTATCATTAAGGGTGAAATGTGAATCCTATTCCAAGGTTTTAGGACTGGTTAGCATAGGTACTAGGATTCAATCCCAGATAAGCTCACTCCCATTCCACGATGCCAAGATTTCGGCTCAGGAAAACCACTAGATTTGTTCCGAGCTGAAATTACGAGCAAGCACCCGGGCACCCTCACCTTGAGCCCTTTGTGAGCCAGTGCTCTTCGGTAGCAAGCTTTCACGTTCCCGCCATCCAGCCGAAGCGCCCGGTCACAGTCCTGCTTGGCCTCTTCAAACTGGCACAGCTTCAAGTAACAGAGCGCTCTGGAGCAGCGAAGGGAACACGGTATGAGGGACGGTAAAGAGAATGCACCCACCAATGGGGACGGCTTGTCCAAATCAGAAAGTGGCTCAGTCCCCTCCACACCACAGTTGTTCAACAGAAATCAACCTTTGGCTCCCGGCATGTCACGTCGCTGCCTTGCAGTGCGTGAGGTGAGGGGATATAAATACAAACAAAATACAGCCTCTGTCACCGCAGCCAGGGCAGGAAGGGTCTTTGCGGAAAACCACGCAGCCAATGCTGCCCATCCTGCAGAGGCCAGAAAACAGCTGTTGGATTTACTGACGTTTTTGGCAAAAAAGTTGCCAACAGAGGAGAACGCATGAAAATATACAAAAACATGGTGAGAGGCTAAGTTAAGAATTTATCTAAAATAGGTGGGAAAATGCCTGGAAAGTCTCCTTTATTCCTCCTGTCACCCTTCATTCTACCCACTGCCTAAAAATCCTCAAATCACACTTTCAGAGTGGTATCTTTTTTTTTTTTTAAACAAAGACTCACTAGGTAGCCCAGGATGTCCTCGAACTTGCAATCCTCCTGCTTCAGCCTCCCAAATGCTGGAATTACAAGTGTGCATCACATGCCCAGTCAGAGTGGTATCTTTAACCATGTACGGTAAAGATGGCACCTGAGCAGCATTCTAGAACCATCCACCTGTTCCTGCTACACGCTGGCCCCTTTCTTCAGCACTCCTGAAGAAAGGGTATCGCTCCTTGGACACCATTCTGAAAGGAAGCGCCCAGCCCAGCCTCACCAGCAGCTCACAGGGACCCCACCCTCCCACACCCATGTTGTTCCAAGTCCCTGGCCACCTCTTTCAGAAACACTCACTGAGGACAACTTGCCACATACTTTCCTACAACCATGGCAAAACACTTTGGTGACTAATTGATTTTTGTCAATTAATTTTATTAATTAGGGAATTAACTTATTAAAAATTATTACTTTAAAAATAATAAAAAGTATTAAGAAACAAATCAAATGACAAAGAACTTACCTGTTTGTAAATACAGCACACTCCTTATTGTTAATCTTTAAGCACTCGGTGTATTTACTAAGAGCATCTTTATAGTTTTTGTCCTTTGCATACTGATTTCCTTCTTCCTTAAGGGCTTTAAACCTTTCTTCATCTATGGGACAAAAATTTTAAAAAGTAAAAAAACTTTTTTTAAAGAGGAAATATTCATATTAGCATCTCTACATTTTTAAGTACAGCTATAAATTAATTTGATCACATACAGTACTGGTCTACATGGAAAACTTTATATACAAATTGAGAAGACAAACTGGCTAAAGTAAAACTATATTATTATGAAACCATCATTTTCAAATTTTGAAGTAAAGTACAAATAATTATGCCTTGTTATCTATATTGACATGCCTCCTTTTGTCTCCTGGATTCTGGAGATTTTAACAGAGGCCAGAACTCCTTAAAAGAGGGAGAGAATCAAGCCAAACAAGGACACCAGGACACAGATGACCACATGACAAGAGCTACAGTCTCAAATATGGCTGCTGATGTAAACCAGCAAAACCACAGCGTTTTATTTTTTCAGATTTTTTTTTCCCCCGGTACAGGGGATTAAACCCAAGGCCCTGCATATTCTAGGCAAGCACTCTACCACTGAGCTACATCTCCAGCCCTTTTCGTTTTATTTTTGAGGATCTCACTAAATTTCCCTGGCTGGCCTTGAACTTGTGATCCTCCTGCCTCAGCCTCCAGAGTGGCTGGTTTTACAGAAGTGCCCCAAAGCATTTGCTTTAATCCAATCCACTGCCTCATACGGCACTTTGATAATAGTATGGGGCCCCTGAGACCTTTCATTAAGCTGTAGGTGTGGCAGGATCAGTCTTTGAAACATGGATACAAATAGCTTTAGTGTTCAGCTCACCAATTATTTCTCAAAAAGTATCAAACCAACCTCTTCGAGCCCAAAGTGGACATCTACCCAGCAACCCAGACTTCCTGCTATCTACTTATGTTTCTCTTTCAACATTTCTTTAGGCTACAGTCTACTCAAGAGCTTAATTCTTTTCTTTCCTCAGTAATATTGCTAACTTAACATTTACTTACATCACCAGCACATGAACGAAGTATTTTATTGACATGTCTCCCTTTATTGCTGAGACAGCTACCAGGGTCCCCCTTTCCTGTACTCTAAGACATGTAGCTAAAAAGCACTTTTTTTTTTTTTTAGACAGGGTCTCTCTATGTTTTCCAGGCTGGCCTTGAACTCCCTATATAGACCAGGCACGACCATCCTCCAGCCTCAGCCTCCTGAATGCTGGGATTACAGGCATGTGCCACCACTGTTTAGAAGTAACTTCTTGAGGCCACATAGTTAAGAAGAGGGTTGTAAACCCTGGTGCCAGAGTTCGAGATCTTCCCTCTCTGCTTTACTGTGGAAATAAACACGTGAACCAAGATGTCCTGCCACAGGACAGAGTGTGGGCAGCCCGAACCTGACATGCCCTCTGTGGCGCGGCTGCCTGGCTCTCCTGCTTGGTCCAGGGTGGTCTGGGACGCGGGACGCCAGGGTTGCAACTGCTCGGATGTGGGCACGGCAGGAATGGGCGGCAACTTCTCCCGCCAGTTTGATCCATCCAGCTCCATTAAGAGTCTTGTTATCCTAAAAAGAAAAGGGGTTTACTCTACAGATTATGCAGTCTGCTTTTATATCAGCGAAGGTCATATCAAGAGTAAGACAAAGGCCACTCCTGAGTGTGCTTGTAGAAAGCGTGCCACCTTGAGCTATTTTCTGTTCATATAAACCACAATGTTTTGAAAAGGACCTTTAAAAGCTGCCATTAGTGACATAACTTTAGAGCACTTTCTCTCCCTTTTTTTTTTTCTTTTTTTGAGATGAGAGTCCTGTTACCCCACCCAGACTATCCCTGAACTTTAAATCCTCCTGCCTCAGTCTCCCAAGTTGCCTGGATTACAGACATGTACCACTGCACCCAGCGAGACTATTTTCTAATCAAAAGAAAAAAATTAAGACATTTTAAATTTGTTTAAAATGTTTTAATATATACAGGACAAAACTTTAATTTTTTAAAAAGTGAAATATGGTTCGATTCCCAGTACCAAAATAAATAAATAAATAAATAAATTTTTAAAAAGTGAAATATGAAATTAGAACTTAAAAAACCTAAAAGAAATATCTATGATAATATTTAATGCAATTACTAAACAGATAATGTATTGCGCTTGAGGATAATCAGAGTACTTCAGAAATTCCTCGTACAAACTGCACACTACTGTGGTGGAAGACAGGTGTGCAAGGCCAGTCCTCACACCGACGAGGGGCGGCTGCATGTGGAATACTGCGTCTTCTTAAAACACTGCCATGTGGCTAACCTAGTCCGTGTAAGACTAGCCACTTACTTTCTTTTCATATAACTAAAGATGAAAAAAATAGAACATGGGAGTCTTTTTTTAAGAGTCTTTACATTAGTGAGATTTACTAATGACCATCATAAAATTCAGATTAATATCCTTAACTATCACTTTCTCATTATTTTAAACATTTAAAACGTTACACTTAGATTTAAAAACAAATTGAATTAGGCCTTCAGGATGAATCTGGTTTTTAAAAAGGTATTTGTCAAGACTGATATTATCGGTAAGTAACCGAATACATTCTAGTTAAGTCTATGGTTTCATGTATATTTTATGGGAAAAATTTTTATATTTCTACATAGACAGTTATAATACACATATTTTCCTACAGCTTCTTAAACTGAAATTTCAATAGCTATCTTTGGTTATGATATCTAAATCTTGTTTCTTTATTGTAAAAAAAAATTGGAAAATTAATTTATAACCACCCACACTGCAGAAGAAAAAAACGAGCTTTTGAAAAAAGAATTGTTAAGCAAAATTTGTATTACCAATAGAAAGGAAGGAAGAAGCAGCTGAAAACAGATGATGTGTTGCCAGGGAGAAAATAAGTTATGCAGAGAAATGTAACATATTAAGATTCCTGGAGAGGAACAGAGGAATATGGTTAATGGAAGATTGAAACAAAATAAGCATAGATGCTGAAATTAAAAAAAAAATAGTAAGGTGCTGATACTTAATTTTCCACAATGAACAGAAATAGATGGAGAAGGCAGCATAAATATGGGTTTCTCAAAAAAGAATAGTGAGATTTTAAAAATGGATATTTTATATTTTTTAAAAAATGGCAAAACCAGACAAGGTCTCTTCATCTTTTATAAAACAAGGTGTCAACAAGAACCATTCAATTAAAAAAAATGACTGGGTCATAAAAGTCAATTGGTATGAAAAAAACCCTTCTTGAGTACATATACAGTGGAATACGAACCTTAGAAAGTTGAACATAGAATCACCACATGACCCAACAATTCCCCTCCTGTGCATATACCAAAAGGAACTAAATCAGAAACTCATCCACACACGTTCAGAGCAGCACTATTCACAATAGCCAGAAGGTAGAAACCACCCAAATGTCCATCACCTGCTAAGTGGGTAAACGAGAAGCCAACAGGCAGATGTGTAATGGGATATTATTCAGGCATAAAAAAGAAATGACTGCTGATCTATGCAAGACCACGAATGAAGCCTGAGAATGTTATGCTAAGCATCAGAAGCCAAACACAAAAAGTCACACAGTCTATGATTCTATTTAAGCGAAATGCCCAAAACAGATAAACCCACAGAAGACAGAATGCAGACTGACAATGGGCAGGGGGGCGGGGAGGGAGAATGGGAGTCACCGCTTCATAGGTGCCAGTTTCCTTCTTGGTTGATGATGTGTCCGAGAACGAGAAGGAACTGGAGGTTACGCAATGCTGGGGACGTGCAGTGCCACTGAGCTGCATGCTTTAAGGTAGCTAACTTTACGTCATGTGAATTTTATCTTAATTTTTAAAATAATAGTACAATGCAGAAACTTGAGAATAAGAGTAATCAAAGTCTCTACAACATATTTCTCTCCTCAAACCACTGGTCGGTAACTACAAACCATTCAACCTGCCACTTGGTTTCTGAAATGTCTTTTTTGTTTTTCCAGGGCCTTTCCCCTGAGCCACATCTCCAGCCCTTTATTTTTTATTCTGAGATAGAATCTCATGAAGTTGCCCAGGCTGACCTTGATTTTCCATCCTCCTGCCTCAGCCTCCGGGAGAACTGGAATCACAGGTGTGCACCAACCACCACGCCTGCTCTGAAATGTCTTTTTATGGGCCCTCCTCTCCGTCAGCTGCCTGCTCTGAAATGTCTTTCTATGGGCTCTCCTCTCAGTCAGCTGCCTCAGGGATCTTCCCACTCCATGTTTCGCAAGATCCTCTGGCTGAGAAGCTCCCCTTTTCTCCAACTACATCCTGTCCTTAAGGAGCTCCCAGTGCAGTGGCAGAAAGGAATTCTACAAAGAGTCACAGAAAATGGGCAGCCAGTCTGGGTGGGTAGTGAAAGGCGGTCAGCGTCGTGGGGCACTGAGAACAGGAGCCTCAGTGTGTGTAGGGGACCAGAAGAGCTGTGAGTCAGGGGAAGGCATTTCCTGCAGGAAGCAAGTTCTCTCCTAAAGCATGAGATGAAGTCACCCAGACCCAGGGGGAGCACGGCCTTGGGACGCAGGGAAAGCCAGGCGGAGAGAGGCTGGCAGCACCGGATGATGCCTGACTTGACTAGTTCCCGATCAAGGAGGCCGCAGATGCCCAAGGATGGATCTTGTCCCACTCTGCCACAAACAACCAGTACAGCCAAGATTCCCTCACTCAAAGTGCTGAGGACGGAAAGTACTTTGGATTTTGGATATTTTTCCCAAAAAATTTGAAATATTTGGATATATAGTAGATGTAATGCAACGTCATGAGGCAAGGGCTCTGGCCTAATTAAATTCATTTAAGTTTCCTGCATGCCTTATACACATACAAATACATAGAGCCTGAAAGTAATTTTATACAATATTTTTAGTGCACTTGAATTTTTTTTTCAGTTCTGGGAGATTAAACCTAGGACTTGCCCTGAACTACATCCCCAGCCCTTATTATTTTTTATTTTGTGATAGGGTCTCACTAAGTTGCCAAATTTCCCAGGCTAGGCTTGAACTTGCAATCTTCCTGCCTCAGCCTCACACAGTGCTAAGATCACAGACATGCCCCATCATACCCGGCTCAGGGCACCTGCATTGTGATGATGACCTATCCCATGAGGTCAGGGGTGAAATTTTGTACTTGTGGTTTCAGGAAGATGCTCCAAATGTCTTAGATTCTGGAACACTCTGAATTTCAGATTTTCTGAATTAAGGAGATACATGTACATCTCTTTCTTCTTATCAGACCAGGACCGGGCAAGTTCCAGGGGCCACATGCATCCAGAGCTTTGCAATGGTTTGCTCCAAAGTGGGCTGGGGCCACACAGGAAGGCAGGGCCTGATTCAGAAAGTGAATTCATGCAAAACACATATTCACATCTTCTTCAGTTTTGTTCCAGGTCTGGCGCTCTAGCGGCTCCCTTCTTAGGCCACCTGAAGCGCCCACACCCAGCCTGGCCTTTCTGCAACAGCCCGCCTGACTGCCTAGCAAATTGGTTCTCCTTGGGATAATCTGTCTTACATAAGTTTTCCTCCTTAGCATATTGCAGTTTGCTGACTGACAGGGACCATATCACGTTTCTCCTTTTGCCTTTTTCAGGGGAAAAAGGGCACAGGCCACGAGGCCAGTGCAGGGCACAGCACAGCACACAGCACTATCTCGGGTGAACTGGATCCCAGGGTATTGTACATAACCAGAAACAACATCCAACTCAGAATTTTCAAATTGCACCTGAAAGCAATTTATGAAGTCGGGAGAGTCTTTTTCTGGGAGTGTTGGGGGTGCTGTGCATCAAGCCCATGGCCTCCCACAAGCTACACCTCAGCTGCACCCCCAACAAAGGTCTTGGAATTCTTCCCTTGGTTCTCTCTTGGTAGGAAGTAGATCATAATGTAAATGAGACCCAAACTCTCCATTACTTCACCTTCAAAAACTAACACTCCTCCTAGGGCAGCGGCTACTTCCAAGGGCACATAACACAAGCATCTAGCAGGCCAATGAAGACATCCACCCCCCTGGGCAAAAACAACAGAGACAGTGGTGCCAACGAACACCTGCCAGCCCGGAGAAGACTCAGCGTGGGGGTGTTCGCTGCACTCTTGGACCTTGTCCTATAGTTAGTACCAATTTATGACCCAATAAAAATACCTTCCTAACATTACAGGTACTCCAACAGCCATGTGAGATGTTCCTTGTATTTAAGAAAAAATATTCACTACACTTTGTATTAAAAAAATTGACTGTTCTTTGCATTTAAAAAATTCATTTTGCATTAAAAAATTATTTGAATTTAAAAAAATCACTTAGTCCAAAAATGCACTCAGAAACAAATATAAAGGTGCTAGAGGACAATTCCAAATTTCTGAAGGGATAGTTAAAAATTAAGTTTCAGAAAGAGGCATTTGGTTTGATGGGGTGGGAGAAGACAATCACTCATGGAAAATAAGTAACCTAGAACACGTTCACAGTTTGACATTGTTCCGGAAGGGAGGGAAAGGGAAAAAACACGCTTCCATTATAAAACAGCTAGACTTTAGCTAGCTGTCCGAGACTAGATTACCTGTTAATACTGTCATTTGCTAGCTGGATTCCAGAGTCTATTTGCAACACTGTTTTATAATCCACGTAAGCCTTGCCATACTGCTCCAAAGCTTCATAGGCCATGGCTCGCCGCAGAAGAGGCTTCACGGAGAATGGATGGAGTTCCAGAGCCCTAAAGAAGACAAAAACACTACTTATCATTTACTTCAAAAACTGATCATACTTAACAAAATATATACTACAAGAGTGGGGCTCAAAAATGTATATAACTTTATATTTCATCTTGGGGACCTGGCAACATACCAAAAAGAGAAACCCAAAGTAGCAATCAAATTTCTGGTTATTTTCTTTGAAACCAGGACCAAAGCACTCTGGCATTTACTCTTTCCTCTTTCCCCACTTAGCAGTGGGTATTGCCCTCCCTTATGCCCTCGCAGAGCCTGGCCTGGCCCCAGGCACACAGCAGGGATTCAACAGATTCATGTTACTGACAAATTAAAAAGAAAATTTTTACCCACCTATGTGTTTAATAAGGTAGTTCAGTACAGAACCACAAAAACTTGCATAAGGTTTTGAAAATGAGCTCTCTCAAACTTTTCACAGTTCATTATGATTTACTTGCACAAAAAAGTGTCAAAAATAGAGCAGAGAAAATCAAAGGACTGAACACAGTATGATTTATTGTAAATCCTGACTTTTTACCTTGCATTTTCTAGTCTAGAAAGTGCTTTCAACATCACTACAGATGTATTTCAAGGTCATATTCTTTGGGTTTATTTGCAGTAACTACTTAAAGCTACTCTGGTACTTAATGGACTTCATTATATTCTGAAATAAAACATATGCTCAGAATGAAAATGATTATACCCTTGGTTTTAATAAACTCATGTGAAGCAATGAAGAAGTCCCCCATGCTAAGATCGCACAAAGAGCCTGTGCCTGATACAGCCTCTACCAGACAGTCCACACTGGAGATTGCAAATATGTTCTTCTTTCTAACTCGTATGCTATAAGCAGTTCATCTATCAAGTGTTTAATTTGCCTCGGGGAAAGCAAGAGTGAGGGCTGCTTTAACTTTCTTTTCTAATAGTCTTAAATCTGCTGTCTACTTCCGCCGCCAGTGACTTGGCAAGGAGGAGGCGCTGGCAGAGCACTGCTCCGTGCTGGGCCCTGCAGACTTTCTCATCTAACTGAACAACAAACCTCTAAGGTAAGCATTAGAGTTCCCCACACAGGCAGGGAGATTGAGGGGCACATGGAGTGATGTGTCCTTGTGTCGGTTCTTTTGGACATAGTTACAGGGAAGCAAGCACACTGCCTGGCCTGGGCGCCACTAGATACGGTCCCAACACACACACACACACACACACACACACGCGCGCGCGCACGCGCATGCTGCCCACAAAGGAACTGAGTCACCTGCCACGGGACTCCTTCACAACTCTCCACAGCCCCTTAACTGCCCTTGTGGGAATCTACCTGAACTCTGTACCACAGAAATTATTCTAGAACTGCCATTAAACCTAACTGGCTTCATTTCTCTGCAAAATAATCAAACTGCCCTGCCCTGGTGTTCTGAATATGAATGATTTTAATGATCATATTTGTGCTGTGTTACTTTTTTGTTTTGTTTTCTATAATAGGTTTATGTTACTTTTGTAATCAGTAAAAGTCATTTGAAAATAAAATTAAAATCAAGTAAAAATACTGAAGCACTAGACAAGGATACTTGGGCATCCAGAAGTGTCACCTGCACCACTGTCTGAAATCTAATGTAGTTTACTGCAGAGGGCAGGTTAAGGATCAGAGCCTGGAAATGTGCCCTTCTCACGAGCATGTGACCTCCAAAGCTCCAGGCGCCATTTAGCCAATCAAGATGCTCCTAAGTGAGGCCTGGGACCTAAAATTGATAAATGAGGCAATCCTGAAAATGAATATGATGTTTGTAAGTGGAAATTCCACTAAGGGGGAAAAAATTACCCATTCACATACAAACAAGCACAGGGAACTTTTAAACCAGAGCTGTCTATTCAAGTTAACACAATTAAGACCCTGAGGAGTCTCCTAATTCCAAACTTGTCAGAAAGTAGAAAATATTAGCAAAAACAGAGAACTACGAGGCAACATTCTTTTGATTTAGTCTGTCAAAATAGCCTCGGTGGAAAGTCACTGAAAGATTCTTGCGGTGGTTTAGATAACCCGAAAAGGTTCTCTAAAAAAGGGGAAAGATTTTTTAAACTAATAATTATGAGAATAAAAATTGTCTAAAACAATGGTTCTCAAACTTTTGTTAGACGTCATAAACTCTTCTCATGTTTCACCTGGAGGCCTAACACAGAAATGCACCCTAGGTGAGGACAAAAACAGGGACAGGAGCCCTTCGGCTCCCCCATCACTCCCAGCAAAGATATTCCACAGTATCCAGCAACTCACCGACACTCTTCAGACTACAGACATTTAAAATCAAGTGGCACGCATTCCCAATGTATATAAAAAATCATTTTCACAGACTGTCTTCCCCCTTCCCCTTATTTTAAACTTTACCTGCGTAACTTTTCCTTTTTCAATGTCTCAGGCAGGGTACCACCTGTCTAGTAATGACAACTCACAACTCACAGAACTCTTCAAAGAGCAAAGACAATTAGCTGAAAAGCTAACAAAGAAACTGCCTTAGAAATGCTTGATCTTTTGGGAGTAAAAAGATAGTCATACTGCCTGCTAATAAATTCTTCCTACTTCACACAGTTCAAGGCGCATCATGGCTTATCTGGCACTGAAACAAGTTTGAGAATCACAGCTTTGGAGGCAAACCACCCCTCACTGGGCACCATCTCCATGGCCCTGCTGCTGGGGCTCAGATGCCAGCTATCAAAGAAAACATCTAAGTAGGTCGGCCTCTACGGAGATCAGCACTGACCAGCAGGGCTGGATTCCTTGGCTAGAAAATACTGCTTACCTAAGGACATGGCACCTAAACAAGGGACGCCCTCCTTTCCCCCCAGCAGCCCGCCTCCTGCTCTCCTCTGAGGACAGCCACCAGTCTAGCCTCTCTGGACATCATGGCTGGACTCCCATCTCCAGTTTTCCTGGGTTACATTGAAACACGGTGAATTTTAGCCAGTAAATGTCAGCCTCCTTAAACGATCTCTCTGAATAGCAGAGTGAATCCCCTGTTTTCCAGCAACGCTAACTTCATGGGTCTCAAGTTTTAATTGAAGAATCCTGAGCTCACTCACTTCAGGAAGGTCCAGATCAGTCTGGAAGGAACGTATCAGAAACAGACACTTGAGCTGAAAGGATGTTGGCTGCAAATCAGTGTGCCTGGTACCTAACAGATCCACAAGGTCTTATCAGTTACTTACAGCCAGTGGTAAATGTTTTAGGCTCTGTGGGAAAAGAAAAAAAAATCCTAGATTCATGGCATTTGTCAGTTTCCATGGTATCAATAATGGCACCACGGTAGATTTCAGGCTACCAATTTGACTCAATCAGCCCACGAAATCCTGAAAATATAACAATCAGCTGGTGTGAGATACCACAACGGTGGATGGTGTCGGGCCAAAACATAAATATTATTTATGTTAAAAGTGAATGTATAAAATTGTCAAAAAAAATCCAAGTGCCTCAAGGTCTTCTTTCTGAACTGTCACCAGCAAACTTCACCTGTATCAGTAAACTGATAATGCCAGTGAAAGAAATAACGAGCCGGTCACCTTACAAACAGCATCCACACAATTTACTGTCCAAACTAGAGCTTCTGAGAGTGAAAAGGGGTGATAGTTACAACTGAGGCAACAGGAAGAGTAAACCAAGACTGTGTTAGTCAAACCAGGACACGACTTAGAGATACATTAGTAGTAACTTCTTGCCACAGGGCTTCTGAGACAGGCTCATTACTTAATGGTAAAAGAAAACAGCATGTTTTATTTGTGTAAATACATTCATCCGTCCTGGCAGGCAACTCATGAGTACCATCGTGACTGTTGCTTTAAAGGGGCCAAAGCCGTGGGAGACAGGGCTCCTGACCTCAAGGAGTTTAAATCCATCAGTGACACAAAGAGCTACAGGGATGACCAAGCGGCAGCTCAGGTTTTACAAACCTGCAGGCAAGCAGGGATTTCAGAAGCAAAGATGTAGAGGGGGCATCACCCGCCTCCGGGCCAGGAGGGCAAAGGCTTGGAGAACAAGGTGGTGAGTGGAAGGGGTCCAGAGGCCCCGGCAGAAACAGAAAGCTCGGGCCGGGGGAGCGGATAGAGAAATTCATAATTGTCTGGAAGACAAGATCGAGCCCCAAGTCCTGCTGGAAGCACTGTGAGCAGCATAATGTTTCAGGAGACATTACCCTGGTGCAATTTAGACTGCAACTAGTTACTAGGCTTCTGCAGTAGTCAAGGGGTGAACTAGGGTGAGGGCAGCGGAAATTTAAAAAATGTGCAGTTTTCTGCAACTGTCTTCATAAGAGAGAAAACAGAGAATGATTTTTCATGTATTAATCAACCGACATAGCCTAACACTAGTTTAAGAAGTTAGATTCTTATGCAGAAAAACAAGGAGGCTCTTGACTATTGCCTTCGCCACACTCAAACGGTGACAACGTCTCCATAAACCCGAAAACGTACGGTTTACCTGTTACAATCTTGAATGCAGCCACTGCAGTTTCCTTCTTTTAGGTAACACGCTGCTCTATTTGAATATAAGATACTTAGATCGTCTGCACTCTCGCTTCCTAAAATGACAGGTAATTGAAGACGGTTAAAAGTCCAACGGCAAAATCACACTTGGGCAGAATGACAAGACGACTGCGGACTCGGGGACCCCGCGGCCCTTCCCCGACCCGGCGCGGCTGTCCCCGCGGTGGGCCGGGGGCTCCGCCAGGTCAGCCGCGCGCCCTCGGGGCCCCGGGGCCGCCCCGCCCGGCTCGCACAGCGCCCCCTACCTGCCGGCTCCAGCCGCGCGATCGCCGCCGAGTAGCTGCGCGCCGCCTCGGCGAACTGCCCGCCGCGGAACAGCGCGTTGCCCCGGCTCTTCAGGCCGGCGGGGTCGGCGCTGGGGTCGGCGCTGGGGTCGGGGCTGGGGTCGGGGCTGGCGCCGGCCGCCGCACAGTCCTCAGCGCTCCCCGCGCCGCCCGGCGCCGTGGGGGCCGGGGGCCGCCGCGCCTCCCTGGCCGGCCGGCCGCCGCCCTCGGCGCGGGCGCTCGGCTTCCTGGCGGTGTTGCCCATGGCGCGCGCGGCCGCTGCGGGAAGACGAGCGGGGCCCGGGTTTGCATCACCGGGCCGGGCGGAGCCGCGAGGTGCCCGGCCCCGGCCCCCGGCGCTTCCTGCGGACTCAAGACCGGGCTCCTGGGCCCGAACTTAACTCCTTAACCGCTCAAGGGCTTGAGAGCAAAGCCCGGCCGCTCGGCGGCATCGTCTCCCCGCCTCGGCCAGCCCGAGTTCAAGACTAAGGAACGAATGAATGGAGGCGCTAGACCTTGATGGGTGCTTGGATGGCACCCAAGGTTAGAGAACCCCTCCGTATTTTAAAGGGTTGAGAGAGAGGAGAGAGGAAAAAAAAAAAAAAAAAGATCGTCTGAAAGAAAAGAATCAAATGATTGTCAAGTCACTTCAAAGTGAATTTAGCAAATAAGTCACATGATACAGGCCCTCATTCTTAAGCTTCAATAGGGAGCCCTAAAAACAGTAAATTTTCCATTCCGGTGCCTTACTCAAACTAAAATTCCTCTTGAATCTGATTAAAAGATTTCAAGTATAATAACCTTAATAACTGATGACTGAATCTACTGTTTTTAAATATGAACATTATGTATATTTCACTAATGCGTGTCATGAATATTTAAAACAAAGCAATTAATCATTTCAAGGCACTGTTTAAAAAACACTTAAATATGGAGTTTTCTCTTTTAACAAGTTCTAATACGATTTTTTTTTTTTTTTGGTACCGGGGATCGAACTCAGGGCCTCAGGCTTGCAAGGCGAACACTCTAACCACTAAGCTAAATCCTCAGCCCTCTAATATGGTTTTTAATGACTGTATTTTCCATTCTCTCTCGTGAATGGTAAGGCCAAAATTTGAAGGATAAAAAGCACAATTACATAAGTGGAAATCAATCATATTAAAACAAGCGATGTGTATAAAGACACGTTAACTAGAGCAATTCTTAATATGGCTGACTAAAATCCAATTTAGATCACCAACCAAAGGGGGGCGCAAATATTAAAACAATAGAAATATTTTGTTATAGAACTAAATCCCACACTGGGCCCAGTGAAGACCTATGAGGGAAGCTAGATGCCCACTTTCCTGCCTGCTCACAGACTCTGTAAGGAGAGGGAGTATCAGTCTAACAGCTACCACTGTGTGATAATGGCCTTTGTTTCCAAATGATCTCTGCTGGAAAGAGAACCATAAATAGATGGGGAGTTTCTGAGAGAGCGCACAAACTCAAATCCCCAGATCTAACCATCCTGAAAAGTAGGCAGGTGCTTTTCTATCTTGTCTTTATTCTTTTTGTAGTACTGGGGATTGAACTCCAGGGCCCTCGCATTGAGCTACATCCCCAGCCCTTTTTTACTTTGAAACAGGGTTTTGCTAAATCACCTGGGTGGGGCTTGAATTTGTTATCCTCCTGCCTCAGCCTCCCAGAGTGAGGTGTTCCTGGACACTGAGGTACTCTTCAGAAGGCTGAGTGAAGAAAGCCTGCCAACTATCCTTGTCTCAGTAGCTTCCAGAGTAGATGCTCCCTAACTGTCTGACGCCCCTTGGCCTGGCCCACCCCTGCAGAGCTTGTTACAGGAGCAGCAATATCAGCCAGGGTAACAAATTGCTACAACTGCTGCATTTCCTTAGACTTCCTGCAACCTGACCAGAATGGCTGGGAATTCCTTCTTGGAATGTGGTAGGATGGGGAGCAGCATGCAAAGATTCCAACTTGATAACTTCCCTTTGGGGCTGTAACATTATCTTCCTGAAAGTGACTCACACTGCTCCCGCCCTGTCCACAGCTCTAGGGCTTTGTACGTGTCATCCGCCAAAGCAACTCATGCAACTCAGTGGAGGTGAGCATAAACTAGTCCAACCGGATTCATTGCATCCTGGGACCAAAGGATTACTTCTGAGTTTCCAGCCCCTTAAACTGCCTCATCTTTATTTGCTTTCCTGATAAAAGGAAACTCACTGGTCTTATAATTTATATTTTTTTCTATCAAGACTTTTTTCTGACTCATGTAATTTACACATTCTCCAATCTATGAATAATGGGGGGGGGCATGAATGGCAGGATCAGGAATGTTCTCCTGAAGGCCTGGCTGTCTGGAGATCTGACTAGGAATATTGCTTCTCTATGGGACTCACTCTAGGAAAAATCACCTACCTCAGACAGAAACATCTAACAATCTGTTAAATATTAATGGATTGGTAAAACGTTTATCACAACTGTCCTGATGCAGATTTCCTTCTTTCTTGCTTGTTTGTTGTAGTGTTATGTTTTTGAGGTAGGTAGGATCCTGCTATGTAATCCAGGCTGGCCTTGACTCGAGATCCTCCTGCCTCAGACTCCCAGGTGTTGGCCTTCTAGGCATGCTGAGCTAGATCCCTGGCACCTTTTTCCTTTCCTTCCTTCCTTCCTTCCTTCCTTCCTTCCTTCCTTCCTTCCTTCCTTCCTTCCTTTTCTTCTGAGGCAGGGTCTTGCTAAGTCACTAAATTGCTGGGCTCAAACCTGTGATCATCCTGCTTCAGCCTCCAAGAATGCTGGTATTATAGACATGCATCACCACGCCTGACTTCTGATTCAGATTTCTAGTCACAGAAGTAGTATTAAAGGTTTTAAAAATATATTATCCCTGGCCTGTTTATCTCTATTTGGGAGGAAGGCCTTTTAAGTTTCAAAACTAGCAAGCGCAAGGCCCTGAGTTTGATCCCTCAGGGCCCTCCCCCCAAAATCAAAACTAATCATATTAGTCTTAAACTCATTTGCTCCTCAACATATATTCAGGTTTTTTCCCCCTCTTCCATTCAGTTTTTGATAAAGAGTTCTCGGTGTGTTGGTGGGCATTCAAGTGAGTAAATCTATTTCTTTAAGCATGTAGCCTGGTGATGTTTGGCCTGGTTCTGGAGAACCTATACTCTCTTAGTTGGCATCCAGTAACCAGTTTTAGGGTATGAACTAAAAAGTCACACAAATTTTGGGCTATATCCCAATCATGTAGTTTACAATCCACACAACTGTGGCAAGTAATTTAACCTCTGTAACTTCTGTTTCCTAATCTACAAAAGTAATGGTAATATAACTCAGGGTTATATGAAACAATCTATGTGAAGCACATTTGCAGTTCTTTGAATGTGCTAATTATTCCACCCTCTTTTAAATAGTAATGAGAAGGGAGGTTCTAGTTAAGACGGAGTAAACATATTTCACCCTGTTTTCCCCAACTGTCAAACCCAAGAATTGTCAACCAAGAATTTGATAGCCAGCAAAAATATCCTTCAGAAACTTGTGATTCTCTGTGGTTAAGCCTCTCCAAATCCTAAGACTGCAGGCATGCATCACCAGCCCTGCTTATACATTCTTTTTAAATGCACATAGAATATTCAGCAAGAAAGAACATACCTAATGCCATAATGCAAGCCTTAACAAAAGAAAAAATAGTGACATAAAGTATATTCTGTGATCTTGACGGAAATAAATTAGAAATCAGTGACAGAAATATAACTGATAAATAGCAAAAATATTTGGAAATTAAATATGCCTTATGTACAGTTTGTAATAGCTAAATCTTGGAAACAGCCTAAATGCCCATCAACCAATGAATGGACAAAAAAGATGTGTTTTTTTATATATGATGGAGTACTACTCTGCCATAAAGAACAATAAGCTTGAGAAATTTCTAGGTAAATGGATGCACCTTGACAACATACTCTTAAATGAAATAAATAAGACACACATGTTTAAATACCACATTGTTTCTCTGGCATGAGAAACTGAAAATGTAAGTAAGGACTAAAATGTATAATATAGAGAAAGGGAAGAAATTGTTCAAATGAGAAGGGGAACAAGGGAGGGGGGAGGGGAAAAAGGAAAGGAGAGAGAAGAAAAAAAGAATAGAAGGGAAAAAAAGGAAACAAAGCTTTTGTACATAAGAAAGGGACCTGGGGTTGAAGAGAGGGGAAGGGAATGAGAAAAAGAGAAGCAGCAAGATATATCACGTGCAGGTACAAATTCCCTATGATGAATGTTATCATTACATATATCTAAAATTTACCACTACCCAGCACTCAGAAGGCTGAGGCAGGAGGATCACTGCAAGTTGGAGGCCAGCCTGGGCTACATAAGGAGTTCAAGGCCAGCCTGAATTAGAGTGAGACCCTGTCTCAAAAAATCTGAAATCAATAAATAAATAAATAAAATGTACCACTAAAATAGAATTTTAAAAAAATATGCCTTATGATCAAAGAAAGAGTTTCAAGGGAAATTAGAAAGTGTTTTCAAATGAACATATAACATATCAAAATGTGTGGCGTGTAGTTAGAGCAGTGCTCAGAAGGAAACTTAGAACATCAGATGCTTAATTGAGGGGAAAAGACGCAAATCAATATTCCATGCTCTGTCCTGAGAAACCACCTCAGAAAAAGAGAAGCAGAAGAGACTCAAAACAATCAGAAGGAAGGAAATAATGAAGAGCAGAATTAATGCAATTGAAAAAGGAAATAAAACAGTGAAAACATCAATGAAACAAAAGCTGGTATTTTGAAAAGCTCAGTAACATTGATTAATCTCCACTGGCAAAGGAAAAAAAGAGCTAAAATACAGATTACTAATACCACGAAAAGGAAAGATCATTGCAGACCCACCAGACATTAAAATAAAAATCAAGGAGTAAAATGAAGAATTCTGCATGGAGAAATTCAACTCTAGTGAAATGAACCAATTCCTTGAAACTACCAAACTACTAGGATTCACCTAAGAAAAAAACAGCTCAGATTTAAAAGAATTTAAAAGCATTCACATACTCATACACAAACTACAAGACCAGAATGTTTCACTGACAAATTTCCATCAAACATTTGAAGGAGAAATAACATCAATTCAATACAATCTCTTTCAGAAAACTTAAATTGAGGAAGTGCATCCCAACCCATTGTGTGAGGCTGGCACTGGCCTGATACTGAAGCCAGACAGGTCCAGGAATGTAGAAATGAGAAAAACAAGAAGACTATAGTACAATACCTCTTATTAGCACAATGCAAAAAATCTTCAATAAAATATTCGCAAATAACAGCCAGAAATAATTAAAAATAATAATAGCATGATGACCAGTGGTGTTTATCCCCAAAATTCAAGTCTTGCTGAATGTTCAAGTGAATCAATGTAATTCAGCATGTTAACAGACTACAGAAGAAAAACCACGTGATCAAAATCGGCTGATGCAAGCTAGGTATGGTGGTGCATGCCTGTAATCCCAGCAGTCAGAAGACTGAGGCATGAGGATCACTGTGAGTTTGAGGACAGCCTGGGCTACATAATGAGTTCAAGGCCAGCCTGAACTACATACTGAGACCCTGTCTCAAAAAAAAAAAAAAAAAAATCAACTGACGCAGAAAAGCATTTTTAAAAATTCAACATCATTTCATGAAAAAATTTCTCAGCTATCTAGAAAAATAGAAAGCTATTCCCTGAACTTGACAAAGGGCATTTATCAGAAACTCATAACGAATCTCAAACTGAATGAAGAAAAACTGAATGCTTGCTGTCTAAGGTTGAGAACAAGTCACATGCATTCACTCTCACCATTCCTATCTGACATCAAACTTCCTAGGCAGTGCATAAAGCAAGAGGAAAAAAGAGAGGTACAGACTGGAAATTAAAAAAATAAAACAGATTATTTGCTCACAACATAATTGCCTATGAAGAAAATTCCAAAGAATACACAAAATGGATCCTTGAATATATAAGTGAATTAATAAGACTGCAAGATACAAAGTCAGCATAAAAAAGAAATCGTATTTCTATATGCCAGCAATAAACAAATGAAATTTTTATTTTATGAAACTTTAAAAATGCTGTTTATAACCCCAGAAAATTAAAATATGTAAGTATAAATCAAAGCATGTGTGGTGCCTGTATGTTGAAAAACCACAAAATGCTAATGAAAAATAATCAAAGAAGACCTAAACAAATGGAGAGACATACCATGTTCATGGATTATAAAATTCCGTATATCTATGTCATTTCTCCCCCAAACTGATCTATAAATTCAATGCAAATCCAATCAAATTCCAAGCATGAGTATGTTTTTATCTATAGAAATTGATTTTTAGTATTTTGTATTTGCTATCCTATTTATTCTAAGTTACTACATATTATAGTGATATACAGAGAAAAAAATCACTTGTGTTTTGTAATGAGTAGAAATGTAAATTTAAGTAATATGACAAAAAAGACTTGTGGCAAAATAGTTACCACATATATGGCATTATTAAATGATTCTTTATGATAAAGAAATATAACTGACTATTAAGAGAAACTGGAGGAATGCAGACCATGAAAAATAAAATCTACCTTTAAGAAACAGATTTTAAAATTACATGTAAAGTGATGAATAGAAATTACTATACATCTAATAGAATGAATAAAAAAGAAAAAACTCGTAATAATATCAAATGCTGGCAAGGATGTAAAGAAACTCTCATATGTTGCCAATGGCAATGCAAAGTGGTGCAGCTATTCTGGAAAACAGTCTGGCAATTTCCAATAAAATTAAACACATACTTGTCCTATGATTCAGTAATCCTGCTCTTAGGTGTTTACTGTAGGAAAAATGAAAGCATATATTCACATAAAAACTCGTTTGTGAATGTATATAGCAGTTACATTCATGATTATCAAATATTGGAAACAACCTGAATGTCCTTGAACCAGTAAGTGGATAAACAAATTCCAGTACAGCCATATAATGGAACACTACCTAGCAATAAAAAGGAATGAACTAATGATACCTGAATGGCTCTCAATGATATGTTCAGGGGGAAAAACTAGTCACAAATGTTACATGTTCTCTGGTTTCATCTATATAACATTCTAGAAAAGCTAAAACAATGGCGAGAGAGAACAGAGAGATGATTGATAGGACTGGGGAAAGGAGTCTGGCTCCTGGAAGGGAAACAAGGGAGTTTTGAGGGGGTGATGGAACAGTTCTATTCTGGTTTTAGTGATGTTATGTGACATTATACATGTATTAGAACTGCATTCCCCAAAAAGTCCATTTTTACTCTATGTAAACATTTAATTAAAAAATAGTAGTAATTAGTATAGTTTTATATTTCATTTTGTTCCAGCTAAGATTTTAAATTATTTCCTTTAACTGTAAGACACTTACATTAAATATAAACCCTGAGACAAGAGAAATAAGAAATGGAAGGAAAAAATAGAAACAGAGCATTTGTAAATAAGGAGGGAGGAGAGAGTGAAGGGAGGGGAGGGGAATGGGAAAAAAGAGGCAACAAGATATATCATGTACAGGTATAAATCCCCTATGATAAATGTTATCACTATGTACATCTAAAATGTACCATTAAAATAAAATTAAATTAAACAAATAAATAAATAAATAAAGTTGAAAAGTATTCAAAAAATATATATAAACCCTGAGAAGAACCTTTGCTGCCAGTATTTATTTAAAATCTGGCTGAATGGTGAACATTGGTGCTTAAAAAAAATGCTTACCCTAATTTTTCCCTCATTTAATCTTATGATGTTCATTTCTTTTTTCCCAGCTCTCTCTGGTACACTTCCTCTTCATCTCCTCCTCTGTCCCTTTGTGTTTTTTGGTGCGGTTTTTTGTGCTTATTTTTGTTTTTATTTTTTTGGCGCTGTGGATCAAACCTAGGACATGGCACATGCTAGGCAAGTGCTCTACCATTGAGCTACACAACTAGCCCCTGCCCCTTTCTTTTTATTCTATCCTAACTGATCATATTTTAATCTGAGGCATATACTTTATGTTTTTGTTATTTTAAAAAACCTTATACTTACTATTCATTTTTTTTTAATTCAGTGATCTGAACATTTGCTATATCTTTTTTGTTTTTTTGTGGTGCTGGGGATTGAATTCAGGTCCTTGCATTTGCTAGGCAAGCACTCTACCACTTGAGCTAAATCCCCAACCCCAAACATTTGCTATATCTTAAATATAAAATACTTACAAGTTGATTTTTACTTGTTTTTGTTTTGTTCCAGTGCTGGGAATCAAACTTAGGGCTTTGTACATACTAGGCAAGTGCTCTATCATTGAGCAACATCCCCAGCCCAAGTTGATTTTTAGTTGTGAGTGATTTTCATAATTAATATTTTCCCTTTGGTTGCCCAGGGGTCCTTATGAAAGTGGAAAAAGTTTTATGCCCCTGGTCAAGCATATATGCAAGTCTTTTCCCTCACAGCTGACATAACTTTCACTGTTTTACCTTAAGAGAATAAAGCTTTATCTACTCTAGAGTCCTTTTTAAAAATTACTTTAGGGCTGGGGATTTAGCTCAGTGATTAGAGTGCTTGCCTTGCAAGCACAAGGGCCTGAGTTCGATCCCCGGCACCACAAAAAAAAAAAAAAAAATTACTTTAAAAGTGAAATTGTTTATTTCTCTGCATATTTAAAACATTTTAAAAGAGACATATAGTAATTTTCCAACAATGCGTTCATTTTAGGTATCTAGAGAGGGCCACCCTGAGGCATCTATTGAAGCCAACACATTTGTTACAACCAGGTGGATATATACAAATCACTCAAGAGAGATATTTAAGGATAACTTGCAAATGGTTGGTTTCACAGCTATTTACATTAAAAGGTGATCATCAGGAACTAAATTGAGCACTAGAGGGGAAAAAAAAACAGATTAAGAAGAAAATATGAGTTCTGCAGATTGAATTAAACCGTGTTAAGAAAAAGGTAGATTTACAAGCCTAAGCTAGAAAAAGCTTGGTAGGCTAAGAATTTCTGTGCAAATAGAAAAATTGAGCCAGCTCATTGTATAAACAAGTAGTTTTTTGCATATCCAAAATAGAAAAGATATTTTACTCTTATCTCCACTGCCATCTTCATGTTTAGTTCCACTTTTCTTTCCATTTTCATTTTCTGAGTTTTCTACTTCCTCAATAACCATCCTTTTCCCTTTGGTTTGGGGCTCGGACTCAGGTTCATAGTTTTTCATATTTCTTTCAACCTCTGACAAGGTTTTCTGCAACATAATCATATAAATGAAAATGGTTTTCTTTAATAAAAAAATCCATTCATAAGAATATATGAAGATATTAAAATATAAAGATAAGACTTTTTATGGGCATCTTTCTTTCAAAACAATTTCATTGCTATATTTGATCATAATTATATGCACCCACTATATAAAAAAACAACTTTAGAGTAACAAGTATATTTTAGGTTTTATATTATGATATATGGCCCATTTTGAGTTAATTTTTACATGTGGTTAAGATAAAGATGCATTTGGATAAGGCCTGAAAGTTAATATGTAAACATGAAATTATGTAAGGTCATAAAATTAAAAGTGATTTTTCTTGTTTCAAAATTTTCTTTTATAGCTTTGTTCCATTAACACTTAATAAAATATAACCATTGTCTAAAATAAACGGTGTGCAGTAGGTAACCTGATAGGTGTGTGTAGAAATTTAGGGACAATTTGTTGGAGGGAAATTCTCCATCTTTTTCTCCCATTTCTGACCATTCTGCGAGCCAAGGCACCAAGCCACCTTTGTTCTAGACAGTCTTTAAGGATCTCTGTACGGAGAACAGCCATGGAAAATAGAAACAACACTTCCCTGGAGAGGAGAGAGCAATTTGTTTGCTCTTCAGCATAATAAAGATGCTATTTCCCCCCAGAGCAGAGATTGGGCAGTTTGTTTATAGCCCATCATAAAAGGTGGGTGTTTCCTAAATTTGAGATGCTTCAGCGGTCACACAAGGCCACTGAGTGTGGGGCATCCACTTGGGCCACTCTGCACCATTGCTGGGAGCAAGGGGAACTGACAAGAGTGTGAAGCGTGGGGTTGGGGATTTAGCTCCTTGGTAGAGCACTTGCCCAGCAAGCACAAGGCCCAGAGTTCAATCCCCAGCATCTCCCTCCACCCCAAAAAAAAGAGTAGCTATACTTACCTTGGCCAAATCATTATCAGGTTCAACCTCCAGTACTTTCTTCAAATCATCTATGGCTTCCTGGAGCTTGTTTTGATGTTTATAAGTAGTGGCACGGCGCAGAAGAGCTGAAAATTTACCGAAATCAAAGTTACATATTTTGATATATGGCATTACAGTTATAACACACCTTGCAAGCATAAAAACATAATTAGCAAGGGACACTCGGATGTAATTATACAAATTTTAGACACACCCATTTTCATATTGCTGAACACACAGGAAATGGTCCTGTTCTAAGCAGAACACGCTGCATCAGGCAACTGTGTCCTATAATAAACTGGCCCTCCGGTAGCCTCAGGCCCGGCCGGCTCCCCCAAGGCCAGAGAGACTCTGTCCCTCACCTCCTCATAGCCACATCATTGGGAAGCCTTTTGCTGAAACAGTAATGTGTTCCTTCTTATCATCAGCACTACTATTGTTTCACCACTTTCTGAAAACTTAGAAAATCTCTTACTGAAATTCAGTATATTACTGACCAGCCTCTAGCTCAGAATATGGCACGTTAGTGAAATATAGTTGGTCATCTCTAAGATGATCAGGAGTTACTCGGCACAGGGAGCTGAGCGAATCCTGATGATTAAGTCAGCGCAGGTTCCCAAGCACACTGGTAATCTGCATCTGACTTTTGGGGAGGTTTTGATATACAATTTTATGATTATTTAACACGGACAATGAGTGCCTTCTTAGTCCCCTCATTAATCATTACATGAGGAGAGAACTTTGTGGAAGAAGTCAGTATGTTGATAAAAAATTAGGCTCAGTAATTCTGAGAAGTGAGAAATTTCTATTGGACATATTTTAATATGCTGTTTAAAACACATTTATAAATTTAACCAATGTGACTTTAGTCTTAGGATGAACCATGAAAACCTGAAGAATACATCATTTTGTCATAAATTTAATTAAGATAGTAGCATCATGCCTTAAGTACACTTCAGCCACCATCATTGTTACTCTGATTTCCAAAGAGAAGGTCTATGAAGAAATACTCATGACATAACAATTATCCTTTTTAAAGGGGGTAACTTATTTATTTTGAAATAATTTGATAGCTACAGAAAGTAGCATGGAGGAGTCCTGTGTACATTCAATCAGCTTCCCCTAATATTAACATCTTATTCAATCTGTGGGGATTATTAGCTACTTCAGGGACTTAAATTCCAAATGAAATTCAAAATTAAAAGTCAGTGTATGAAGATGGTGATGCACATATATGTTTCTTTCACATGTGTTTAATGTAAACGTATTATCTACAAATGGTCTTTAATGGATTCTGCCATAAATATAAAAGCATGCAATGACTGCTTTACCCTTTATGTTTCCAGGTTCTAACTCTAAGACCTTTTCACAATCCTGAAAAGCACTATTCCAGTTCTGCAATTTGATTTCTGCTTGAGCTCGATTGTTAAAAGCAGCAACAGTAGGAAGTGCTGATATGCTCCTAGAAAAGAAAGCAGCAACAAGCAGGCCAAAGTCAGAAACAAATAATCATACCCTGTGTGTTAGTGTAAAATAATTAATGAAAAGAAGAATTTAATATCTACCCGACTGAGGCTTAAAAAGCTGACCTGAAATGCTGTGAAATAATGAATACTCAGATACAGGAATAATAAGGTTAGTAACACACTGAATTTACCAACTATAGAAAGGAATAGAAGGTATAAATGGAAAAGTAATTGACATGGTTATTAAAGATCATTAATGGTGATTTAATTATTTAATTTTAAGAAAGCATTAGTGATTCTATAAGCACACTTTGTAAACAGTATTTTAGGGACTTCATCTACTTTTCATAGACTGTAAGAACTTCAAAAGTTCACTCAAGTATTTATTGAACTTCTGCTATGAGCCAGGTACTTTGCTGGGAATTGATAGAGTGCGGTAAGTGGGCTTTGCTCTTACAGAGCCTGTTTTGACAAGTGCTCAAGTAAGCAGAAGTGAGACTGCTCCAGGAGCCTCTAAACCGGTGGGGGGGCAGATATAGATTTAACCTAGTTAACCAGATTTCCTGGGGGGAAGGAAGGTTTCTCCAAAAAAGTAAGGTATGGACAACATTCTAACAGATAACTTGGGAGGGGCTGGGGGTATGGCTCAATGGCATGTGCAAGGCCCTAAGTTTGATCAAAAAGGAAGAAGGAAGAAAAGAAGAAAAGGAAGGAAGGTGGGAAAGAAAGAAGGAAGGAAGGAAGGAAGGAAGGAAGGAAGGAAGCAAGCGTGGGTTGGTTAGAATTAAGTAGGTCATTAGAAAGCATTTTAGATTGAGGACTCAGGATATACAAAGACTCTGTGGTGGATTAGGTCCAGTCTGACTACATAACCCAAGCACATAACTTTTATGCCGTGTAGACTTTCTGTCAAGTTCCTCTCAGATGGTTTCTATTCTCTGTTATAGGAAAGTGAGGTCCTCTGTCCAAGGTGAGAGTAAGGTGAAAATTTAGAGGTTTGAAAAAATATCAAAAAGACAACATAAGTGAATTTATGAAAAATCACAAGTATAGAATCTTGAGTGATTCTGGCATAGACTATTTAGCTTATTTATATTTTTTTCAATAATTAAAATATTATCATCTTTTATTTAATTTTTTAAATTTTATTTTAATGGTACATTTTAGATACACATAGTGATAACATTCATCATAGGGGATTTGCACCTGTACATGATATATCTTGCTGCTTCTTTTTTTCCCATTTCCCTCCCCTCTTTACTCCTCCTCCCTCCTTATTTACAAAAGCTTTGTTTCCATTTTTTCCTTCTATTCCTTATTTCTCTTGTCCCTCCATTCACTTCCTCCTTCTCCTCCCTTGCTCTCCTTCCCATTTGAACAATTTCTTCCCTTGCCCAACATAATACATTTTAGTCTTTATTTACACTTTCAGTTTCTTTACGTACACTATTTACACTTTACACTATTACATTTTATTTACACTATTCAGTTTAAATACCACCAGAGAAACAATGTGGTATTTAAACATATGTCTCCAATTTATTTCGCTTAAGAATATGGTCTCAAGATGTATCCATTTACCTAGAGATATCTCCAGCTTATTGTTCTTTATGGCAGAGTTAGCTCAGTGGTAGAGTGCTCGCTTAGCAAGCTCAAGGGCCTGAGTTGGATCCCCAGCACCCGCCAAAAAAGATCAGAGTAAAATAATTCAAAATACAATGAAGTACTAAAATATTATCATCTTCTAAATGGCAAGTTTAAGACACAACAAAAATCTGCTCACCTAGTATAATACATTACAGCCTCTTCATAATCTCCTGAGTTGAAAGCTTCATTTCCTTTTTCCTTTTCACGAGTAGCAAGAAAACCCTTTTCCTTATCAGTGAGACCTAGAGATAATGTTATCTGTTACATGTGAAAATACAATGTAATAGAAGTTTAAATCCAAGAGTGTTTTTTAAAAAATGTTTTTCGGTGCTGAGGATGGAACTCAAGGCCTTGTGTATGGTAAGCAAATGCTCTACCACTGAGCTACATCCCCAGCCCCCAAAGGTGCTTATTTTTAACATAAGTAGAAAATCATAAATAAAACAAAGCTTAAAACAAAAAGCTTTCCTAAGTTTAGGGGTTCTTAAAATATCATTCAGAATTTTTTTTCTTTTTCGGTTCTGGGGATCAAAATCAGGGCCTTGTGCTTGCAAGGCAGACACTCTGACCACTGAGCTAAATCCCAGCCCCATCATTCAGAATTCTTAAGAATTTGGATTGATTTTTTTTTTTTTTTTTTTTTTTTTTGTTTCTGGGGATTGAACTCAGGGCCTTGGGTTTGTAAGGCAAGCACTCTAACCACTGAGCTAAATCCCCAACCAAGAATTTGGATTTTTTGTTTTTATGGTTAGCTTTGTTGTCCACTATGGACTTCATCATCTTTTTATTGTGAAGCAGAAAAAAAAAATGTGAGCAATTCAGAGGAAAGAGAAGATTAAGAAAAGTAATAAAAACAAATGAATTGCAGTAAGAAAAATAGGCTTATATTTGCAAGGCTTAGTAATTCTAGCTATTATAACTTATTCACATAAAATTAAGTCGTTAAAAGATATAAATGAACCTGTTTGGGTGGCCAACTTTATAAGAAAATGAAAATACTTTTAATGGAAATATGTAACCCTCAAAAATAATGTTTTGTAGGTTGACAGTTGTTATTATCATTAGAAAATTTAAAGACTGCTAAATTATTCTTACTTTCCCCTATTACCTGATGTATTTATTCTTGTCTCAATTTTAGACAAATGTGACTTGTTGTGTACTACGGTCTTTTCTTTATAATCTTCATCAATTTTTGAACACTCTTTTTCCACATCAAATCTTAAATGGAAAAACAACAAAAACCAAAAAAAGATACAATATAAGCGAGGAAATATATTTGAATTATACTTTGAGTATCCCTAATCTGAAATGCAGAGGACCAGCAAATTAAATTCAGGAGTATTTACATATACACAATGAGATAACTTGTGGATAGAACCAAAACTGAAATTCAAATGCATTTATGTTTTATATACAACCTATACATATAGCCTAATTGAATGTAATACAATACCTTAAAATTTTTTGTACATGAAACAAAGTTTCATGGAATGGAATTTTCCACTTGGGGTATCATGTCAATGCTAAAAAATAAGTGTCACGTTTTGAACCATTTCAGATTTTTGGATTAGGAAGCCTTTCAACACATATTCAAAACATGCATAATGGGTTTGCTTTTCAAGTCATATGCAATCTTTCTTAAGAAAACATACAATTAAGCAAAGCTTTAAATATTAAATGATCTAACCTGCCCAGAACTCTGTCATTAAAATTGTAACTAATTTCTCCCCATCTAAAATGTTTACCTTTTTTAAGTAAAGTTTGGGTGAGTATGAAGAAAGCATTAGTTATTTTCGATTGGTTTATAAACAAAAAGGTGCAGTAGTTTTTATTTAATAAAAAAAAGAGATCAAAAGTGCTTAGACTATATTCTTTTAGTATTCTAGTAAAATAATTTGATTATTGTGATATGTTTGGGTTTATAATAATTATTCTTAAAGTTATTATAGTATATAATAGTAAAGAATTTTCCAATGACAAATTTTATATAGAGAAATGTAAAACATACTTATCCCACTCTGCATAATCTCTTGGAATTTTCTTTTTAGTTGGTTTATTTTTAGAAGAATATTTTTCCTGAAGGAACAAAATCATGTTTTATGAGACATTTAACCTAAGATTGGCAGGGTTTACTATAAATGCAATGCAAATAAAATACTGAATTAAGATACACAAATGGAATGGGTCAAAAAAAATAGGTAACCTTGAGGTTATAACAATTTATATATATATATATATATATATACATACATATGTACATATGCAATTTGAAAACTTATGTGTGGATACTCTATTAATTTTTTATCTTTCTTAGTACATGTTTGCAGCATATAATGATTACATTCAGCATGGGGAGTTGGTACGTGTACACAACACATCTTAATTCTTTTTGCTTTCCCTTGCCCCACCCATCTCTTGGTGCACTAAATTCTGATTCATTCTTCTAAAACTTGAGCACTGGAGAAACAAGAATAATTACTTTGCTGTATCTCTAATAGAGCTGTTTTGTTTGTGATGACAGATACCCAGCTTGGGCTAATTCTATTAAAAAGGACTAAATCCATTTATGTAACCAAACTGATGAAAGGGCAGAGATACTGCCAAATAAAGGGACTCCTGTGCCTTCTCTCCACACTCCCCCCCAATCTCTGCTTCTCTCTGCCTGCTGATTTCACTTTCCTCCAGAGCTACCTGCCTTCTCGTTGTCATTGGAAGCATGGCCACAGCAGTCTGGGATTAAATCCTCACAGGCCCCCTCATCAGAGAGGAAAAAGGGGCCATCTCTTCTCCCCACCTTCTGTAAAAGAAGTTCCAGGGAAGGACTGATTGGCTACCTTGGTCATGTGCTCATCCCTAACCAAGCACTACCTTGGTGCAAATGGCCTTCACTAGGTCCCAGGCCCATTGTTAAGGATCAAGTACGGAAGAAGGTTCTGCATTAGCTGGCAATGGGAGGAATGCGAACAGCAGCCTTTATGTTCACAAGTAGTTCATCTTTGAGAGCCATAGTATGTATGCTACATGTGTACTGTCACTAAGTGTGTGTTTGCTGGTAGACGACTCAGCAGTATTATGAACTATAAACTATCTGAAGGAGTACTGTCATTCTTACAGGCTCAATAAGTATTATGTGATGCTTGGACTCTATTTCTTGCTTATAGAGACAAGGCTCTTGATGATAAGATGATGTTTGGGGTTGAACTCTATCTCCCCAAAAGATGGTAAAGTCCTAACTCTTGGTACTTATCTTTTTGGTAATAAGGTCTTTGCCAGTTAAAATTGAAGATTCAAAGAAAAGACGAGAATAACAAGAATGAGTTAACCCAGAATGAAAAGATTTTGGTACCCATCTTGTCCGAAATGATAAGGATAGCTGAACTCAAATAGATGGACCTAGAACTCCAACAGGCCCCTTCTCTGTGAAACCACTGGCTAAAAAGGAGAGGTCTATGTGACAAAGTAGGGAGCAACCACAGAAAGGTGGAGATAAGAAAAAAAGAAACATGCACTCAACAGAAGAATGACATCTCTAAGTGCATGACAGTATCTATTTACCATTTTCAATTTGTAGTTCATTAAATCATATAATAAGATGTACCCTCCACTCCTCTATTGGATATATTAAAATTGTTCTCTGTAAAACTGCACATCAAATGGGACCTTATGGGCTCATAAAAACTGGTCAGAGCAGAAGAGACAGGACAGCAAAAGGAAAAAGAAGAAAGGTGGTAAACCCAAGATGTAAGCCTTCAAAGGAAATGCTGCTTCATTTCCATCTCTCTTGTGACACAATATGGCCTACCAAAGACTGTGACAGTACTTGCCAGCTGCAAACTTCCCCCATTCTCCCAGAGATCATGCTTGGCTACTCTGACTGGAGTGAGACAGCCCTGTCAGCAAAGCCAGCACCTTTTCCCTACACCAGGCCATCCCACCCCATGAAGCCAACCTTGGTAACATGAAGACAACTGCTTGAACCACGAACTGGAGGCAAGTGATCTCCTGTTCCTGGAAATGTTTCAGTTTCCTGAAAGTGCATTCTAGTTTCTTCTTGTTTAATTTCTGATACCCAGCTCTAAGAAGAATGGGGAAAAAAAGAAGGTGAATATAGAGTTTGAAATAATTACCTGGTTATTACAAAGACCTGTACACCCTAGTTTCCTGAGTCCGTTTCTAGGGGATAATGTGATAATGCCATTCTCTATTTCTAGAACACCCTTCCTGCCTTTTCTTTTTAATAGTGGCAAGCAAAATAACATAAAAATTGGCCTTCTTAACCATTTTTAACCTACGGTTCAGTCTTTTTAAGAATATTCATGTTGTTGTTGCTTGTCTTACTTATGCTTGGATATGTATACTTGTCTATCACGCCTCCAAAAATCCAGATCATAGATCTAAATTTAAGAGTTAAAACTATAAACTTTCTAGGAAAAAAACTTAGGACTCATGAATTGGACAAAGACTTCCTAAATAGAAAGCAAAGTCCCAAACCATAAAGTAAAAATATCAAAATTTAAAACTTTTGCTGTTCCAATGACACTGTTTTAAAAAATGAAAAAGGAAGCCATAGCGTATCAGAAAAATATTTGCAAAACATCTACCTAATAAACGACTTACATTTTCTGACTCAATAATGAAAACACAAAAAAACCAAGTTTTTTAAATGGACAAAGGATTTAAGAAAATACCTAGATGGCAAAGAAGCCTTATGAAAAGACACTTAACATCATTAGTCATTAGAGATATGCAACTCAAAAACACAATGAGATACCATTATCTAACTAGAAGAATGGTTAACATGAACAAAATTGGAATATTAAATACTGATCGATATGAAAAGTAACTAGAAAGTTTATGCATTGCAGGAAGGACTACACAATGGTACAGCCACTATGGAGAACATTTTGGCAGTTCATTCATCAGCTGGTAAGAGGATAAACACACTGTGGGAAATTCATACAATTCAATGCTAAGTAATTCAAAGGAATGAGCTATGGACACCTGCAACAACACAGAGAATCTGGGAAGCATCCACAAAAGACAATATACGGTATGATTATATTTATCTAAAAGTCTAGAAAAGGGAAAATTATGATATCAGAGCAGTTGAGTGCTTGCCAGAGGCCAAGGTGTGGGTCTGCGCTAACTGCAAAAAGGCAAAAGGAAACTTTTTGAAGTGATAGAAATATTTTATATCACACATATTTATTATACTTCGGTGAAATGTACATTGTAACATTGGTAATTTTTATTGAATATAGATTATACCTGAGTAAGTCTGATTAAAAGAGTAATGATACAAACAGATCATTAACAAAGGAAATTCAAGTAACAGATGAAAAAGATTCAACTTCATTAGTAATCAAAAAATACACTACTATAATTTTTTCAGCATGAAACTGATTAAAAATGATTACAGTACCCAATGAAGAGAACCTGAAAATGAGCATTCTTATACCTTGCTAGAGTGTCAGTATGAAGCTACAACTTTTCTGAGAACACAAGAATGGTTCAAAAGCCTTAAAAATATTCCGATCATTTGCTCAAATACTTTGAATTCCAATAATTTACATAGAGGAAATCATCGGGAAGGTGTAAAGAAAGACCACAAAACTATAAACAAACATGTTTATATAGAACTACTTATAGAAGCTGATTAACTTATGATTCTTTTAGAATAGGGATGTGTTATTTACATGTACCAACTCCCCATGACAAATGTAATCATTATGTACAGCAAACATGTACTGATAAACATCAAAAATTATGATTCTTTTATAGGCTAGAGTATTATGCAGCCATTTAAAATGCATATGCAACACAACTTCACAATATTTTTCTAGGTGTAAGAAGCAACCAATACTTCTTAAGTAATTACCCCTAAAAGCCCTTTACTGATGAAGAAGCCGCCTAAGATTTCAGACCAGTGAAGCAGACACAGTGTCACTACCATGTTTTTCAAAAACCGGTGTCATTCTCTACCTTTATATCACCATCAATTTTTTCCCATTCTTCTGTTGTAAAACTGGATGCTGTGGCCGCAGGCTTATCTTTCCTCAGAGCTCTACTTCCAGGAGCTAAGCTTTGAAGGCGCTTTTCACAAAACTCTGTGAGTTCAGGATAATATCCTTCCTCGCCAGACCTGAAAAGCATTTATGAGTTTAGTGTTAGCTCCGTATTTAGAAATCCTCTAGACCAGCGGTTTGCAAGTTGGGTTCCACGGAGCTGTGCAAAGCTGAAGGCTCGACCCACAGAGCCTTTGTTTTCTCTTTTAGCCTGTGGAGTGACGCAGGAAGAAAAAGGAGCTCCACAGAAATTAATTTCCATCACACACTTTGAAAGTTGAGGAAATACCAGGTACGCTCTTATTTTATATACATATGTTCATTTTATACGTAAGGAAACTTTTAATATATAAATGGAAATTCAGTTTTAGAAGCAGGCAGAGCAAATGTGGGCTTACTTTCCAATAACCTTCAGAGTTCAATTTTTGTTTAAAACAGGAATAGGAAAATGATGGCAGACAAACAGCTTAGACAAAACATCTCTAAATTCAACCACTGAAGAAACAGAATGCCTTCCTTGGAGAGTTAAATAGAAGCGTCTCTTCTTTTTTGTTTTTAGGGAAAATCAATCATTTCCCCTTCTCTTGTAGGTTCGTTCACTCTTAAATTTCTAGAAAATTACGAATAAATCCCATTTCCAAATTAATTTTTAAAAAACAATTCCATGGAAATCTAATATAATTAGACTATTCGTAGGATTCTTTGGATCCAATATTGTAACTCTGGCATCAAACTCTTTCATTCCATAAGTGTCTCATGTTTTTTAAAATCAGTCCTTGACCAAATATAAAGGACAAGGTGGACACATAGCTACTCAAGAGGCTCAGGTAGTAAGACCGCAGGATCAAGGCCAGCCTGGGGAAATTATCGAGACCCTGGCTCGAATTGAAAAATGAAAAAGGAGCCAGACAGGGGCTGGGGATTTGGCTCAGTGGTTAGAATGCTTGCCTTGCAAACACAATGCCCTGAGTTCGATCCCCAGCACCAAAAAGAAAAGAAGCCAGACACGGTAGTGCATGCGTATAATCCCAGCATTCTGGGAGGCTGAGGCAGGAGGACTGCAAGTTGGAGCCCAACCTGGGCAGTTTAGCAAGACTGTCTCAAGGTGGGGGGCAGGAAGGAGGGAATGAAATTCAGTAAGAAGATCTTGGTTTCAAACACCAGTAGCACACACACATGCACATGCACAAAGAATTAATTAACTAATTAAAATTAAAATAAAGAAGGGCTAGTGTAGGGAAACTCAAAAGCACAAGACGGTGGTACTTTGGTCAAGGCTGTGAAGGGAAGGGGATCTAGGAGAGAGGGGCTCTGGGTCGACAGAGTTGCAGCGCAGGTGCATCTCCCAGTACCCCAACATAAATAACTTCTGCAGCCAAGGTCGATGCTGGCCAGTGTAAATAACTTATATAACCAAGGCCGTTACTGGCACACAGCCACTATAGTGCATTGTGGTATAAATGTAGACTAAGCGGCAGAGGACTGCTGTGAGAAGGGGCGGACCAGGCGCCTGAGGGCTGCAAGAGCAGCTAAACCGAGTGACTAAGGCTAAGCAGCTGAGTAAAAGATATTTAACCCAGTCCACAGTTCTGTGTCTCTTCTTCGGGCTGCCCAAATCTCAAGTGAACCTTCCCAGCCTCACCTGGTGACAACACAGCTAGGGATGTAGCTCAGTGCACAGCATTGCCTGGGCTCCACCCTCAATACCACACCAAATATATACTTATATGTATGAATGACAACATTCTGCTGAGAAGCACAAGTATGATTTTTCATCTTTCCATTTCAGAAAGGATAAGGTTATTACATTAACTCAGACAGGGAAGACAGGGGCCTGCAGGTGATGAAGAAGAAAAGGAAACAACACAGGGATAAGAAAAACAGAGAAAAGAAATGCAAGAACCACTGTAAAGCTGTAAGAGCACTGAGTCTGGAAAGGAGGGTTCGTGCTCCATGGTGCCTTCTGCAGTAGAACCTGCTCTCCTCAGGAAAACAAGTCTAGAAATCCAAAAGAAGCATCTCAGGTTAGTACTCCAGACAGGGCAGTGAAGTGAATTTCTTTTTTTGGGGGGGGTGGTGCTAGGGATTGAACTCAGGGCCTTGAACTTGCTAGGGAAGCGCTGTACCACTGAGCTAAATCCCTAACCCCCTTGAAGTGGATTTCTTGACCACCAGTATTTAATAATCAATCAGCTCCATCGTTAACACATATCTAAGTCCCACCCCAGTTTTACTGGTCCAGAATCCCTGGGAATGAGAGCCTCGAGTTTGCATTTTTAACAACCACATCTAAGTACATCTAAGTTTGGTTATCACCACGATGGGGGTCTACTCTGGGGAGGTCCAAATTCCCTGCCTTCTGATACTATCTTCAGGCCACCATGCCCCATGGGATCAGCTTGCAGTAGTCACTCTCCTTTGTTACAGAGAGCAGGAAGTGGCTGGTGAGATAACCTTCCTCCTGACAGCAACTTTCATAGTTGCTTTACCTTTTCACAACAAATGCAAGCAAGGAAAGGAAGCAAGGAAAAGGCCTTCCTTCTTGGGTACTCATTAGCCCAAGTCTCCTGCTGGAAGTAGACCTAGTCAGAGCCCTCCAAACTAACCACAGGATCAAAACCAATGTTTTGGAACCCACTATATTCTAAATAACAATCTCAATATTTGAACATTTTCTCCAATATTTCTGTTGTTGCTTCAACTTTAGAAGGCAACAACAACATAATAAAAATTGGCATACCAAAACATGAAACTGTTTTTAAATGCTTACCTCAGCACATAAAGAATTTTTTCCAGGTGTTTGATGTCTGAACATTTTTCAATATACTTGAAATCCAAATGTTCAACAGGAATGTTAAATATTTTTGTTGTTCCAAAGCCCCACAATGATGGATAATCTTTGGTAGTCATGGCTGAAATATAGTATAGGAAAATAGATGTAAACTTAACATAAGTAGAGTGCTTAGTTTTCCCCATTATTTAAGTTGGTACAAACACAAAAAATATGCTTTCTTAGTTTTTTTCTTTTCCATTCCTTACTTCATTACACTGCCTACACTCACAACTATCAACGAATAGTTCCCAGGACTTCATTCTAAAACGCTCTGTACATACCTCTCATAGAACCCTGCATGTATTTTAATTATGTTTCTTTTCTCTTCTAGATTGTGAGAGACCTCATTTTATTTATACGTTTAGTTCCAGAACTAATATAATAGGTAGTGCTTTATATCCTTCAAGAAATACTTGCTAATTGAATTGGGAATGAGGAGGTCTTGGACACTTTGACTCTAATGATACTGCTGCTAATGATGGAGATAATAATCACTGCAGTACTTACAGAGTTTATAATGTGTGCTGGGTACCATCCTAAGCATATGTGATATATGACATACAAGTATATACTCAACACATTACTTAGTCCTCCAACTACTATGTCAGGTAGGTTTTGTTTTATATAAGAACAATACTAACAGTCGACATTCATGGAGATGAATTACCTTGTGCCATAGGTTACCTCACTTAATCTTCAAAACCACCCTAATGAAAGATTTTAATAACTGCTCCCAGAGCTAGGGGTATAGCTCAGTGGTCAAACAATTGCCTAGCATGTGTGAGGCCAACACTAAAAGTAAATAAATAAATAAAATAATAATGATGATGATAATTACCCATTTTATAGATAAGCAAGTTAACAAGTCAACTGCAGAAAAGAATCTCAGTAGACTACAGAGTCCACATCATACTTGTGCTTTTCAAATAGCAAGTGGCAGTTCATGAAATCAATTTAGTGAGTTGCAATCAGCACTGTTTTATAATGAAATAAAAGTGAATTCAAAAAGACTACCTGACGTTAAATATTATTTTATAAAAACTTTTATTTCATGTCCATATAAATTGAAATTATGTGTGTGTATAAGTGGACACGGTGCAAAGTGCAACATTTTTATTGGGAGTAACTATCAAAGTTTTACAAAAACAATTGCACTAAAATCTATTGGGTGATCATTCTAAAAACAGAAGTAAAAATAAGTCTAATTCATAAAAGGATTTCAGCATGACTTCCTTCTGAGAATCTGGTCATGTATCAGACCTGTGAGGAGAAAGAGGATCTCTGTCAATCTCCATATTCCTGATGGCTTAGACATGGGTATCAAAATCTAGACATGCTTCTTAGGCTTTGGGATGAGAGCCAGCTGAGAAATTGGACTGGCTTCTACAACATACTTACCTGCAGGGCCCACAATGACAAATGGCTCCCATCACAAGGAAAACCTGAAGAGTGAAAGTAATAGGAAAGAAAGATGAGTAAATTTTAAGTTATTGACCCTGCACAGAATACATGGAGTGCCTTGGGAGAATTTTCCAAAGAACTGGAGGATCTTTTGTGAGACAGAATTAAGCACGTCATGGGAATAAAATAGATTAAGGTAAATTGAAAATATCTGGCTGGGGATTTAGCTCAGCGGTTAGAGTGCTTGCCTTGCAACTTGCTAGCTCAAGGCCCTGAGTTCGATCCCCAGCACCAAAAAAAAAAAAAAAAAAAAAAAGCAAACTATTGAATAAAATGTAATGAAAAATGTGAAATGATACTGCCATCTCTTAACTGGTCAGATTTCATTGTAAACATTATTATAACATATCTCTGAGAATCTTTTTCAAAACCTACCGTGCCTTTTTTTTTTTCCTGTAAAATACACCTCAAGATTACTGTCAATTCTGCACTTCCAAAAAAGTGTCCCTTTATTTGCTCTTCTGATAGCTCTTTCACATCTCTTTGCGAAGTCTTTGCCTCTGGTTAAAAAAATACTCAGTCCTAGCTGGATTTAATTTCTTCTCCGTCATCCTGATCCACTTCCACTTCCCATATTTCCCAATCAGCTTATCGATAAGCTTTTAGGGCAAACGGCTACGGACCAGTGGTAACCCTAGTAACACGAAAACCCTGCCTGCCGGCTCCCACCGAGGCACCGTCTTTCCAGCATCAGCATGGCCAGGCGCCCCCTGCAGGTCGAGAACGGAAGGAAACGGCATCCTCCGGCCGTGGCAACGGTTTCTGTGTACACTCCGGCGGAAGAGGGCAGTGGGGTCGCAACTAGCCCGCAAGCTCCACAGCCAGCGTGCAACTGTCTGAGGTTGCTTCTCAGCCCCCGCCTTTGGTTATCAAGGGTGCCGCGTGGGCCAACCCAGCGAACTCCCGTGTTGCGACCCTGCCCCAACCATCTGTCATCATCAGTTGCACAGACCTGGAAGGTCATTCACCCCACAGCGCGGTCCTCTCTCCAGTGCCAGGCAGCGAGTGCTTCTCTGCCTTTCACCCCCGCTCCCCGACGAAGGGCCAAGACGATTCGGATGTTATTCTTGGCGGGCAGGTACACATCAGCACTCACCTGGCTCTCAGACCGGCTCCTGGGGGACGTACCCTGTCTTCGCGGCCGGTGCTGGAGGACGAGCGAGGGCGGAGGCTAGGACTCTGTAAGGCGATTGGCCGCCCCTGCTGACTGGCCTCGCAGGGCCCAGCCTCCCCTCTCAGCCCTCACCCGCGTGGAGAAACTAAATGTGCACATCCCCCTCCCCCTCCTTTGAGTTGTTCGTTTTAGATTTAAAATTCTGTCACTGTTCTGTATTCTTGTTAAGCAGATATCTACTCCCATTTAACTATTAAAACATAATTACAATTTCAGAATCTGCACTGCAACCTGTTATTTACTGACCTCCCTTTAAACAATAAAAGATCCCTTTTCGTTTAATGCATTCCATTTTCACAGTGTTGGTTATGGTGTGAGGAAGACATACAATTCAGATGAACTAATAGACGTCACTTGTAGAGAAATTTCCGTTTTAAATACATTTCAGACTAGTTAAAACCGATGGACAAAGCACCTACTACAATGCCTAGCACATAAAAGGAGGTCAAACGAATTCTTTTCTCTCTGCACTGAAATTACAGACTGCTAGCTGGGGCTGTTAGTGGTAAAAACACACAAGGTATATTATCGTTTCCATCGCCAGTGCTGGAGAATGGAGACTGTTAAATCTGCATGTTTATAGATACAGACTCAAAGTTTAGAATAAGCCCTAAGCACCTTACTCAATACTTTATCATGGGTAAGTGTCACATGTTCCTGGTCTTGCAAGTCATTTCATACTTCATTCCAGACAGCAAACTTCCTCCAAAATTATGCCTTAAATCTCTCTCAGCCACTGTAACTTCACATCATTTTGTGTCTAGCTAAGAAAGATATCATTCTAAATTTAATCAGGGAAATGGTGGTAATCCCACAGGTCCTGTAATTTTCTTTTCAGTCACACTTAATGTTTTGTTACATGTATACATTTATGCTGAGTAAATAAGCAGGATACAAAGCAACTTAAATAAGACAAGGTAGGCAAATGAAAATTATAAATTATCACTACAGCCTTTATAGATACAGAAGAAAATATTGCATCCAAGAAACAAGGAGGTGTGTATGAGAGGTCTAGTAGGTTCATGCAGCCATCTAAGAAGGGAAGTCTGGCTATTTGGACCCAAAGCCTAATGCCAAATCCCATATGGTTTACTGAGCTCTTTACTGTGCAACTCTGATATCAGAGTCCTACTGATTCAACTTTAAAATGGGTTCCAGTTACTTTTCATCCCTAGCCCAGCTACTACCTCTGGCATTAACTACTACAGATGGCCCTTTTTTTCTCTGCAAACCCATCTCTGTATAGTTTATTTTCACACAATAGCTTGAAGCCAAATCACTCCCCTGCTTACTGTCCCAACTTCTTTCCAACACAGCATCCTAACTTAGCTGGCTTCTGCCCACCTCTACAACCTCATCTCTTCCTCCCACTATCTCACTGCTCACAGCCTGTCCCAGAGTCTTCATTTTAAAAGGGGAACAAGATGAGCTCACATCCTGCAGGCCTTTTACTATGACTGCTTCCCTATCTCAGTAATGCTCCTTCCTGTTTCCCGAAGGCCGGCTCCTTCTCATCATTCAGTCCTCTGCTCAAGTAACCACTCCATCTTGATTAATCTATATAGGACTTATTTCGGAAGTGTGGGGATGTGTGTATCTGTATATACGAAGAAGCAACTTGTTTTATATCTCTTTATATATCCATTCATTTCTGATTTCAACTATAACTTTTCATAACTTTACACCGACAGCAAGTACACTGGTATACTTTGTATCAAATGGTGCTACCATGTTTATAAGCAATGACAAAGAACAGTAGTTTCCAAGGAACTTATTTAATTAGATCTTTAGAGAGCTCTAGAAATCCAAATTTTTAATAAATTTTATTAAAAGTATGGTTTGGGGAAACAATTTCAACCTTTATTGTGTGTGAGGTTACATGTATGATAAAATTAAATTACAAGTCATATAACTGAACGAAAAATTCTTTATACAAAGTATATATAGAGACCTAAATACAATCTGGTTTTGAAAATGAAATAAAAATGCAGTATTGTGTATATAGTTGTATTCGTAAGTGTGTTAAAAGCTCTACAACAATAAGAAACACTCAGGGGCAAATCCAAGTACCCACGATGACACTTCTCTGAAATACCACGTTTTAGCGAGCATCAAAAACCACCACTGTGTTTAACTGAGTTAAAGACCAAAAAAGTACATAAAATTATATAAGATTTAAGGTTTCCAAGTCACTTTCTCTTTGAAGTAAGCTAGTTTGCTATTTTACTTAAAATGCACAAAAGAATGGAACTATATACTATGATAATTGGAGATTATCTTTAAAAAAAATCTTCACTTTTTGTTATTATTTTGCAGATATAAAAGCCAACACATCAAAAAAAATTAAGCAGCATTAAAGGTGATAACTTGCTGACTTTACAGAATTTGTCAGTTACCACACAATTTACTCCCAGTACTTGAGCTAATCTGTAGGCCCTACTTTTTTCATTAGGTAGTGTATGCAATATTTACATTTCTCCTTGTATACTTTAGTTTGTCCACAAACTCAAGCTCAAGAAGGAGCACTTCTGTAAGTACAGCATCTCTAAAAAATACACTTAAGAGAACCAAAATAGTGTTTATTTACAGCCTATACACTGGTCTATGAAAATGGTGATCCTGTTTATTTCTGAAGTGACCCAAAAGTTATTACTGTTCTCACCGTAACTTAGTATCAAACCCAGCATTATTCTGCATTTCCTCTTCACATTTAGAAACCATAGACAGAAGGATACATCTTTTAGTTCTTTTCTTGTACATTATTCTGTATCCACATTCTCTACATCTGATTGGATCCCTGGATTTAATTTCATTTTCTGTGTGACATTCTAGAAAAGAAAACACATTTATTCAGTGCCTAAAAGAAAAACATTATAGACAAGGAAATTGTTTTAACCACATTTTTCCAACCAAAGCAACACAAAGCACTAATATATACTCAATCTCTTTAAAAAAAATTTTTATTCATACAGTGTATGTTTGCAGTACATAATGATTACGTTCATCATGGGAAGTTGGTACGTGTACATAACACATCTTAAGTAATCTCGATATGCTGATATTGCTAACTATACTAAGCAGGAAAGAGAAGAGTTGTGGGCAATGCTTACCCAGGTGAAAAGATGAAATCTCAACGAGAACTTTTTTTAATGGTTGCTACAAATCTTAAGTGCTCTTACTTTGTCTAAGTGCTACTCTTACCTCCACAGATATATATCATTGGCTGCTGCTTTGGAGGCTGAACGTCCTTCTGAGGGTCCATTGTTAGTCTCTGAAATCACAGACTCAAATATTGAATACTATCTTATCTCAAAGGCGCTCCTCACAAAACCAACCAAGCCCCAATTTTCTAAGGAGACGTTAAAAAGATCCCAATATCTTATCTGTACTTTTTCCCTAAGCTCGATGTGTCCGGTCTAAAGGATGAAACACAAAATACTGAACGTTTAACCCACACTGGACAAAATTTAAAAAATACCTTATACATGTTATTTCATTATCATTTTCACGATAGGGCCAGGAAATATAACTCTACAAGCGAAGAAGCTGAGGCTTAGAGAAGTCAATTTATTTGCACAGTATCGCTCAGCTAGTACAAGGCAAGGGGATTCAGATCTGACAGCAAAGCTAGCATTATCATTTAACACAACTTCTTATCTTAAAACTTCAGCCGGTGATAACAAAAAAAATTATATTCCTTGTGCCAAAAAATTAAACCCCTCAATGGGGCAACAAGCTAACCGAAGGGGTAAGAGTAACGACCTAACTCTCTCTCAGCGGCTAAACAGCTAAACTAAAACTCAAAGGACTAAGAGCACCGCGTCTATCCCAGCCTCTTCCAACACTAACCCTACGGGGACCCTTTTAACCTCAAGCGTCTAATTTGGGTCCAAACACCCCCGCCGCCCCGAAATCCCAAACCATCAATACCTTATCTGGTTAACACCGCGAAAATTCTCCCTGCGCGCTTCCAAACAGAACCTGGATGGTCGCGGCGTCTCTGCCAACTTCCGTCGCCGACTTGTGACGCAAGTAGAGGCTCCGCCCCTTCCGCCTCTGCAGCCCGGAAACTCCGATTGCTCAGAGGCGCTTCCGTTTTAGACTCTGCCTGCAGCGGTGGCGAGCCAGGACACACCGCAGCCGGCTGTTATCTTTGAACGCTCCGCAAGGTTCGCCATCGCTGAAAGTGTCTATTTCTCCCCTACTTACTTTCCTTTTCCAGGAAAGCAAGGCCTTGTAACGCTTCCGCAAGAGGGAGGAGGTTATGTTTCTGACAAATGAAGTTAGGAAGTAATGCTTTTCTGGAAAGGCCGAGGGTTGGAAGAAAAACTGAGATGCCAGGTGTCGGTGGAATCGTAAAGTAACCGTTAGGTTCAGAACACTTGTGATGGAGTGATCCTGAAAGTAAAACTTTCATGTTTGCAAATCATTTTGCGAATATGCTTACTCTCCACTTCAACTATCAAGATGATTCTGGCACAAAACAATCTGTGGGGGTCACAGTGGATCAATACATGTAGACTAATGGCTCCTACAGAGTGTTTGGGATAATACCAAATTACAGGAGGGAGATCTAGAATTTCCACAATTCATGAAGTGCTATGTTCCCTGTCCAGCGTACTTTTCCCCTACCAGTGAGAAGCTGTAGTTTTAGAAACGCCATGGAGCATGCGCCACACAAACTATCTTATTATCAATGGTAACATTAACATATCGAGCATTTACTATGTGTTCGACATCACTGCATTTCTCTCACCTAATGACGTAGTTGTCTTGCCATCCAGGGCTTTTAACTCGATACGATATGGTTATGGAGATGCAAGCTAATATTTCCCCCAATCTCTGTTTTTACTTTTTCCTTGATCATAACTATTTAAATATATCTGCATAGCTTGAATGTCACAGTCATTGGAAAAAATCTTCCATTATGTTAAAAGAAGCATCAGATCTGTGAGAAGCAGGTGGATTTTAAAGTCTGAGTCAATGTGGCACACACATGTATTCCCAGGACTTGGGAGGCTGAGACAGGAGGATTGCTGTGAGTTGGATGCCCACCTGAACTACATAGTAAGTTCAAGTCCAACCTGAACTACATAGTGAAACCCTGTCTCAAAAAACAAACAAGTAGATTCTGAGTCAGTGTTACGATGATACTGGATCCAAGAAAGGGAAGCCAAAAAGCAAAAAACTGTAGTGGTTAAAGAATATAAAAATATAGCTCACAGGCTTATATCTTGGAGTATACAAAGCTCGATGCAACCTAGATGTTACTAGGTATCTTTTTGACATTTATTGGGACAGGGAGGGATAAAAATTATTCTTCCACGAAAAATATAAAGGAGTTACAATATGCTCTTTTATTATCCACTTAGAAGAAAATGTCTCAAGAAAAATTAACCAAAGAGAAAGAGATGGGGGGGAGGCACAATGTTCAAATACAGTGTTTCGGAGTTGGGTGGATTTTATTTAACTATAAGCAAATTTCCTTGTCCAGTTTACATCAGGGTTGGGATGAAGAGCAGACACTACAGAAAATAAGTAGACAATATATTCTAGAAGATGATAAAAATGCACAGAAAAATGAGCCGAGAAGGAAGATTTCCAATGCTGAGCAGGACAGTGTGAAATGGCTGTTACAGATTTGTTTGAAGAGCTAGGGAGGGTACTATTCACCCTGTGTGGGAGTGTGGGGGAGGCTTTGGACAGGTGCTGTGAAAAAGTATAATTCAACTGTTCCTTCCCTTAAGTCTACAGGTACCTCAATATTTAACAACCTCACACGAAATTCCTCTTACCCACCACCATTCACCCCAGCCTGTTCTCTCAGCTGTCTCACCCCATTATCTGTGCAGTTGATTCTGCCGACTGAAGTCGTTGGGTCCGGGATCTTCTCTACCCCCAGTTTTCCAGAGTGATGCAGAGGCGGTCTCCTTGCAACTACCTTCACCTCTCTTCATTCTGTCCTCTGTTCTGCTACCACAGTGGTCTTTCTACAGTGCTCTGCATTGCCTGGCTAGGAGATAAACTTCCAGCTCTCAGCATGTACCCACAACTTTCCATGGCTTGGTTCCAACCCCTCTCATGAATTTTCTCTTGCCCTTTCCGCCAATGTGTGTTAATTTTCTGTATTAACAAATTATCTACAGTTGTTCTAATATACCCAGCGCTTGACTTCCTGCCCTTGCACAATTCTGAGTTTAGAATTCCTTGTTATCTGTCTTTTAAATTACTACATACCCATCAAAATCTACCTCCTGCCAGGTGTGGTGGCACACACCTATTCTACAAGTTACTGGCGAGGCTGAGCTAGGAAGATTGCAAGTTCAAGGCCAGTCTGGAAAATTTAGCAAGACCCTGTCTCAAAATAAAATTTAAAAAAGTTATAAAGGGCTGGGATGCTTACCTCGGTGGCAGAGCACTTACTCAAGGCCTTGGGTTCAATCCCGAGTATCACCACCATCTCACACACACACACCCACACAGACACTCACACGTACACATAAAAGCCACTTCACAACATGGTCATTAGGAAGTTGGTGCCGCACTCTCTTCTCTAGTAGGGTTAGTTGGTCCCTCTTTCCTTTGCATCACTACAGTTCTATTCCGCACCTGTTAACACTGCGATTGTGCCTTAGGCATCTTCGTATTTCCAGTACCTAGTACAGTGATTGGCACATAGTTTGAGCCTCATATTTGTGAGTTTGACTTTGGATATATTACATTTAGGATGACTGAAGGACATACAGAGAAATATCAGAGTGGTGGTGATAGAGTAACCAAGTTATCTACTTTTTCATTCTTCTTCAGTGTCTATACGTTTAATCTACTCGGTTTTACACTTAATAGCTTGGGTGAAACATCTCGTAGTGAATACTGGGGAAACCTTTTCTAGTGAATATCCTCCTGCTTATGAACCCTCACCCCACCACCACCACTCAGGGCTGGGGATCAACCCCAGGGCTTCAGGCAAGATAGGCAAGCACTCTACCACTGAGCTACATCTCTAGCCAGCAGCTCCTGCATTGTTTCTAAAGGCATTCCCGTCCAGGACACCAGAGCTTTGGAAACAGTGTTTCCCAAAATGAGCACGAGGAGAGGAAGACACTTTAGCTCCTGTACGGTGCGAAAGAGACAGTGGCTGCTGGAACGCAGCACAGGGCCAGGACTGCGGGTGGCCAGCGTGGAGCGCAGCGGAGCTGGAAGAGCGGGACGCTGCCGTGGGGAAGAAGGGACCCGGCGTTGCTGAGGGGGAGGAAGGGGCGGGGCGTTGCTGAGGGGGG
>PVJO010000712.1:0-214237 GCA_004026905.1 Hystrix cristata
GAGGGGGTCTTGGAGGGTTTTCCAGAGCCCTAGAGTGCATCCCCGCGGAGAGAGGGCGGAGCTTCCAGAGGAGAGAGAGGTGTGCGCGGTGTTCGTGAGGTCGGGCAGGGCTCAGGGCACAGCAGTGAGGGACAGACTGGGCACGGGGCGGGGACCCACCGGCTCGCGGCTTCGGGGGTGACGGCGACGGAACCGGCTTCCACCTGCAAGGCTGGGCCTGCACCCTGGCCGGCCGCAGGGCTCCGTGGGCATCCCGGGTCCGGACTGCGGGCGCGTCCCGGCTGCGGGCACGTCCCGGCGTGGTCCTCTACCAGCCCCCCGGGAGGGCGACAGTCTCACTCGTTCCTTGGTCAGTCTCACAGACCAGGAAACCGAGAGCCCCCTCGCCAGGGCCGGCGGCCACACCAGCCTCAACCCAGGAGGGCGGCAGCCCAAACCCGGGGCGGGGTGCGGGGCAGGAGGGGCGCCGCCAAGCGGGGCTTCTGCGGGCCTTTCTGCCGCGACGGCCCCCGGAGTGGGCGGGAAACGCCTCTTGCCTCGGATCCAGCTGGCGAGGTGGCGGGAGAGCCGGACTGCTCCCTCCGAGCCCCAGCTGCACCCCGCCCCGCGCGGGCCTTGCCGCGGCCGCTCGCTACTGCCCGACACCGGCGAGCCCGGGGAGGCCCCCGGCCGTCCTGGGGTGGAGGGATCGAGGGCGCCCGGCCTGCGAGAAGGGAAGAAGCGGCGTAACTGCGGGCGTCCGTCGTGCGGGGTCCCGGCCAGGCAGGGTCTGCGGGAGGCTGAGCGCCGTCGCGGCTGCTGCCGGCAGATGGGCACGCGGCAGCTGCTCTTCCCTTTTCTGGCACATGCTTTGTTTTCTGGGCCAAGAGACACGCATCTAAGATATTTGATAGGTGTTTATATAAGAGGAAAAAAAACCTAAAAATTGTATAAAATTCAAATATAATAATTGAAGTCAATAATTGAGTCAATTTTCTGTAATGTAGACCTAGCAATGCAAAGAAGTGGAATTCTTTTGCGTAGGTAAAGGCGATTCCTTAACAGAGGCTCAGAGTGGGGCTGTCCACCATCCAAATCAACCGCACGTCTTCATCTGGCCGGGCAGATTTGTCACGAAATGTCGCATAGCTCATCTTGGAAAATGACTTCACACAGGTAAGCACTTTCCAACACTACTGTCAGTTCATGAGCATATTTTTTGTTGGTCTACTTTTTGAGACAGGAACTCACTGCCTAGTTTAGGCTGGCCTTGAACTCACTATGTAGCCCAGCCTGGCCTCAAACTTGTGGCAATCCTCCTGCCTCAGCCTCCCAAGTGCTGGGTTTACAGGCGTGCACCACCACGCCTGGCAAGCATAAGATTTTTTTTCTTCTCACTTTTATTTTACTGGTACATTTTAGATATACATAATGATAACATCCATCATAGGGAATTTGTACCTGTACATGATACATCTTGTTGCTTTTTTTCCCATTCCCTTCCCCTCCCTCCAAACCCACCTCCCCTCTTTATTTAAGAAAGCTTTGTTTCCATTTTTTTATCCTTCTATTCTTTTCTTGTTCCTCTGTTCCTTTCCACCTCCGCCTCCATTGTTTCCCTTCCAATTTGAACAATTTCTTCCTTTTCTCAATATAATACATTTTAGTCCTTATATACTTTCAGTTCCCCACACCAGAGAAACAATCCGGTATTTAAACATGTGTGTCCGATTTATTTCACTGAAGAGTATGTTCTCAAGGAATCCATTTACCTAGAAATATCTCAAACTTATTCTTTATGGCAGAGTAGTACTCCATTGTATAAAAAAACCACATCTTCTTTATCCATTCATCAGTTGATGGGCATTTGGACTGTTTCCAAGATTTAGTTATTACAAACTCTGCTGCTATAACATGGGTGTTCATATATCACTGGGGTTTGATGCTTTTAATTCTTTTGGGAAGATACCAAGAAGGGGAACAGCTGAGTCAAATGGAACCTCTAGTTGTAGTTTTTTGAGGAATCTCCACACTGATTTCCACCGTGGTTGCACCAGTCTACACTCCCACCAACAGTGGAGAAGGGTCCTTTTTCCCCCACGGCCCTTCCAGCATTTGTTATTGGCTGATTTCTTGATAACAGTCATTCTTTCTGGAGTGAGATGGAATCTCAGTGTTGTTTTAATTTGCATCTCTCAATGACTAGTGATGCTGAACATTTTTTCATATGTTTATTTGTTTTTATTTCTTCATCTGAGAGGTGTCTATTCATTTCAGCTGCCCATTTTGGACCGGGTCTTTAAATTTGTGGGGGGGGGGTCTGATTTTTTTTTTTAGTTCTTTATATATTCTAGATATTAATCCTTTGTCAGAGGAGCAGCTGGCAAAAAAATTTTTCCCATTCTGTGGGTTATCTCTTCTCTCTGTTGGTGGTTTCTTTCACTGTGCAAAATCTTTTTAATAAAATGAGACCCTAGTGGTCGATTCTTTGTGATATTTCCTGGGCAATTGGGGTTTTGTTTATAAAGTCTTTACCTACACCTATGTCTTCAAGAGTTCTACCTATTCTATTTCCAATAGATTTAGTGTTTCTGTTTTAATATATTGATCTTTGATCCATTTTTATTTTAGTTTAGTGCATGGGGAACGATATGGGTCTACTTTTAATCTTCAGCATGCGGAAAGTCAGTTTTTCCAGCACCATTTGTTAAAGAGGCCCTCTTTGTTCCAGTGAAGTGTTTGGCCCCTTTGTCAAAGATAAGGTGGCTGAGAGTGTTTGGACTTGTTCTTTCATCTTCTAATCTTTTCCACTGATCCTTGGGTCCATTTGTGGTTTTGTTGTTGTTGTTGTTGTTGTTGTTTTGCCAGTACCATGATGTTTTTATCACAGTAGTTTTGTAATATAATTTCAAATCAGGGATCGTGATGGCCCCTGCTTTACCTTTGTTGCCCAGAATTGTTTTTGCTAATGCAGGTTTCTTTTGCTTCCAAATGAATTTTAGGATTGTTTTCTCTAATTCTGTGAGGTATGCAATTGGAATTTTTATTGGGATTTCATTAAATCTGTGTAACAATTTTGGGAATATGGCTATTTTATGTATTTGCTATATTGGTTCTTCCTACCCAAGAATAGGGGACAGCTTTCCATTTTCTGGTGTCTTCTTCAATTTCCTTTTTCCGCACTGTAGTTTTCAGTGTATACATCTTTTATTTCCTTTGTTAGATTGAGTCATAGGTACTTCATTTTTTGGGATGCTATTGTGAAAGGTGATGTTTCCCTAATTTCTCTCTCAGTGAGTCTGTTATTTGTGTACTGGAATGTTATTGATTCTTGAGTGTTGACTTTGTACCCAGCTACACTGCTGAATTTGGTTATTAAATCTAGGGGTCTTTTGGTGGAGTTTTTGGGGGTCTTCTATGTAGAGCATCATGTCATCTGCAAATAATGATAGTTTAACTTCTTCTTTTCCTATCCTCATTCCTTTTATTTCTTTCTCTTGTCTAATTGCTCTGGCTAATGTTTCCAGAACTATATTGAATAAGAGTGGTGATAAGAGTGGACATCCTTTTCTTGTTCTGGATTTTAGAGTGGAAGCTTTCAGGTTTTGATCATTTAGCATGATACTGGTGGTTGGTTTGTCATAGATGGCTTTTATCACATTGAGATAAAGACCAACTATTCCAATATTCTGCAGGGTTTTTATCATGAATGAGTGTTGGACTTTGTCAAATGCTTTTTCTACATCTATTGAGATGATCATATGTTTTTTGTCCTTGGCTCTGTTAATACGATGTATCACATTTATTGATTTGCACATGTTGAACAATCCCTGCATCTCTGGGATGGTTCCTACTTGATCATAGTGTATAATCTTCTTGATGATTTGTTGCATCCTGTTTGCCAGGATCTTGAGGATTTTTGCATCTGCACTAAGAAGATTGGCCTGTAGTTTTCTTTTTTGGTTGGATCCTTCTCTGGTTTTGGTATCAAGGTAATGCTTGCTTCTAGGAATAAATTTGGGAGTACTGCTTCCCTTTGAATTTCATCAAAGAGTTTGAGGAGCAGCATTAGATTTCCACAGAACGAGTTTTGCATCAACACTGTTTTGCCTGGTGAAGGGACCATCAGCTCTGCAGCAAAAGTGCATTTCCAGAGCTATTCAGGTTTTGATAATAGGAATTGAGAACAATTCTCATTCAAAAATGTCAACCTTGGTCCTGAACTCACAATTTAAAACGAAACTTGATCATGACCAAACCACTGATCTGTTGCTGCGCCAAGTGGGCCGTTGGCATACAGTTACTATTACTGAAAAAAAAAAAATTCATGAAACTATTGATAGTTAAGACCACAGGAGAAAGGGAACCTCACTGTTGAAAATACTGGTCTGATGACACAGGATAGAGTCAAGTATTTTCCACAAAGTACTTGCTGCTGATTTAAATAACACAATTAGTAACCACAGGCCTTACCACCTTCTATTACCACAAGCTCTGCAGCTTTGTCTAAATATAGGGCTTTTCTATTTTACATACGATTTCTGCTACCATCAGTTGTAACACATCTTAGTGGATTCCCCTTCAGGTTGTACCGAAACTAGTTTTTTCAACCTTGAAAATATTTTTGCCTGTTCCACAAGACTATTGATAGAGATTAAGTCTTCAGTGACTTCAAATTTGGTTCTGTTTTTAAACAACAATTAAGCAGCAACATTAGCAACATATGTTGAACCTTGTAAGTCAGGGGAAAACACTCAAAATTGTTTGCTTTTTTAATTGACTACAGATGTTGTTCCTAATGTCAACTCTTTGATCATCTGTTATCGTTGAAAAGCTAATAGTCCCAAGCAAGTTTACTTTCTCTCTGGCATATTTCTTCAGCTGCTGCCATCAAAAATGACTTTAAGTCACCGTAGGTAAGTAGCTTTCCTCACATGGCTAGCAAATGAGCCAAGCAGAAACTTACTTTGGTTACAACCTCGATTTCATTTCTTTTCTTTCTATGAGTAAATTCCATGATGAGCTATTTCCTTTTAAGTTTTCTAATTTTTTTCTGACCATTGCTTTCTTATGAATTAGAAATACTTTGGTAAGTGCATCTAAGAGTCAACATATAGTGTGTCCTTTATAGAAATGCCACGTCATTGCATCTAGCCACTAACTCAGGAACAGTCCACATCCCTCTGCACCTTAGAGCAGCTATGTTCAAGTCCACTTCTCTTGTTTTGCTATGATGGGTGTATACTGGTAATAAAATAGAAATGAAATGTTGAAGCATTGTGACCCACACAGCACTCGAAATGCTGTTGAGCTGCACCTGCATGGCACCAAATTGCAGAGCAAAGCACAGAGATGTCACAGACAGTCCCGTTGGGGCGGTGCTGGAACGACCAGCGACAACAGGGAAATGAGCAAGGCTACATCCCAACAAAACTTCATCTAAGCATCGTGAAGTCGACATTGCCTGTGACTCTCACATATGATGAAATAGTATTTGCTAGAAGTTTTTCAGCCACTTAAAAATGTAAAAGCCCCTTAGTTTGAGCCCCCAGTCCCAGGGTGTGCTGTGATTTGCTGACATCTGCTCTACTGCAATGGACAAGAAGCAGAAGCCGAAGTCACCCTGCTCCTCCGAGGCTCTGAGACTGAGCCCAGGGCCTCACACTGAGCTGCAGCCCCACCATTTGTCACGGTTTTATGTTGACGTAGTGTCTCACTAAATTGCCTCGTTGTCCTCAAACTTGCAATCCTCCTGCCTCGGTGTCCCAGAGTGCTGCTTTCCTGTTTGTGATGGGCCCATCACCCCGGAAGATGTGCTGTGGGTTTTGCTACCAGCCATAGATGGGGAAATGACAAGTACTAAGGGTATGAAAGCAAACTTCAATGTTTCAGGGAGACATAAAGTAAGTTTTCTCTGATAGTCACTAGAAGATAATTAATCTCCCTTATTTTTCTTCTCTCACATGAAAAGATTAAAATTCTTCTGGATGAAGAGTGGCATGTGAAGATGAATGTTAAGTGAAAACACTGTCAGAAATAATCCTGTTCAACATTTCTGATTGCGTGAAAGATCTGCCAGAATAAAACCACAGTGGTTCGTTAGGTCAGTCCAATCATTCTCGCCTAGTGCTTCCCTGGCTCAGCAGGGAAGTTTGCATTAATTGGTAGGAAACCAGTCTCCCCCTACCTGCCTGTAGCACTTGCAGGAAGCAGTGATGGTGAACCTTTCAATGAAACAAACAGCCTGCTGCAGGCTCGCCACAGGTCCGCCACCGCTGAACTAGAGGGGTCATCCAGGCCTCAAAAATCAAAGCTGGAGAACTGCGAAGAGGGCTGCATCGGAAGCCAGAGACCTGCGTTGCTGGCCAGTTGTATCATCTGCAGCAAGTTGATTGAATGCTAGCTTTTTCCAAGTTTAAAGAAAGGCATTTGCCAGCGTTTTTCAAACTTTTAAAATGCACATATCACCAGGCATGGTAGCACACGCCTGTAATCCCAGCACTCGGGAGGCTGAGGCAGGAGGATCACTGCATTTGAGGCCACCCTGGGCTACATAGTGAGTTCAAGGCCAGTCCAAACTACATAGCAAGACCCTGTCTCAAAAAAATAAAATTAAAATAAAGTACACACAAGTTTTTCTGTTCCGCAGATTGACTGAGCAGGCCTGGGCTGGGTATGTGACTCTGCACTGCTATCAGGCAGAGCTAAGGGGGCACTGGGCAGAGGAGGGCAGGATCCTCTGTCCCCGTGTGGATCTCAGTCACCCCAGGCGGAAGAAATAGGGAGTGTTTGTCTCCACAGCGTTCAGCTTTCTCTCACCATGGCATCTGCGCTTTTAGATACCCCCATCACCCCTCTTTCCGTCACTTGTCCATCATCCCCAAGCCGTCCCCAGCCCCTCCTGTCAAACCGCCCACCTGGCCCGCGGACACCTGCTTCCTCCCTGCCCTCCACTGCATCCTGCCAGCTCCCGAGTCTCGGCCTCCTCCTTGTCCACTAATCAAGTGATGCCAGCAAGGCCCTCACAGCCACCGGGGCTCAGCCGAAAGCCCCATTCCTCTTCCAACAGCCCGTTAGGCCCTCCGGACTCTTGCACATGTGGCTCATTTAATTACTCATCCGTCTCACTCTTGACACGAAATGGCCTCCTTGGCCCTCACCCCCAGGACCAGCTGAGCGCCTTGCGCACGACTGCATCTAATTAACATTTGTTGACCATTTCCCTTCTGTCACCCCCGTGTCAGCCGCTCCAAGACCCTGTGCTGCTGCAACAGTGCTTTTCTTCAAGTGGGCTTTTCGTTCATTTTAGAATTGTGCTGGCAGGGTCAGCCTGCTTGCCCTCCGCATGTAAACGGCTTCTGCAGGAGGCGGGGCGGGTGTCTCAAGCTCACCTTGTTTGATCCTGCAGTAACAGAGCTGCTGCTCTCTGGCTTCCTGCAATGGTCACTGCGGCCCTGCTCTTCGGTGATGGCAGATGAATGCAAATCTGCGTGGGTCCAGCGCCCGCAGCTGGTGCTGCCCATGTGGGAGGCCTCGCAGCCAAGCTCCTACCTGGCACCGTCTGGGTTGGCAAAGATGCTGCGGAGTCACTGCTGGATGAAAGCAGTGAGAGAAGCCACTCACAGCTGTCACAGCAGCCACCTCCCTGAAAGAGGAAGAGTGGGCGACAGCGCCCTTCAGGCAGGAAGGAGAAGAGTCCGGCGGAAGCCATCTGTAGGCAGCAGTGTGGCCCACATCTAGATGTAGCATCAGTCACAACCCGGGACCAGGGAGACCCGAGTCCAGCCCCACAATCTGCTTGGTCTGCAGGCTGTGCACACCATCAGGGAAAAACCCAGAGCAACTGCGGGCACTGGACCTGGTCCAGCTCAGGCTCCACTAGCTGGCATCACATTAGTTATGTGATTCCCATGCAAGCAGTCTCATTGCAAATCACTTTTGTCCTTGGATTTGACACAAGGGAGGACGCATTAGGAACGAGAAGGGGTAACACTGAAGAAAGTCAAGCGGGATGGTGTCAGCTTACTTATCAACAAAGTAAATTTTATTTAAAAAAGAAAAAAAAGCAGCCTTCCCCTTCTTGTCTTTAAAATGTGGGTAATAGCCTTTTAAGTTGCCAGACCTTCCCCAATAACATCCAGCGGTTTGACTGATAAAACATTGTTGCCACAGCTTTTCTGACTTTAGCCAGCGCTCCCTGTGAAGGTGAAGCAGCAACTAGGCCTCAGGGCCCGGAGGGTCCCTGGGTTGCTGGAGCTGTGATCCCCGGGGCCTGCTGACAATGCCGCTCTCTCACCGTAGTTACCCCTCCACACAGCTGCCTTGGTTAGGGCGAGGGTCTACTAGAAAATCATGTACTATGTTTTATCACATGTAAGTGTCATATATAATGTCGCAGCACAGTAAAAAAAAAAAAAAATTGTAAAATAGACCTCAGGTTTTGCACAGCAGCAGAACCAGCTGATAAAAGGATGTTAACATCCAACAAGAGACTCCAGAGGTAGAAGTAAACTACACAGTAAGCCTGTATGATTATTTATGGAAAATACTCCCCTCCTTTCCCTAAATCATGTTTTGTTATTCATGCAGAAAAAGATTTCACTCACGCTGTGGACCTTAGCTCTGTATTGTTAGCTACACACTCCATTTCTCAGACAATTCCTATACCCTGAGCGTGGCTAAGATTTGACGTGCACTATCTCATGGGAGCCATATGAAATCCTGTAACTGGATTCCAGACACCCTCCCATGATAGAGGAAAATGAGCTGGAGAAGGAAAGGGACTTACTTGTGCAGGACCACAGCGCTAACTCACCAGCCAGCCAGGGTTTAAGGCCGCCGGGCGATTCCAGAGCTGGGAAGCAGGGACGCAAGCTCACCACAGAACAGGGGCCAGCACCCTGGGGGCTCAGACCTCAAGAGACTGAGGTGTGAAGGCGCATTACCCCCCGCCCACGCTGGGAAGGAACTGTAACACATGTCGTTCTCAGGCCACAGCTGAGAGCTGACAGATAGGATGCTGCATTGACGCCTTCCATAAAGGAAGATGGACAAAAGAAACTGGGTACGCTCTGAATACTTCCACCTGACGATTTCTGCCTTTTTTGGAGGCCTGTGTCTAACATCCTGTAATACAGGATGAGCTGTTAGCTTTAATAGTTCACCACAGAACACATCACACGGGCACCAGCAGGACGGTCTCAGACTCCACTGTCAGGCCATCCTTTCCCTGCCGAGGTGTCCACATCACCTGCAAGTCTTCAGGGATCACGCCTAGGCCTCAGCCCGACTCTGAATCCAAAGTTCCGTGAGGCATCTGAGATGCAGAGCTTCTGAAAACTCCTGTTTAAACTGGTGAGCTCCAAGAAGCTTGACGAGATCGCCAGAGCTCACTCAGGCCCGCTTCCCTGGCGAGGCAGACACGAGCGGCGCCTCAGGCTGGTCACTGGGCGTCCGGACGCCTCTGCCGCAGGCTGCTGCACAAGTGCAGGCTTCCTCAATCCATTCCGCTGCATTCCGCTTTATCTTCAACCATCTCACACCATTTCTGAGGGAGTTGAGGAGGCCAGCCTCATCCCACCCCACCATCTTGTTTCTGTGCTGTTTCTCAGCACCAGGGAGAGACAGATGAGTCACCAGCTCACCACTCAGGGCCTGTCCCAACCAACGTCTACTCCAGGCAGCGGGCCTGTCCTCCTGCCTGGGCCACACCCAGTGGACGGCTTTGCTGTTCCCACCTGGTGAAAACCTTCCACACCCAGTGCAGCCTCTGGGACTCAATCTCCTACTGGTATCAGCTGAAGAACTTTGGTGATTACAGTAATTAATGAGTGGATATTGGTAGCAAACGCTTACAATAAAATAAAAATCCAAGAAACCCTAAAGGTAGCAATTTTAGAAAATTTAATTAGAAGGACAGTCAAATAAACTACGGTCTTTCAGTGTGCATCGTAACGCGGCAGCGTGGCAGATCTTCGCGTCTTCCTAGCTGTGCGAATTCAGAGGGGAACATCAGCGGGCCTCAGCCCGCGTGCACTCAGCTGTGCCCCGCGGAGTCACCCTGCCTTCTCCAAGCCTCATCACAACTTCTGCCACCTTCGTTCCAAAGCTTCGAGATGCACGTCAGTCACCGCCGGGGCACCTATCCCACTAGCTTGCGCCTTCAGGACCCAACCAGGCTGCCGTTCTACCCAGGAAAGCCACGGTGCAGCGGAGTGAAGGGACCTTCTGCACCTCGCTTCTCGGAAGTGCTCCCAAGTCTTGCTGGGGATGGCTGGGAATTCATGGGAAAGGACTCGAGCCGACCCACACTGATCTTCCTCTCTGTAACTCGAACAGGGACTTACACTAAGATGTAACATGTGACAAAGGGCTGTGGGTACCATGTGTGTACCCATAATGTGCAGCTGCAGAGGACTGTTGCCTCAAGACTTGAGGGTGAACTGTTAAAAGTGGCACATTCCTTGCTTTCAGTGTTAGGGTGTCATTTTGTAAAAAGTTACACTCAAAGAACACCCTGGTTCTTTACCACCTCTTACTGCAAGCAGCTGCGGCCTCAGACCACGGTGGTGTACAATGCTGAACACGAAGATGCAAAGAAAGCGCTGAGCCACTGGGGGCAGCAAACAAGCTTTCCACAAAACAAAGGTCTCATGCTTGCAACACAAGGAAGTGTAAAAAAAGTTCCTCGTCCAGGGTGAAAGCCCAGGCGCTCACAGGATGGCTCCTTGTGGGTACGTTTACAGAATATTGTTATAAAGAATGATAAACTATTTTCTTAGGGTTTCTTCTCTTGATCTCTGTACTAAAAATTGCTATTTTCATCCTAAGAGGTAGGTCCACCCTTCCTGACACCAGCACTCCCCTAACCCTGGGCAGGAGGCAGTTCAAGTAGATTTTAAGACATCTGAACACAGTCTCAGTGTCCCAGAGTCACACACGGCTTCCGTCCCCATAATAATCTTACATTTCCAAACTCGCTTCATATATGACATCACGGCCAAGTCACATTTCTGGAATAAACCACTGGATCTATCATGTATGGTCACCACTACAAAGAGAGACACAAAATGAGCGTTCAGCTTGTATCCTGAGGGCTAAAGAAGCAGGCCAGCCAAAAGGGAACTGTGGACAGACTTGGAGCCTGGTGCCGGCTCAGGGCCATGTGATTTCTGTATTTCCTTATGAGAATGTGACAATAAGCTCAGTAACAGACACGCTGGGAAAGAGAGTACAGTGGCAAGGATTGGGGCCTTACATAATTACTGCAATTTTAATGATTTTTTTTTACATGTAGTTCAAATCATTAAGTAAAAATAAGTCTCAGGGATTTTTTGTTTGGTTTTGTTTGGAGTCCATATCACAAAATGCGCCACTTACCTAATTCTCAGACCCTAAGAAAAAACTATAGGAAGTTTTCCATTGTACATGCTCCAAGTTCAACTTTATCAACCTAAATTTTACAGGGTAACATTTAAGTTTCTTACCTTCTGAAAGCCACCTTAATATATACTTATGCAGGTCAATTTACACAAAGAGAAGACTTGAGGTGAGAATCCGACTCACCGCAGCAGGAATTCTAGAATTTGCACACAAGAGTCCCTGATATATACGAGGATCTAGGGATGGGGGGATGGATCCGTGTGTATTCCCCCCTCAAGCAGGTCAAAGCCCACCAGGGAAACCATCTAACCCCTCACAACCATTCTAAACACTACCAACTAAAACATTAGCACTTTGAGTCAGAGAGAAATTGTGTGAATATAGTGATTATTTAAAGAATCAATTTTAAAATTCGAATGATCTCTTAAACCTCCAATTTTTACTTTCAGAGATATGTGAAGCCTATGTTGATGTAACTCAAATATTTTCCTTTTTACACATTTGACTAAATTTATACTCAGTATACCTACCAACCTGAACCAGGTTAATTGCATAGGAAGGTTTTTACTATGTTTACATTTTTCTTAAATTAATTTTAAAAAAGCATAGTAAAGAGTCTGAGGACAAATTATTCAACTGTTTATCATACATAAGACCGCATGACTATAATACAAAGGGGGGTTTCTTTTTTCATTTAACGTTACAATATACACAGCAAGTCCGGACTAGATCTTACAATCTGAACACAGGTATTTAACCTTTTCCATGCTGTTTATGTTTACAATGCACAGAAGTCCTGTAACCAAACTGTGTAGTAAAGCACACAAAACTGGACTGTAACATAACACAGTATGCAGAAGCATTGGATTTTATGATTTTCTTTATGTAAGTATCGGTTTAAAAACTGCTTTAGTTTTTTGGTGCTTGCTAAAATGTGGCAACCAGCACAGAAAAAAATGACCTGACCCATATGGTGTCTTAATCTCATATTCCATATTCCTAAACAGCAGTAACTACTGAATTCCTCTTGATATTGCTATACTCAAGATGAGATCCTTTTATTCACTGTAAACCTTCATGAACTACCAAGTTCAAAAAAAATCATCCACAGGCTTGACATTTAATTACAAAATAAATATGGATTTCCTGATTAACAACAAAATTTTGTTGTTTATAAAAACGGGTATTTCCAAGTTGCCATTCACATTTCCATAGTCTTAAGCCTCTCTTTCGTCACTGTTTACATATAAAAACCTGCTTTTGTTCAGAAAAAATTGACCTAGCCAGCCACATGGAGCTGACCAATGAAAAGTAACGTGGTGTCCTGCTGTTGTTTCGAACAGGGTTATCGGCAGAGGTAGATTACTGCTTCTTCTCTAGGCTTCTTTTGATCCTGGACAGGTAAATTATGCTATCTTCATTCTCCCAATTCAACCGCTCAAAAGTATAACACCCTAAAATTGGTCAATTTAAAAGGGGAACACAAATTTAGCCACTGCCAGACTGTGTTACATTAAGGCAGCATAATCTCAAAACGAGGCACCTGCTAACACCAGCTCGTTCACTTCAGGTCATGCTGAGAGCTCTGCTTCCTCCTGCTCCTAGTGTGGACCTGGCGGTGCGACCAAGGTGTCAAGGTCCTGCATTCGAGTTTACAAGTAGGTTAATCAGGGATACAAGAAGCAGCTGCTGGCTCCACAGCTCCTGGATCCAGTGTCCCTTTACCTTCAGAAGCCTGAACACACTGAGACTGTGACCGATGATGTAATCTGGATTTAGATGTCACTCTATTATGTTCAGTACACAGATTGCTGTAAATGTATTGGCTATGGATTCAACGACAGTTCCAGTTTTGTTTAAGCAATAGTACAGCCATAATTTTCAACTGACATTTAAAAATGGTCTAGTTACACCTTGTGTCAAAGTGCAGAACTGCTACATTATTGGTTACAGACATCTATGTGCTATAAAAACAGCTTTGGTACAATAAATTATCAAAAAAGAAAATAAATTTTTGTAAAATTCACAGCATAATTGTGAGGCAAAAAAGCAGTCACATAAAATTCTGCAATTTTTAAAAATGTTCAGGATGAACAGAAGACATCTTTGTGCAGAAGAAATGGTGGAGATACCACGTGCCGAGAAAAAAGCAAAAGAAAAAGTAAAAAGCAGGAAGGGACACAGCTGTAGCTCTTTCCATCAAAGCAAATCACTACTTCTGTGACCTTCAACCAATAAGAAGTCAACTTTATGACACACGCAAAGTGACCTTGCAATACCTTACAATTAGTGGGTCACAAAAGTCTATTTTAAAAGAAAGGCCTCTTGAATTACCCATTCTCTGTGTTTTCAGCATTAAGGACTGTCTGCAAAAGCATGTCCGCAAGTGACTGCATCTGAAATGGTGGGCTCTTCTAACTGCGAGTCCAAATCCATAAGGCCAAAGGTTATCCCAAAGACCACCACTCAGACCTCCCCAGGACTGGCCGCAACGGACCCGCTGCCCACTTCTCAGTGCACCCTGGTAGGAGACCAGTCACGTTCCGTCCTATCCTCCTGCGGTCTCTCCGACAGGAGGCCCCAGGATCCCATGTAATTGCTGCTTTGCTCCTCAGCAGGTTCAGATAGGAGAGTCCTGATCCCCGCCACTTAGCATGCTCAATGTGCCTTACAAACGCCAACGCAATCGTCCCTTTCACACAGCTGAAGATGATGGTTGTGTAAGCTGGAGGTCCCTCTTCCTTACAGTACTGCATTTCCGTGCCCAAGTGTGTTTAGAGGACTTAAAAACCCAAATTCCCCCCCACCCAAAACAAAACAAACAAACAAAAAAGGGGGGAGGCAGAAAGGGAAAAAAAAAAAACCACCCTCATGGGGGCCTTTATGCAAATTATGTGCAGTGCCTTTTTATTTTTAAAATTAGTTGGCAAATGACCAAGACCAACATCTGAACATTAACTTTTGTTGAATAGAAAGACAAAAAGCCCACTGTGATGGGGAGGTGGCAAGTTAAATGGGGGGAGCAAAAAGAGGATACCTCTGAGCTATCCATGAAGATGAGTTTGGACATGGCTCTTAAAAACTTCATTGTCCCTTTGCGATCTTTTCAAGTTAAAAAAAAAAAAAAAAAGCTTTGCCCTCTTGTAGCGGTTCAGTGTGTTAATCTCCTTCTGATTCAAGCAGCTTTGCACTTTGTTTTTGGAAAAAAACACCACTTCTATAAAAACACACAAGAAACAAACTCAAGTTTCAATGTAGTCACGAGCTAGCTACAGGACTCTGTTGCACACACACTCCTGTCATGGGGGACTCTTCTCTATCAGCCCCTTGCCTCATCGTCAGATGTCCTTCAGTCATGTAATGTGCAGGACCTGTATTAGCAGAAAATTGGTATGTGGGATGTCCAGCTATGCCAGTCTCTTGGCGGGGATTGGAGTACACGGTCAAATTAACGTCCATAGCTCCATTCTGTCCAAAGTCCAAGGTATTAGCAGCCACTGGGCGGTTCTGGTAGGCCTGATTGCCTTGATTACCAGTAGAGGAGGAAGATGTCGAGGAAGAAGTTGTTGAGGAAGACAGAGATGTCATGGAGTGGTGACTGTGGCCAACCTCCATAGAATCCTGGGTAGAGGAGCTATTTGTTGGAGAATTGTAGACCCTTGGCCTGGTCCGGTTACCCAAGGCTTGCTGTCCGTGGTGGTGGTGGTGGTGGTGGTGATGGTGGTGGTGATGGGAACTGTTTCCATGGTGATGATGCAAGGCGTTCTGCTGAGGGGCTACATGAAAGGTTGTTTCTTGAACGGGATGATTTTCAACAGTGACTTGTGTAGGAGCTTCAGTGCCTGACCAGCCAAGAGGAGCTGGAAACTGCTGACGCACCTGTAAGAACACATTTCGAAAAGATCAGAGTACTGTTTTCAAGCTTTACTCTTCAATTAAAAGCTACAACACGAGCATTTACATTAAAGAGGGAGAAAGGCTTTATGAAACTTTTAATGTGTTAGGCCATTCCATTATACAAAATTCAAATTACGTTCCAGGGTGACAAATATTTTACCTTGAAAGTCGCAGTCTTTAGGAAGTTACATCCATAAACAGGATCATATATTTTACTAGCCACTGTCTTTCCCTGAGAGCACTGTCTATGCCAATCAGGGTTAGTCAGCTTTTTTCTGTAAAGGGCCAAATAGTATTTCTGGCAGGTCCAAGAGAAATTATCTACATTGACATTTCCCTCCTCTCTCCACCTTTCTTGTTTCAACAAAAGATTACTTTCCATCCAGCTGCTCAACGATTCCTGCCCCCTCAACCCGTCAGCAAGTAGTACTGAGTCTACTTCAGAACAGACCCCACACTGGTATCTTCTCCCCACCCCACCCATCACTTAACCCAGGCTACTAGCACCTCTTGCTATGACTGTTTCAATGGCCTCCAAAATGAACTCCCTGCTGCCATTCTTGCTCTCTCCCAACCCATTTTCCAAAGAGTAGCAGGAATACCCTTTTCAAATATAAATCCAATCAGTTCCCTGTTTGAGATCCTCACTGACTTTTCAGTGCATTTAGGAAAACAAAATAACCCCAAAACCAAACAATGCCACCATAATCTGGCCAATACCCCCTTCTGCACCCTCCTTCCTCAGCCACCTGGATTCCAACCACACAGGTCTTCATTCTTTCACCTGGCCAACATCTGTCAAATGCCTCAGGGCATCTGTTCTTTTCTGCCTGCAATGCTCTTATTTCTGAGCCGCCAGCCAGATGCTCTTTCTCATTAGTTCAGTTGCAGACTCTGCCCTAAGCACTCCAGCTAATGCTGCCCTATCCGCTGTAGCAAAGGCTACTAGCTGTCCACAAAGGTTCCTGGGCATCTATAGGGTTATCCTATATTCCCCAGCACCCCCGCAGGTGTGGCCATATATCTGGTTATCAACAGAATGAGTCTGTGTGTCACTGATAGCCTGGTACACACAAAACCTTCCAATGCCTGCTGCCTATACAAGATGGTACAACAGACAACAAGGTCCTACAGCGCAATGCGACCTCAGATGGTGGGAGACTGGGACGCAGATGACAGCCACGCCAATAACATGCACACACACTCTGGACTGTTACATACAAAAGGGGGGAAAATACTTTGTACCATATTTTGGAGATTTATCCATTGCTAGTTTGGCCTGCTTTAATACAATTCATCCAACAAATCAGTCGTTCTCTATAACACTATCCTTTGCTGTTTTCTTTTGCTTTCTTGTGGTGCTGATCAAATGCAATACCTCTGAGCTAACCCAGCTCTTATTTTCTTTTTATAACTAATGCTATTTGCAATTCTTGCTCAAGTTCCACTGTGTTTGTTTCATTTAGGTCACTGTAAGCTCTGAGAAGGCAAAGACTTTGTTGCTATCAGTGGCTGGCACAAATCCTCAGGTATTAGTCAGTGAAGATATTCTGAGAACCAAATGTCAGTAAAAAATGGCAGAGTTCTCAGAAAAGAAAACATAGGTTGATCACCCCTAACCTAGAGATGCTCTGAAATCCAATACTTTTAGAATGGAGCACTTTGAATTTCAGATTTCCAGCCTGGAAGTGCTTGACTGGTAAAGTCTACGCAAATACTCCAGACCTGGAACAACTCTGAAATGTGAAACACTTCCAGTCCCAACCATTTCAGATGAGAGAAACTCAAGCTGTACTACAAGAAGGCCCTCTCATCCCTGAGGGATATAGTTAACCCCCAGTGCATATGCAAAACCTTGAATAGTAATGACCCCTATATATACAGTCCACCAAAACAATGTATACATGAGGAAATGAAAAAGTTATAAAACTATTTCAGTATTAAATCTGAGACACCATGAGATTAATACAAGTTACCTCTGGCCTCTACAATTACAAGAGGTACTCAAAGTGGTGGGTGGCCATTAGTACCGCGAACTGCTCAAGTGTGTATGTATATTTTTTGGTGGACTCTGCATGTACACAGCTGTCCTTCCTTATTGGCAAGGGGCTGGTTCCAGGACCACTGTGAATACCAGTATCCCTAAATGCTCAAGTCCCTTATGTAAAATGGTGTGACACTGCATATAACCTATGCACACTCTCCCAACTACTTCTGTTAATCTCTACTTATGACACTGAATAGGCGTGCTACATAGATAGTTACATTGTACGGCACAGGAATAAAACATGAAAAGGTTTAGATATGTTCAGTACAGATGCAGTACTTTGATCTGCAGTTAGTTGAACCTGTGGATGTAGAATTGCAGATTGGGAGCACTGACTGTCCTGTTTTATCCCTTATGCACACACCTGTGGTAATTTATAATTAATTTATAAATGAGGTGCAGTGAGAGATTAACACCATAACTAACAGACCAATTATAACAATACACTATAGTGAAGTGGTGTTGATGTGGTCTCTCTCTCAAAGCCTCTTACTCTACTTTCAGCTTCCACGTAAAGGAAACACTTCCCAGCTGCTCTTTGGCTTGTCTGAACTGCCAGCATCACTACTCTTGGGCTTTAGAATAATTTTTAAGTAAAATAAACGTTACTCACACACAGTGCATTATCATGAACTCGATCTGATAACTGAAACAGTCACTAAGCAAATAATAGGCAACTCACAGAGAGCCGGACAGGGGGACAATTCGCACCCAGAGCAGGACAGGATGGAATCAAGCAGAATGGTTCTGACTTCACCACACTGCACAGAAGTGTGCACAAGTCAAAACTTAGAATTATTTCTGGACTTTTCCTCTTTATATCTTCAGACTACAGCTGACTACAGAGAACCAAAACCATGAAAAGTAAGCCACTAGCGATGGAAGATGACTAGAAGTGGTTTGGATTTTGAAGGGTTTTTGCTTTGTCTTTTGCAGTACTGGGGATGAACTCAGGGCCTGTACATGCTGGGCAAACACTCTACTGCCAAGCCACACCCCGACCCTGTAACGGTTTTTAACACGGTAACACCAGCTTCAACCACCTGTGGTACGGCCCGTCATGAACATGTTAAACAGTCAAGTTTCTCAAGTTACTAGACTATAAAATCATGAAGGACAATTTGGTAATAGTTGTCAAAATTACAAGTCAACTTACTTTTTAACTCAGAAAAATAACTTTCAGGAATTTGTATCAGATAACTTGCACATGGGTAAATGATGTGTGTATAGTGTTATTTACTACATCGGCATTTGTAATAGTAAAAAGAATTGGAAATAAGCAGAATGTCCCTCAGCAGGGGAGTGAGCAGGACATGGTGGTGCACGCCCGTACTGGGCAGGCTGAAACAGAGGATTCCAAGTTTGTGGCTGGCCTGGGCAACTTAGTGAGACACTGTCTCAAAATTTTAAAGAATGGATGGAAATGTAGGTTGGTGACAGAATGCTTGCCTAGCATGTATGAAACCCCAGATTCAATTCACAGTACTGTAAAAATTAAAGCGCGTGGGGGGGGCAACTAGTGAGATGACTTACGGATTGTTTAAGAGAGAAAATACTGCAAAACTATACAAAAGCAGAAAAGTTCTCTGTGTATAGATACAGTGAAAGATTCAAAATACATGCTGAACATGTAGAAAACTAAGATGCAGAAGTACATATGGTACAATACTACCTGTGTACAGAAGTTGGGTGAAGAATGTTTGCATTTGTTTATGAATGCATAAAAACAGCTCATCAAAAAGAATACAAAAAACTGATAACATCAGTTTTTATTAGAAATTGTGTGGGTAAAGGACATGGGCTTTTCCTGAATCACCTTTACTATTTACTTGTGTTTAACCATGTGACTACATTACTCCCGGTTTTTTGGTACCGGGAACTGAATCCAGGGCCTTCCCACTGAGCTTACATTCCCCAGCTGTCTCACACTATTTTCTATTTTGAGACAGTGTAAGTTTCCCAGGCTGGGTTCAAACTTGTGATCCTCCTGCTTCAGCCTCCCACAGTACTGGGATTATAGTACTGGGGGTGCCACCATATCCACTGGAAGTAGTAGCATCTAAGATCCATAGTATCACTGGTAGTTACTAGGCAAAGTGGGAGAAAAAAGTATTTCAGAGTGAGAACCCAAGCGACATGAGAAAGGTGAGGGCAGTTTGTGTTTCAAAAAACCAGTATGAGCTGAGGCTAAAAGCAGGCCTGGACAGAGCCAGATTATGAAAATTAGTGCCGTCCTGGTAAGAAATCCAGATTTTACTTAAGGTTCAAGGGGAAGCCAAACATTGGTTCCAAGCAGAGGAAATCACAAGATTGGACTGTTATAAAGTTGAGTTCATGTGGATGCAGACAAGAGCCCAGTGCTGACCAGGGAACTAAACGGGACACAGGCCCAGTCAGGACAGGACACCCTCCTGAGATAGCCTAAGACAGCTGCAGTAACACGGGAGGAGCACCCAGTAGAGTGTGCGAGTGTGGGGGTGAACTGGGATTCACCAACACTCCAGTGCTCACATTTATGACTAAGCAAACACACACACTCGGGGCATTTTTACACAGAACAGATAACAATAGGAAAGTTGGGCTGGAGGTGAAAATGGGGACACCAGTTTGTGTGATCTGTGTGCTGTGTCACGTGGGGACTTTCAAAGAGCTGTGTAGTGTACAGGATTCCAGACAATGGCCACGGGGATCAGGTGAAGTCTATGTCAGAAACAGTCAGGAAAGCCTGCCACAGAGATGCTGCATGCAGTCACTGGGAAGTCACTAGGGACACCACCCGGGGAGTGTGTCTGCTGAGAAGAGGCGGGACACACAACACTTCACGGCAAGCTCAGGCTTCACAGTGGATGGAGGAGGAGAGCGCAAAGGAGAAGATGGCGAGTGAACGCCCAGAGGATGGAGGGCACAGGAACACATGCTGCCTCGGAGAGCAGAGGCGGCTGTTTAGTAACGCCGTCCCAGGCGCCGGGAATGAAGACAGCCAAGCACCAGAGCACCCCGACTTGCTTGAAGAGCACCACTGACACGGGCAGCAGAGCTGGGCAGGGAGCTGGCTGGAGCAGGCAGAGAAGGATAAACACTGTTCAACGGCAAGGGCCAGGCAGGATACCAGGACGGCTCGGCCTCAGACAAGAAGAAATGTACCCTCTAACGACAAGGAGGGACAAGGAGTGGACACAGGCACACACCGGCAGCACTGTGCATTTATTTAATGACCTAAACCATAAGAAGTTCCTGACTGAAGACCTTTTAGGGTTGGCAGAAGTGGGCAGGAACAGAGAAGAAGAGGCCAAAGGCCTCTGCAAATAGCAGCAAAGTCTGGAACAACTACTCAAGAGAATGGAAGAGAGAAGGGAAGAACTGAGAAAGAGAAGACTGCCCCAGAGGGTGGTGACTAGTACCTGACAGTGGTGACAACACAGCTATGTATCAGGTTGTCTCCACGGTGCAGAGCATGGATTAGGAGTGATACTAACCAACATCCCAAGAGCGGGAGCCACACTAGTCAGTCTTGCTTCCCCACCACACAGTACAGTGCCTCTCACTAGAGCATCACACTGCAGCGTGTGGTATGTACTGTTATTTTACAAAGGTATTCAATATTTTTACAACTACCATTTGCTTCACTTCAATCTAAAAGTAACTTAAATAGATCCTCTCTTTAAGAGGTCTAAAATCAAAAGCAAAACAAAACAAAAAACATGGAAGGGAAAAAAAAAAAACAAAACCAAAACAACAACAAAAAGCAAGCCTGGAACAGACTCAGAGCCAGGTCCATTAGTATGACAAGACCATGGGAGGCAGTCAGCAAACTCGAGCCTATTCTTTTCTTTTCTTTTGAGACAGGGTCTCATTATGTTGCCCAGGCAAGTCTGAGGCCACCCTGGGCAACACAGTGAGACTCTGCCTCCAAGTCAGAACAAAGAAATGTTGACCATTCAGTGGGTGGATGGCAGCCACTGTTTCAACACCATCCCCTCCGTGTTTACCTCACTGACCACAGCAGCATCTGAGCTGCACGGTCTGCATCCCCCTGCCACACTGGAACCGAGGCCTTACGATCTGAGTAACTTCTCGTAGGTCACAATTATTCTGCCTCCCCCAGTCTGTCAGTACTCAGAGTTCCAGCTTCTGAATCTGTTAATGGTTTGATTTTGAGCTCCATGTTTTTTGTTTTGTTTGCCTCAGCCTCCCGAGTAGCTGGGATTACAGGTATGCACCACCATGCCCGGCTTAAACGTGAGCCATTTCTAACCGAGGAGGAGGAACTTACTGGAAAGTGCTTCGGTGATTAGACAGAAGTTGTATTTTCTCAGAAATGAGGACCTGTGAGCCTTCAGAATAAATGACATGCCCACTCGAAGGCAGGGCAGGTGCCATGAGCACTGCGCGGCTCACCTGGGGACTGTGTGTCTCGCAGTCCATGGCCTGGACGGCGGCCGTGAAGTGCCCGCCACTGTGCCGATGCTGGTGCGTGGGATCCGACCTGGCTCTCCCACTGTTGCTCGTCCCGGATGATCCACCTTAAACAACACAACCCAGTGTAACTTGGGAGTTTAAAGTTAATTCTGTCCAAGTTAATTCTGTCCAAAACTACACATTAAAGGGTGTCACCAAAGAGAAACGAAAGAAAAAACTGTAATACTAACTTAAAAGTGTAATACCGAATCAGTAAATACTCTAAAACAAAGTTCTCTCACATCAACCACATCACTTTTACAACCAAGGCGAGTTACAGAAAAATTCAAGCATGTGAACAAATAATGCTGCTTAAAAAACAATTTCCTTTTTTTTTGCAAAAACTAAAATAACTATTTTTTTTCTAAGTACCAGTCAAATTATTACAAGCATAATTAAGTGGTGTGGAGCTTTGGAGGGGGTGAATTTACCCCTAGCCTACAAACAACAGATTTAAGTAAAATAATTCCTCCCCACTTTCTTGGAAAATTTTATGAACAATGTAGAAGAAGCCCACTTGGTAAAGAAAACACTCTGTCCGGCCCTGCACTGAGGCACTGACCTGAGCTGGACGATGTACTGGAAGTGGTGCCTGAAGACTGGGACTGCTCCATCGCAGGGCTCGTAGAGACGCTATTACTCGTATTTGTACCTTCATCGGCTGTTTTCTTGAAAAAACTGTGCTGCAGGGCATAATAAGGTTGGATCCGAGATTTGGGGTCATAATCAAGCATCCTTAAAATGAGGTCTTTGAACTTCAAGTAGTCAGCTACTGTATGACCCGACTCCCCAGCACGCCGGCCACCAGGTCCTCCTGTTTCTACTCCAAGAATATTATGAAGTTTACGAGTTCCTGGTGGTTTATACTCCTGTAAGGAAGAAAGCAAAAGCTTTTTCTAAATTTGATGAAATATGTCAAAGTTTACATAATTTAACTTCAAATATGTCTAACTATGTGTTGAGGCCTTTATTAGGAGGGATGCTTTATAGTTAGCACTCCTGCCTTTTCACACATTACTATTTTGAAAACACTGCTGGTTATAAAAACAACAAAATTTTGAGAACAAATATGACTTATAAAGATCTAGCCCAGCGGTCAGCAAACTCTGGCTGTTTTGTACAGCTCCAGCTAATTTTTTTTTAAAGGTTGTAGAAACAAGCAAGCAAGCAAACAAAAACAAAAATATGCAGCCCAGGCCTGCAAAGCCACAAACATTTCCTGTGGGGTCCCCCAGCGAGGCAGCTGCCAAACCCCGCTCTACTCCTGTGTCTGAGGCCTGCTGCATGGCCTCCCTCAACATGGTTCCTCCGTAATGCTGCAGCCCTTCCCCCAAGTATGCTCTGAAGAAAGAGGTGGTGGCCAAACACCCCTTCTCAGAGGACATCACATTGGAAAGCAAATTATTTATGTTTACTAATAAATTACTTTGAACATGTGTTGAGATTTCCTGAAAACTCACTTACAACAGACAATATAACCCTTAAATCTCTACACATAATGAATTCAATTAGCAGAGTATCATTGGACTTCTGCTTCTATTTGTAATACAGAAAATGAGATGACTGCTCCCACTCTAAAAGCAAGAGGCAGCCAGAGAAGTCACAGTATCACTGCTTTTTAAAAACCCATCAGCAAACTGAGGGTCCAAAGGAGCCAGAATTAACTGAATTCCAAAAAGACAAGACTCTTGCAGGAGGGAAGAGACCAACTGTGGAGCAGCCGGCAGGCCACGGCCACAGTCAGGGAGAAGCCCAGCTGTGGGAAGAAGCCCGCCGAGCCCAGGAAGTTAGGTGAGGGGCTGCCGCCCTGCCGGTAAGGCTGGCCGGTAACGTCACAGCACTCTGGAGTCTCGGCCCAGGACACACGCACTGCTTAAAGGAACAGCTCATGGAGCGGTGAACAGAATCTAGGTCACAGACAAAGCCCAGATTCAGCTGACGTACAAATGAAACTGACTCTGTCCCACTCCAGGGGCCCAACAAAGAGTGTGAAGGGGCCTGTTTCTGGTAGGAAAGATGATTTCTTTCCATCTCAATGATTCCTAAATACAAAAAGGCTGGCATACATTAAAAATTATAGACACCAAAAAACACAACGTAAGAGCCCATAATCAAGTACAAAAACAAAAAGTTAAAGGGGCTGGGGATTTAGCCCAGTGGTAGAATGCTTGCCTAGCAAGCACAAGGTACTGAGTTCAATCCCCAGCACCCCCCCCCCAAAAGTTAACAAAAGATCCACAAATGACTCCAAAAAAAAAAGTTAACAAAAGATCCATAAATGACTTCAAAGTTAAAACTGGCAGGGAGGTATTTTATAATAACTAATAAATAGTTAAAAGAATTTAGGTCACAAAGTAGGCAACATGTGTGACTAGATGTGGAATTTCAGAAGAAAAAAATGTTCTAATTAAGGTCAAATAGAAATGCTTAGAACTAGGACTGGGGATATAACTCAGACGTAGAATGCTTTGCCTCCTGTGCCTGAGACAGAGTTCAATCCCAAGCACTATAAGAAATGCTTAGAACTACAAGGTATCAGAAGAGGAGAAGCCGCTTACTGGGTTTAAAAGCAGACTGGACTTAGAAAAAAGGGGGAAAAGCAGTAAAGTAGAAGACAGGGTGAAGAAATCACCCAAACTCAAAACACAAGAGCAAACCTATCTTTGGGTAGCCCTGACACCATCTATGACACACATGCGACTGGAGAATGCAAAGAGCCAAGACTGAGTACAAGGTCCTGAAAAGTTACAGTGGAGTGCTTGTACAAGCTGGCAAAAGAGATCGACCCACTGATCCAAGAGAGCCCACGGACACCAAGAAAACCATACAGTGTAAGTGGATAATCAAAATGCTGAATGCAGACGTAGAGAAAACATTAAAATCAGCCAGGCAGGACAGGGAAACAATGCTAACAATAGCCACTGGCTTCCCTTCACAAACAATGTAATCTAGAAAATGACCTCATAACATCTTTTTGTTTTGCCTTTCAGCAAAGGCCAATATAGAATTCTATATCCATAGAAAATATCTTCCATAAAGTATGAAGTTGAGTAAAGATATTTTCAGATAGATGACTGCTGAACTTGTCAAAAGTCATTCACTAATACCAAACAGAAGCCAGACCTGTAGAAAAGAAGAGTACCTGTAAGGATAACGTATACTTGAATATCCTCATATTTAAGTCTCTCAGAAGTCTATGGAGATATAGTCCCCTCCAAAAAAAACCATGAAGCAATTAATAGGAGAACAGACAAATCCGAATTTATCACCAAAGGTTAACATTTCCCAGTTATTAATAGAACAAATTACACACACAGACACACACAGAACAAGGGTATAAAAATACGAAGAAAAACATCAAACAACTTGACCTATATACTGGTATTTGTGGACTACAGCAAACAAATACAAAAGATAGTTTTTATTAAGTGCACATGAAACATTCACCAAGACAGACTCACAGACTGGATCATAAAACAAGTCTCAGAGAAGCTGAAAGGGGTGAAATAATATTTTCTGAGCACAGTGCTACTGAGCTCGGAATCAATAAGATGTCCAGAAAATCTTCAAATATCTTCAAATTATGTAACACAATTCTAAATCATGATGAGTTAAAGAAGAAATCACAAGAGAAATTAAAAACACTTCAAAAAGAATGACAGTTAAAACATACCAAAAACTGTACAACACAGCTAAAGCAGGGATTAGAGGGAAATTTATACCGTAAATGCTAGACAAGAAAAAAAGAAAGGTTTAAATTAATAATCTAGGGCTGGGGATTTAGCTCAGTGGTTAGAGTGCTTGCCTTGCAAGCACAGGGCCCTGAGTTCAATCCCCAGCACCAAAAAATAAATAAATAAATTAATTAATTAATTAATTAATAATCCAAGCTTTTTAAGAAACTAAAAAAAGGGCTGGGGATTTAGCTCAGTGGTAGAGCTCTTGCCTAGCAAGTGCAAGGCCTGGAGATTGATCCTGTTTTAGTTACTTTTCTCTCACTGCTGAGACAAAATACCTGACACCCAAAGTTAAGGGAGGAAAGGTTTATTTAGCTCACAGCTTGTAGAGGTTTCCACAATCAGCTGGATCCAAGGCTGGGGGGCTTGGCAGACATGCAGAAGGCAGCAAGGCAAGCAAGGGATCTTAGCAGTTTCTTTCTGCCACTTGTATTTTATCCAGGCTGCCGGGTTTAGGCCAGTGCCAAACCAAGCAGTGGACTGATTTAGTAACTACACACCCTTAATCCCAGCATCACACACGCCAGATTCAGCCGCCTCTGAAAAAGTACCATCTATGACCACATGAGGCTTTGGGGGCACATCTAGACACAAGCCATAACAGATCCCCAGCACTCCCCCCCCAAACACAAAAAGATGAAAGAAGCTCAAATAAAGATCAAATTCAAACAGAAGTAAAAGAAAGGGACACAAAAAGAACAAATATCAACAGAATAGAAACTAGACTACCAACAGGCGAAGGGAAGTCAAAGTCAAAAGCTGACTGAAAGAATCAGAAATTTGACAAAACCCTAGCAAGACTAACTAGGAAAAAAGAGAGGGGACCTCATGATGAATATCGGGAACAAAAGAGTGCCTGCCACTGCTGACCTTCTTGAAAGTAAAAGATACTGAAATATTATGGATGATTTATGCTAATAAATTTGACAACTTAAGTGAGAAGGAAGTTTCTTGATATACACAACTTGTCAAAACTAACTCAAAAACGAACATCTGGATAACCGTATATTTATATTACAAAACATGAATTACAATTAATCTTCTAACAGAAAATGTCAGGTTCTGATGGCTTTGTGAATGAACTGTATTAAATATTTACAAATGAAATAATGCCAATCTTATACAAATTCTTTCTGAAAATCAGGAATGATCTCCCAAGAGTTTGAGGCTAGCATAATCCTGAAGCCAAAATCTATTGTAAGAAAACCATATAAATATTCATAATGACACAGAAATAAAAATTCCTTACCAACAGACTAGCAAATTTAACTCAGCAATACATGTGGAAAGTGTACCAAGGCCAACTGTTGTTCATCATTAATTGGGGTTTAACATTCCAAAAAAATTAATTTATGTATTTCACCACATAATAAAAGGAAAATCATATGATCATCTCTATAAACACAGAAAAAGCATGTGGCAAGATTTAGAAATTTCTCAAAATACAGACATAAATAGTACTCCTTAAATCTGATAAAAGGTTGACCTACAAAAATTGTGCAAACAAAGTCACACTTAATGCTTAATGACTGCACGCATCTCCCATAAAACCGGGAACAAAGAAACATGTATGTGCTCACCACCGCTATTCAATACACAGAGGACCTAATCCATATAATAATCTAAGAAAAAGAAAAAAGACTTACAAAAAGAAAATGATCAGGGCTGGGGATTTAGCTCAGTGGTTAGAGTGTTTTCCTCACAAGCACAAAGGCCCTGAGTCTGAACTCCAGCACAAAAAAAAAAAAAAAAAGAGAGAATAAAATTATCTTCATTCGTAAGCTGTGACTGTTGAAGGAGAAAACCCTATAGAATCTCAACAATGACAAAATACTAGACCTACTGCATGAATCCAGCAAGGTTTTAGAACACAAAGTCGACATACAAATTCAATTATGTTTCCATAAATTATCAATGAACAATTAGGAGATATTTACAGTATCCCAGAAATTAAAAACCGGAATAAACTGAACAAAATACGTGTACTCAAACTACCAAACACGGATGAGAGAAACTATAAAGACTTAAATAAATGGAGCAATAACCCATGTTTACAGACTAGAAGACTTGATATCTGGGTGTCCACCCACCAGAATGGAAGGTCAATGAAACCCTAATCAAAGTTCTAGCAATATTTTTTGATACAAATATATAGGCTGCTTTTTAAAAATTCATATGTAAATAAAAGAAATATAAAATAATCTTGAAACAGAAGGAAAGAGCAGCACTGTGATGTTTAAGGACACGGAGTTGGAGAACACAGTCCATTCTGGAAACATACATGGCAACTCTGTTTTGTAGAGAAATGCTAAACCAGATCAATAGGGAAATACAATTATTTTCAACAAAAGATATTTTACCTTACTTACTCCATGCTCAAAAATTAATTTGAGATGGACCACAGACTCTTTACCACAAAAGGTAAGAGTCAAAAACACTTTAGAAAAAAAGTATAAAAGAAGCAACAAGATATATCATGTACAGGTACAAATCCTCTATGATGAATGTTATCACTATGCACATCTAAAATGTACCATTAAAATAAAATAAATTAAAAGTATAAAAGAATATCATCATGAACTTGGGAATAGAAAAGATGTCTCTTCTTGAGATCTATTTTTTAAAAAGTTAACAGATATTATAATTTCCTGCTCCTCAAAAGATACCGTATTCGAATAAGCAAGCCATGGTCTGGAAGAAACATCAACATATATGTGACAAAGAATTTACATCCAGTATATGTAAAGAACTACAACTCGAGAATTAAACAACCCAGTAACAAATGAGCAAAAGGATGTAAAGAGGTGTCATAAAAGAAAACATATGCATGGCTAATAAGCACATAAAAAGGTGGCCGATAGCATTAGTCATGGAGAAATGCAGAAACAAACCACTATATACCCACTAGAATGGCTAACCCCAAAAGACCAACTATGTCAAATATATCATGGAAATATAAAATGATAAATACAACCTTGCAGAACTGTCTGGTATTTTCTTATGAAAGCAAACACATATATTCCCATGGCCTGGCAACTCTAATACGTAGTGCCACCACAGAAATGAAAATGTATGTATACAAAAGCCTTATACAAGTATATTCCCAGTGGCCTTATTCATGTCGGAAACAACCTAAATGTTCACTGACTGGAGAATATAAATTACAGTAGTCATTCAATGAAACACTATGAAGAAATAAAATGAAAGTCAGCCCTGAGATATACGATGTCATTCCCCGCCCAAAAACATTTTAAGCACAAGAAATAAAACAGTAAATACTTAAGATTCTAATTTATATGAAGTTTGCCCGTTCATTAAACTAACCCATGACTATAGAAATCAGAAGTGGGATGACAGAAAAGGGATGACATAAGTTTAAGGATAGCAGAAATATTCTGTATCATGTTAGGTGGTGGATATAAACTTAATATTTAAATATATGCATCTTATTGTACATAAATTATACTGCAACAAAATAGCATCATTTAGCATCACTTACTTCTTTTTCCACCAAAGAAAGAAAATCTAGTAGGTGCGTATTTCATTAATGGAAACTCTCATATGGACTTTCAAAATATAAAATAAGAAATTTTAAAAAACGATCAATCAAACTACAGAAAGACAGCCAGTAACAGTATACGTACATCTATCTTTATATCTTCTTAAAAAAAAAATCCCTCGTATATGTTTCCTAATAGAATCATTTGATTATGGGCTTGATTTTTTTGTTACAAAACTCGTTTTTGTTAAAAGAGAAGGTTATTTCGCACTTTAAAATTTTTTCCTTAAGTCAATTACTAAGTTCTACTAGGGAAAGAGCTCATAAAAATCCATGGTTAATTAACAAATAGTAAATGTAGGTTAAGATAGTCCGCTTTCAATTTAAAAATCAAAAACTGCTCTACTCATTCCTGAAACGCTGCTCCAAATAATTAAACATAATAACTATAGCTCAATCTGGAAGAAACAATAGGTGACAGACAACAGCTATATACATACGGTTTTATACAACAGAGATTTGGGAAATGGGACGGGGGAAAAAAATTAAAAATGAGGAAGTAGGGATTGAGTTCAGTAGCAGGGCGCTTGCCTAGCAAGCACAAGGCCCTGAGTTCGAACCCCAGCACCGGAAAAAAAAAAAAAAAAAAAAATGGAAGAAGTAGCAGGTCGTATTGCAGAGAGAAAATATAAAGGAGGTTTCAAACCCTGCATGCTAATTCCAACTGGTGGATGCTACACTGAATGCTGATGAAACTAAGGAATCTCAACATGTATTTTGGTGCAAGAGAAAAATGGGCCATGATTGACAATCTACGTGGATAAAGGTAAAAGAGGCCCTCAGGATGTCGGCTTGGTATTTTTCCATTCCTTCCCCACGGTGGGGGTGGGGGTGGTGATGGAAATAAACTAGTAAGAGGAAACCGCATTGTCTTTTCTTTTTTTTGCTTGCATTATCTGAAATTTGACAGAACGAGGCAGAAAGCAGGAAATCGCAAAGAAATTGTGAAAGAAATAACTGTAAAATCATTTGATATTAAAAGTTAAGACTCAACAGCTAAATTGAAGTGAATTAAAGTAAGCAACCTTCTGCAGTTCACAGAATGTGACACCTGGTGGCAGCACCACTAAAATGCAAGGAGAAAACAGAACCAGAACAAAAGTGAGACCTCTTAAATGTTAGAAATGCAGAACTACAATCACACAGTGAAGTGTATGTATACCATATTCAATCATATATCTATACATTGTATTCATTCCACAGTAGGACAAGCTAGTTACAAAAGACACGATAATCTCCAGATACATAAAACAAAAGCGTAAATACACATTTGCTATTATTTATTAAATCGACACAGTTTAAGTATCTGGAAAGATTTTTATAGGAAAAAAAATTACTAAAACAAACCTAACATATGATCCTCTAGTCAGTTCAAATCCTTGTAAAAGTCACACACTTCTTGTACCCAAAACCATCCTCTCAAGTATTTCACCAAAAATGAGCTTTAAAAAAATCATTTACTGCAATTATGAACTTCTGTTCAAATTGCAGCAGTATTAACTGACTTGACCGTATGCCCAAACTGAGAGAGACAAAGGTCAAACTTATTGATTCTAGTACTTGAAACAAGGCATGGTGATCTGAGCAGCTGTTCCCAAATGCAGGTTCACAGTTTTGTTGTTGTTGTTGTTCTAATGAAGCCATAAAGAGAATAGAATTTTGACCACTAATCAAACACTGGTCTGTACATAATAGTTCAGGGTAAACTATATTGGAATGTACAGTGGTACCTCAGTTCACAAATGCTTTTTTTGTTTTTTTGAGGCAGGGTCTTGCTATGTAGTTCAGGCTGTCCTTAAACTCACTACATAGCCCAGGCTAGCCTTGAACTCACTGTGATTCTCCTACTTCAACCTCCCAAGTGCTGGGATTACAGGCGTGTGCCACCACACCTAGCTCATGAATGCTTTTGTCTCCAAGCAATCTGGTTCACAAACGTAAGTGTTAGGCAAATTTTTGCTCTTGTTTACAAACTCTGAATTGGGTAACAAACATGACCACGGCCATCTTTCCCATACAAACACAAACAAATTAAATTCCTGAACTAAGGTACCACTACAATAATGCTGATTTCAAGTAAATTAAAAAGGAGCTGTAAAATGACTGCTCTGGTGAAATAAAGAAGGGAGGGAGAGAGGAAGGGAGGGGGAGGGGGAAAGGGGCCCACCAGCCCACTAGAATCTGTATCCCTAATTTTACCCGTTTTCCATCTTTGGTCTTCTTTAAGTTCCAAGTGCCATCTGGCAACTTCTCAAAGAACTTTCTTGCTTTTGGTGCTTGGTCAAGAATATGAGCAGGCGGAATACCCAGAACTTCCACTATTTTATTCATCTGATCTACCTGTATTAAAGACAAAAATAAAACCTGTAATTTCCACTGTATATCCTACTTCTCATGAATTCATTCATAAATAAATAGCATCTCCGACACGTCAGATACTTGTTTAGGCATTGAACATACAGTTATGACCAAAAGCTATAAAGTCCATGGGCCTTGTGGGACCAAACACGTGGACAGATATATGCTGTGTCTAGTGCCCCTAGATGCAATGGACAGCAATAAGAAAGGATGCAAGGAGGTTTTTGCAGAGTTTTAAATAACCTGTAAGAATCTCAGTCTTAAAAAGATTTTAAGAGGTTTTTTTTTTTTTTTTTTTTTTGTATCGGGGATTGAACTCAGGGCCTTGTGCCTGCAAGGCAAGCACTCTAACCACTGAGCTAAATCCCCAGCCTAGGATTTTAAGATTTTGAGGACTCAATAAAAAGATTTTTTTCTAAGTGTAGACTCAAATACAGTCTACTACATCTCTGTCAAAAAAAATGTACACAAGAATGAGACGAACAAAATAAACACAGTCATCCTTTGATAGCCTCAGAGGATTGGTTCCAGGCAAGAACTCCCCTCTCTGGACCTCATCCTCCCAGGGCCAAAATCTACAGATGTCCAGATCCTACATATAAAATGCCACAGTACTTGCCTAAGATCATGAAGGAATGAAAGCCACCCTGAAAAAAGGTGTAAACATTGCTGTAAATTTTGAGTCTATGATCTGGAATTGGAAAGAGTAGTGACCAAAATAGTTTGCAGAGTTTAAATAGTTCACACATTCTCCCACATACTTTAAATCATGTCCAGGTTTACTTTTTTTTGCCTTTTTGAAAAAAATTTCAGTGATATGTTTTAGATATACATAATATTCATCATAGGGAATCTGTAACCATACATCATATATCTTGCTTTTTCTTCCCGTTCTTCTCTCCTCCCTTCAACCTCTCATCTCATTTACAAAAGCTTTGTTTCCATTTTTTTCTTCTCTTTTTTTCTCACCCCACCCTTCCTTTCCCCTTCCTTTCACCCTCCCCCTTCCTTGTTCCCCTTCTCATTTGAACTATTTCTTCCCTTTTCCCAACATACATTACACATTTTGGTCCTTATTTACACTTTCAGTTTCTCACAAGAGAAACAATGTGGTATTTATACATGTGTGTCCGATTTATTTTACTTAAAAAAGAGCAAGGTCTCTCTAGGCTACTTTTAATCCCTAGTACAATGTTATAGACAGACTTGTTACCTCTTTAGAGAATCATTACAAAAGAAAAAAGCTTGCAAATACTAGGTACAGATGCAGTTTCTTCCCCCAGATACTTTGGACACATAGTTGGTAAGTCTGAGGATGCAGAACCTGCAGGTACGAGAGGCCCCAAGTCTGTTGTTAACGCACTCTGCCAGGTGAGGACTAAGTCACAGGAAGGAAATGTGTGGGCGTGCTAACCAGGGTGTCCATGAGCTGTCACTGCAGCAACAATGGAGGGAGCAAGTGCTGTCCTGGAAAGAGCATTTCAGACCCAGGAGGGAAGCAGCGCCAAGGGCCTGCTTCAGGGCCCCACAGAGAAAGCTCTGTGCCAGAGGAGAGGGGGAAAGGAGAGGGGACAGAGGAGGGACTGCAGAGATAACCATAACCTGCACCTGAGGGAGGACGGATATGGGAGCCACTGGAAGGACTTCGGTTTTTTGTTTTTTTGAGACAGGGTCTCAGTATGTAGTTCAGGCTGGTCTTGAACTCACTGTGTACCCTAGGCTGGCTTCAAACTCAGTGATCCTCCTGCCTCAGCCTCCCAACTGGATTATAGGCCTGAGCCACCACACCTAGCTCAGGACTTTGGCTTTGACAATGAGGACAATGGAAAGCCACCAAAGTTTCACATGAACACTGTTCAAGCCCAAAAAGATTACTAATTCACAACACAGTATTACATACAAGTACTATTTTAGGATGAAAGATAAAGGTGAGGCATTCATAGGTAAATGGATGTAATTTAAGAACATAATGTTAAGTGAAATGTCAGATACGTAAGCTCAGTATCATATGGTTTCTTTTATATGAGAAACACTACACACACACACACACACACACACACACACAGCAAAACAGAAGAGTGATAAATAGAAAGTGGGGAAAAGTTCAAATGGCCAAACTACCTCTTGTTTTAAAAATATTTCAATATATATGCTAATTTGTTTCTTTTATACTAAAAGTTTATCTTATACCTGGGCATGGTGGTGCACACCTGTAAGCCCAGCACTTGCACTCGGGAGGCTGAGGCATGAGGATTGCTGTGAGTTCAAGGTCAGCCTGGGCTACACAGTGAGTTCGAAGCCAGCTTGAACTACACAGCGAGACTCAGTCTCAAAAAACGCTCATAGATAGTTTATCTCAGTATTTTATTTCACTGAAAAGAAAGTTTGTGTTATTATTTCTTTATTGTAAGAATCTTTTTGGTTTATGTCTTATACTGAGTAACTACTTTGAAGATAATGATATACAGTGTGATAACTGTCATCATTCTCTTACTATTTGATTATAAAAATGCTTTCTCACAAAATAGAAAGAAAAAAAAATACTATGATAGCTGCTGTCAAAGAGTAGCTCACTAGCTCAAGTTTCTGACACCCCTGTTAACAAGTGTAAAAGTCATTAAATGTCTGGCCTCTCTTTTTTCATTTATAAGTGAATATTCTGAGCAAGATAACACAGAGCAGTAAGACAAATGGAGGCTCAGTTCCTCTCCTGATGGGAATGCGGCCTCATGGCCACTGCTTCTCACCTGCCAACTTCCCAGGAACGTGGACTGGGCCTCACGGACTGCAGGCTCGCACGTCTGCTGGACTCCCAGTGACCTTGTCAACTACACTGGCCATTACTCTTTCCAATTCCAAATCAGAGCCTCAAAGTTCATAGCACTGTTTACACTGCTTTTCAGGATGGCCCTCATTCCTTCGTGATCATTCTAAGCTTTTTGTTATTCTACTTACGTATAAATTTATACAAAATATTTAACACTTTCTACTTTAATTCACTGTTTTCATTAGTGAATTAAAATCCCTTAATTACCATCTCATCATTCTCAATTCACCATTATATGCCAACTGACAAACATGAAAAAAATGGAGAATACAAAGTAAGTTCAAAAGTGACTTCACATGTGAATGTCGAATCTGGTAAATACATGTCTTCCTCTGGAAAACCCTTCAGACTGCACAGTTATAGATGAAAAGATAATCAAAACATCATTTACCTCATTGGCACCACTAAAGAGAGGTTCTCCAGTGTGCATTTCAACCAAAATACACCCAAGGGACCACATGTCGATAGCAAGATCATAAGGCATTCCCAATAGCACCTCTGGAGACCGATAAAAGCGACTCTGAATATACTGGTATATCTGGAAAATAGTTCAAAACAGCTATTAATTCAATGTCAGTTTAGTTTATAATTGTGGTCAACACTGCATTAAGAACATCAATCTCACATTAATAGAAAATTTCAACATTAGACTACAAATAATGATTATAGAACTGAAAATTCAAGGAAAATGAATGTGAAATACAAAAACACAACGTATGATCAAAAATTATAGTATGTTTACATAAAAACAGAGAAAAGACACATGGTCATTAATGCTTCTCAAATACTCCCCCTCACCCTCAACACACTTCCCATCATTCTTGCCACTTTCTGAAGCAGTTCTGGAAGTGCTGTTTCATGAGTGTCTTTAGTTGTGCTGTTGTGCCTGTCTCAATATTCTGAAACTGATTCAAAATATTAACCTTTCATGGTCATTCTGACTTTGAGAAAGAGGCAGAAGTTGCATGGTGCCAGACTCGGTGAATAAGGTGGATGAGGTGACAGCGTACTGTTTTTACAAGCCTGTCTTTCCACTGGAAGGTACTCAGAAGTAGCATTCACCATATTTTGATCATACCACCGACAGGAAAAGAGAATCCTAGAACTGCTTCAGAAAGTGGCAAGAATGATGGGAATAGTGTATTTGTTTGAAGAAAGGAAGAGTACTGTGAGGGACATTCAGGGCAATGTCTTTTACTACAATAAAATTTTAAATCTAATTCACTCTATTTTTCTATCACCACTTGTATGTAAAAATTCAAGCCTTTTCATGTAGTCCAATCCTTACTGGTAATCAAGATAAATCTTAAAACTAATAATTACATTTTATTAGAAAAAATTATTGAAAATAACTTATTTCCCTATTATTCTTTCCTACTACGACTAGGACTTGGTTTACCATTAACAGCTAACTTGTATTTAAATTAAAAGGATGTACTTCAGCATTGAGAGTCAAATAATGAAAGTACATGAAATTTAAAATTCAGACATTTGTACTTTACTGTCTCATAAATAAATCCTAGAAACGCTGCTATTTATAGATCCAGCTGGGAGAGATGTCTGACTAATCACTTTTACCTTGCCCTCTCCACCCCAATTCAAGACTTCTTAGAGAAAGAAAATCTTGAAATGGACATTTTTAATGAAGTAATCTAAGAATGTCTTTAGAGATCAACTCAATTCACTTAGTTACTATAAATTTGCATCCAGAAGTATTTAAGTAAACTTTTACTAAAAGACAGCAAGAAAATCCTGCCAACTAAAATTTCTAACTTAACACCCAAACCAGGCCGCCAGGACAGCTCATGAAATCTCCTGTTATGCTCACTGGAAACCCTAGCCAAGTCTTTAAGAACACAGGCAAGTGAGCCCAACCTTCAGTATTATGAGAAGAAAGTCTAATTCAAAAGAAATGGGAAAAAGTATCAGCTGAGCCCCTCAATACAAAAATTTCAAATCCAAAGTGTTCCAAAATCTAAACATGACCTTCAAAAGTTTTGGATTTTGGAAGACTTCGGATTTTTAGATTTTCGGATTAGGGATACTCAACTGGTAAAGTCTATGTAGATGTTCTATAATCCGAAAAACTCTAAAATCTAGAACACTTCTGGTCCCAAGCATTTTAGTTAACCCATGTTCACCTGTAGTGAAATATTTCCAAGTTTTAATATGTCCAATAGCATTGCTGATGCTCTACACCCAACAGACTCCTCACTAATCAGACTGCATCATTTCACAGCTTATACAAAAAAATCGTCACCTACCTATTGGCTAAATCCAATTTGGCTAAAGCAGTAGTGCTTTTATTATCTTTGTGTACCAAAACCCCAAAAGAACTTTGCCCTGAAACATACTTGCCCTGCCATCTTCTGGCTCTGATCCAAAAGATGTAGGGCAGGGCCACTGCACATGTATTTTGGGAATGACCTACCATGCGATACCAATGCCAGTGACGGTAAAAACTCACTGAGCTAAAGGTACAGTTACTTCAGTTTGGATGGACAGACACAACAGTATTTGGTATTAGAACAGAACATATAATTTGGTTTAAATAGGGAAAAAATTTTCCAGGTCTAAAATCTACTGAAATTGCTCTAAAGGTGGGTATGTATTTATTTTCCATTCATAATATACTGCATCCTGTATTAACTAGGAACATCTCTTGATTTTTCAGAGGCAAACTTTACTGCCTACTCCAATTAAAAAAAAAAAACTATTTAAATAATCTACAGCTACACTACTAATAAGATAATTTGCAAAACATCGAAAAAGACAATCCTATTAACTGGCTATGAACTTTCACAACTAAGTTAACTTGCTGTATTTAAAACCTGGAAAAAAGTTGGACAGGACAGGAAATTTGGTAAACAATGGAAAAGCCAATATGAAATAGTAACATGAATATTAAGACTTCTTAAAAAAAAGTCTCAATACTTTGACATAAATAGAAGAGTATATAAAACAAGTAAAATATTACTAAATGTGATCCTAATTCCTCTGAAGAGGAGAACCACCTGCAACTTCTATTTTATACAGCAAAAACATAAAGTCATTTTCATAATCCTAGAAACAATGGTAGGAAAAATTTGCTTTCCTGAATTAACTAAACTTTTATCACTATGGATATGCGTTTTTAAAAGTGTGAGAAAACCAGTTTGGACAGGTTTCAGAGCTTACACAAATTCTGACTTGTGAGAGGGAAGGTAAGACCTAAAGTTATTTGTCAAAATAACTCCGTCACCTCTGTATGGCAATACCATGACTAATGCGAAAATCACTGCACTAATTTTGAGCCATAAGTTTTTGAAGAAAAACAATTATCTTGCTATGATTTAGAAAATATTTTACATCAAGGATTCAAGCACCAGTATTACGATTCCTCAAATTTTGTATGAAAGTCTCTATTTGGAAAATACACTTACAAATCACCTAATATTTAATTCTTTTATCTCTTATTCTCTCAGTATTTTAGCATACTTATGAATTTAAATACATCCACTTTGAAAATTCAGTATCTTCTAATTCAAAGTATTGCTTTTGTATTTTAAGACAAGGTGAGTCTGGTGCTACATTTTAGAGATAAATAACCACACTGTAACTACCTCCAAACTTTACACACATTATGAATAACATTTGAAATATCTGCTTATACTTTTCTAATTGTATTTTAATTCACAATTCCTGAAATATACTTACCCTCTGCCCCAACTGACAAGAACTGCCAAAGTCAACGATCTTGATTGCACTGCGTTTGGGGTTGCAAAGAAGGATATTCTCAGGTTTTAGGTCACAGTGAATGATACTAAGTTCTGGAGTCGCAAGGAAAAGCAGTGCAGTGCACATCTGCTGTGCAAACTTTCGTGTTAGGTTCAAAGAGACCCCTCGGAAATTGGTGTTCCTCAACAAGTCATAGAGGTTGTAAGACAGCATTTCAAAAACTAAGCAGAGATGGTTTCGAAACATAAAGTGGCGTTTCAAATGCACTGAAAGAAAAAAGTTTTATTGTAAATTATACATACCAGTAAGAAGAAAGTAACATTACACATCTACTGTCACACAATCTGTAACATTACAATGTCAAATGCAAAGTGAAAATAAGCTGAGATGTGAAGATCAGCATTCTGCAGTATTTAAATCCACATTTTTCAATTAGTTAAGAATATCTAAATTGCTCTTCTGCTGAATTAAAAAGATTTAGTGCCTGTCAACAACCGATACAGGAAATCCCACCAAAATGCCTTATTTCTGTGAAAAAATTTAAGTCGGGATTGAAAATGCAAAACAATAGTGAGGATGCCAAGGTATGCATCCTCACTACTGATCATGATTTACATAAAAGAAAGCACTTTTTCCTTCCTGAGAGTCCCACCTCACTTTACCTAGTAGGACCTCTAGGATCTCTGATTCATATACTTGGGCAGCCCTCTGCACTGGCTTTGATATATAAATACATCACCTGTGTTTACTAGGAATGTTCTATAATAATTGTCAAAGTATCACATACTTTTATTTTTTTGTTTTTCGAGTTTCATTTTTTGTTTACCAGGTGTTTGAAAATTGGATATTATAAGACACTGGGAAGCTGGGGATTTAGCTCAGTGCTTAGAGTGCTTGCCTCACAAGTGCAAGGCCCTGAGTTCAAGCCCCAGGACCAAAAAAAAAGATACTGGGAATTCATGATCAAGGCACTTGATTATGTTTATCAAACTGACAGAAGGTGTGTGAGACTGAAGGTTTTTGACAACTTCAAAATAAAAATCACAAGAAGAGATGATGAGTAGGCCTAGGAATGGTGAAATGGTAAGAATACATGAATGGCTACCACTGGTGACTCTCTGAAAAGGCTTAACTTTTGCTCAGTGCTTTAAATGCTATGCTTAAGTATTAAGACTGACTGCACATCAAAGAGATCATTTGCCATAGTAAAGGGTTGCCCTTCACTATAAATTTCTTACATACCAGACTGAGCACCGTAACTCAACTAGAATGACATGAAACCATCAACAATCAAGGCTACCTTCATTTTAGCCTTTTAATATCACAAAACGGGTTTCCCCAGAGGTCTTTCTGAGAACTACACATACATGTTTTCCTGGTACTAGTAGTCCTGGATGTCCCGTCTTGAAGCACTACACATCAATACTCTTTTCAGATCACTCATGACATCAGTAGTCTAAAGTTGGGGTTAAATAACATAACGGAAATTCTACACAACTTATTAAAAAGTCTGTAACACTATTTTACACTGAAAATAATAAAAGGAATCCTTAAAGGTTATATAAGAATGTACAGCAGCCACTCTGATTCACAGATTTAAAACTAAAAACCGATTCACAACACCTCACAGACATAATGTGTATGGGGTTAAGTTTCTGAGTCAAGCAGCGGCCACAAAAGAAATGCAAAACATCACTGATGTCAGAAATTCCAATGCGACCGTGAAAATCTCTTTAAGAAGCTTTAGAATGGTCTCCCAATGAGAGATCCCTTCCATCTGGCCTTATAATTCGCCACTCATTACTGAGTACCTACAATGTACTGAGCACTAAGACACTGTCAAAGCAAGTTCAAACACAAGCATATTTGTTCAGTCTTTTAAAGCGGATTCTGGGAGGAACGGAGGGTTGGCAAGACCTAAATTGTTAGTTCTAGACCTACTTTGAATTTTGTTTTAATTAGATCATGTACCAAATAACCCAAGTACCTGGCAGATTCCAAATAACCCAGATAAGACATTCTATAAAGGAGAGGGGAAGCAAAGACTGATCTGTGGGTACTGGGTTATAGTTGGGAGAAAAAGGTTCCGGTGTTCTGTTGCACAACAGGATGACTCAACAATATTCTAATGTACACTGAAAAACAACAGAAGTTCTTTTTCTGTTGCTTTCAAAAACAGAATCTTAGTTCTCTGAGATACTATGTATTCACTGTCATAGCTGAGACCTGGAATGGCCCTCAAAAGCCTCAAGTATTCCAAGGCGGGGCTTCTGGAAGCTGCCTGGGCCACAGGGCTGGTCCATCCACAGCTGGAAGAAGCGCTAGGGGTGGAGGTGAGGGCATGTGTGTTTCCCTCCCTGGCTTTCCCCTGCTCTCTGCTTACTGGCCGCCATGATGCAAGCAGCTCTCCTCTGCTCTGCCCTCCAAACATGGACCAAAAACATTGAGTCAAAATAGGCCTCTCCTCTAAGTTATGGATGTCGGGTCTGATGTCCCAGCAATAAGAAAATGATTAAGACATTTGCCATCTTCACAAATAAGATCTTAAAAGAAAAAAACCTCTTCCAAAAGGGTATTTATATAACTAATGTAATTATTGAAGTGGTCATCAAAGTCAGTTTTTTCAAAACAAAGAAAAATAGCTTCTATTATGTAGAACTGAGCAGCTAACATTTTTGAGTACTTACTACATGCCAGCCATGTGCCCTTTCAATAGGACAGAATTAACACACTCCCACTGGCTTGAACCACTGCTGGTAGAAGTGTCATCAATGGTTCAAGCTGCAAGGGAGCGAAACATACACATCACAGCCCTCTTGTGAATGCTGTCAAAACATTACAGTATTACTCTGGACAGTTTCTCTACAACTTAAGTGCTCAAAAGACAACCCACAGATGTAAGGAAGAAAAGGGCTAAAAGGCATGCCCGGAGACCACTTCATAAATCAACCCCTTAGAATGGCCCTTGAATGGAACTGGACCCATTTTACACTGTTATAACTGACAGTGGACAGCCCATTCAGTGTCATTATGGATCATACCAGATATCTACAGAAAGACAGTAAGGAAAAAAAAATTTTTTTTGAGACAAAGTCTCATTATGTAGTTCAGACTTGCCTTAAATTCATTATGTAGCCCAGGATGGGCTCCAACTCACAGCTCCTGCCTCTGCCTCCCAAGTGCTGGGAGTACAGGCCTGTGCCACTACACCCAGCTCCAAGGAAGAAAAATTAATCGCACAAGTTCATTTTCCTTGGAACAAAGGAGAATAAACAAACATAATCTGAATTATCTGAAAAGTATGTATACTTAGCACCAATATTTTTCTTGGTGCATAACATAATGGTGTCTTACAATTCCTGACATCTTGGGTTTGACTAAAATTAGTAGTGAAGAAAGTTTAATTAGAAGGTGTTTTGCCTTCTAATATATCAAATGGCCCTAGGCTTCAATATGTTCATTAATCCCTCCATCTTCCGTTTTAGTTTTCAGAAGGAAGACTGTATGACAATGAAACAAATACAGGTTCTAAAGTAAGGCAGCCTAGGTTCAGATCCTAGCTCAAGTTCTGTGAAGCTGGACCTGTTAATTCTTACACACGCCATTCACGATGTAGGGGTTCTACCACACTCCTTGCGGGACTGCTATGACTATCATAGATGACGGAAGAAAAGCACAAGAAATACGACAGGAAGGGGAAAAACAGCAGCTCTTCTTGCTTCTGCCACAGAAGTCCAACTGTTTCTAATGCTGCCAAACTGGAAAACAGCCCAGGGAAGAGCCTGAGATCATGGTTCAGGCACTCCAAAAATGGTCCTACAGACACTAATAATGTATTAGCTTACATCTAGCTTCAAAACCACATTTGAAATGGTTAAAGTTAGGATGACTCTGTGGATCAATAAACAACACTGAAGCAAACAAATGGCACAAGTAAGTTGAATTTAGAAAGAAAAAGGAATACACCATACACTATCTGGAACGCACCTCCCAAAGATTTCAGATCAAGCAACATAAATCTATGCTCTCCAAGCAAAATAAAAGTTTAATCAACCACTTTAAAATAAAATCAACTTTTGGGGGGCAGTGCTGGGGATCAAACTCAGAGCTTTGTGCTTGCAAGGAAGCACTCTCACCACTGAGCTAAATACCCAGCCCAATATATTGATATAAAAGTTACCACCAATTCAAATTCCTCATGTAGAACGCACATACTGTGTTGTCTATTTACCTATGTAATATTTCATCTCAGTGTCATGTTTGTTCATGAGCTCAAGAAGTCGCACTTCTATCTGGGCTTGATTCAGAAAAGCTTTCTTGTTCTTTATTATTTTAATGGCAACCCATTCTTGTTCCACCCGATCATATGCTTTTACAACCTGGAAAAGAGAGATAAGCAATTCTCTATTTTTTATTAACAACAATTTCATAACAGTTTACATTTCTCTCCAATTGTACATCTACTTCCCTGTAGATTTTTCTGACCTTTCTAAGTAGAAAAGACCCTGATTCCATTCAATGTGTCAACCATTTTATTGCAGAGTAACTTTAAGTATATTTTTTAAATGAATTTTTTTATCCTTATAAAAACTATTTCTAAATATTTGCAAAATAGGTAATTTTCTTAACCAAATTAGATTAACTGCTTTCCTCCTTCAGAAATAAAATTAGAAATCTTTACAAGTGCTTTGATTTTTTTTAAACCTTTCTTACCAAAAGCTATTTTTTCTTGCTATAAAACAACTCATCCAACTATTTAATGAGAAAAACTTGGTTTAACTCCCTAAAATATACATGAGAAGTTCCAATTCAACTCAGAATGCAGACAAGCTTCTAACTTTATGTCAGATTTACATACATAAAAAACAAAAGTACATAAAATAATTATACTAAAATATACAAATTGCTATATGGTCACAATTTTCAGAGTGGGTATCACAAAAGATAGAAAAAAGTCCTACTGAGAGGAAGGAACTGTTCAAATGTTGCTGGATTTCTCAAAGTGAAGACAGCAAGCTCTGTATTTACTTGAAGTGTTCCCAGCCCTGGGTAAGAAGAACTGGCCTGAGAAATGCCCTTCCTTAAGTGGGTCACACAGAGAAGCAGAAGCTACTTCTGACCCCCCAAATATTGAGAAAGCCCTTATTCTGAAAAAAGAGATTATGAATCAAAGGAAACTTCCTTCAAAACATGGATGGGATGGCGCAAACAATTCATACAGGTGTCACAGGGACCTGATGGAGTCAGACCGGTTAGGGAGCTCTTTGAACACACTTCGTATCTACTTACATTGTTAACACCTTGGGTCTTTCTACATTCAGAGGTTGCCTACTATGGCCTGTGGCAGCGATGGCAACTCTTTTAGAGCTTTCAGTGACACAGACGGTCTGCTGCAGCAGCGTGTGTGCCATTGGTCCACCACCACTGACCTATGGCATATTTTCATCAGAAGCATGATTAGATCTGACACGTTTTTTTTTCCTCACAGGTTGAAAGGGGGCGTATGTTTTGCTTTCTCTCAGCGCGGGCACACAGAAGTTAATGCATACAGATTCCATACATTTTTTTTAACAAAATCAACAAAAATAAGGCGGCAATTCAGAGAAAGTCATTCTGACCCCTGCGCTATCCTCTCACTAAAAAGTCTAAGGAAATATTTAGTATCTAACCCACTGCAAAAGGACTACACAGCAGAGGAAGCAGGGTTACCAGTAAATCACACGTCAAACAAAAAAGAGCTCTCTAACTCAAAAAGACAGGAGGATTTACTAAGTGGGAACAGCTGGGGAAACACAGAAAGCTTCTGTAAAAAGTGTGAGGAGAAGGAAGAAGTAAGAGCTCTTGGGTCTAGGTGTGACTGATCCCAGAGACTGTGTCTCTAGGGTTTTGTGCTCGGTACCAGGGCTGGTGTTCAGGTGAGGAAGGGAGAAGTGGGTAGAGAATAGAGGGTGAGAATGAAGACAAAGCAGGCCCATCAGAGCCCTCTAATCAGAGCAGGAGCAGCGCAGGTGCTGGGGAGCTGCACACCAGCAAAGGACATCCCCAGACCTGTCTGTCGCCCACTCACAGCCAGACATGGGAGAAGAGGTGGGACAGAACCCAGCGCACAGGCCCAGGCCTCCGGAGAACGGTGGGTGCTGCTGCTACCACCTGGAGTGGGGTCTTCTCTCCTCCATGAGGTCCAATACCACAGAGGGAAGTATCTGTTACACACAAAACGAACTATTCCCTGGAGACTCCACAAAGCCACATGAAAGAGGTAATACTAGAGTGATTAAAATTAACCACCTAATCACTAGTAAAAAGTGGTAGCCAAAGAAAGTTTTATTAAAAAGTACAATGGAGTTTCTATAGCGGATGCAGTTTTACTATCTTTAGAGAATGATGATCATCTAAACATGTGAGTCACAAAGAAGTCCTAATTCATGAAATGCAGCATTTCCCACTAAATTACCTGTCCAAAGGAACCTTTGCCTATCAAGGAGTCAATTTCATAACGGTCCATCCACTTTTCCCCGTTTTTTACAATGTAATCATAGTTGTCATCATCGTAACCATCATTGTAAACCTTCCGCTCCTTCTTATGACTAGAATCGTCTCCCTGGCCCTGCTGGTGTCTTCGCTTCTTTTTTGCATAGTAAACCTGCAATGAGAATACACAGTGTTAAATTAACTGTGTAACTTAAGTCAATGTGGTAAGGGTCATATATCAAGAGAATAAATGAAACAATTGTACCGGTAGGAAATTGATGAATTTTATGCTCAATAACCACAAAAAGGAAATAAGGAATTTTTGTGGAGCTGACATGTGCTCAATGGGGGAAAGACTACAGTGAAATTCATTGTCTAGTTGTATTACAGGTGCATTTTATAAATAGGAGACTTTCAGAGTAGCACTAGGTATCCCATTCAAGAAGAGTAAGAAGGAGCCCTGTTATGTGTTATATTAAGGTATAATTTATATATAGTGAAATGGCACAGATCTTTAAAAGTACAATACGCGATTTTGAGACATATACACACTAATGCAATCAACAAACACCAAATAAAATTAACCTTTTATCCCTTCAAGTTCTCTCAGGCCCTCTTTCTCGTCAATGCCAACTTTAAAATTTTAAAATGAAAGTTTAAATGCAGATGAACTGTTGTACTACAACTGCCCAGTTTACGCCTATAATAACTCTAATGATTAATGAAAAACAATCATGCTGACCCCATGCTCACTAAAGATCCTAAGCCTTATGATTAATCACAGAAAAAGTTATTTTTGTTATACCTGTTTTTCTTCATAACATAATAATACAGTTTTGTAAGAGCAGCAAAAAAAAAAAAACCTACTACTTATTAGCAGTAGTTTAACTATAGTTCTCTAAAAACAATTTCTCAGTAAGCCGACATTACTATACTGTTAGAACCAATTTATCAGCTAGTGGCTGGGGATTTAGCTCAGTGGTTAGAGTGCTTGCCTTGCAAGCACAAGGCCCTGAGTTCGATCCCTGGAAAAAACAAAAATAAACAAACAAACAAAAAAGAATGAGACAATTTATCAGACAGTTTGGTATATCATTTACAATACATAAATATACAAATTTAACTCAGAAATGTTCCTTATTAATTCTAGCTTGTCGCAGTAATATAGCAATACTGTCATTAACCAGCATCAAACTGCTACAAAATCTGCAGCTAAAATTTGTATACATACTTCTTTTTTAAGTTAAATGGCTCTAAAGCTGACAAAGTATAAGCCTTTTACTGTGACAGGATGTAGGACTCCTACTGGAAGAGGAAAGTAAGCAAGGCTCTTCTATAGACAAGCTCACTCAGTAACTATAAAGCTAGAATTGAGGCTAAAAGCAAATAGCAATCAAGCTTAAGTCCAAAGTACCAGAAAACTACTTTTTTTGTGGCAAAAAGAAAAACAAAAACAAGCCGTAAGACATAAGTCAAAGCATTGTTTTTTTAATCCTATTACTTTTATAAAAGTAAATAAATAAAAAACAAAAAGCTTTTGCTTATCTTACCGTGGAAGGATACAGACCAAAAAACACACATAAAAACTTAGACAATAAAATCACAGAGATATACAGTGATCAATAAACTAGGCCAAATGCCTATAACTGAGTATTAAAGTATTTCAGGGCTTTACCTGATATTCAGGGAAAGAGTACAAACATACATCAATACTTATGCAGAAAAGCAAAAGCCCAACTTAAACATAGTTTCAGTCATTTTCCTTCTCCTTTCTTGTCTTGGAGAAGAGTTATTACAGAAACAATAACTAAGCATATTAAATATAGCTTCAAAAATTGACTTTATTAAAAAAAACAACTTTATTGTTTGAGATACTGTTAACATTATCTGTTTTTTCACACAGTTGTAATTTACTACCTATAAATCATTTTGTCTTCATAATAATCATATATATGACAACTTAAGGAATAAAACAAGTTTAGCATATTTAAATAGGCACAAAATAACTTCTCCCACCGTGGCTAAAAGGTAGATGCTATTATTTATAATGAATCAAAGCCTTACCTCATTAATATGCTTGTATGTTTTGATCAAATCAACAGAAAGTTTTCTCAGGGGAGCAGTTGCTGGATCACGGAAGGTTTGGGGCATCCGCCTCTGTAACATGACAATATCAGGCATCACCTTAAATAGACAGAGAAGACTAGCACTTTAACTATACTACAGTGATGGCATCTCATCTTTTGCAACCTGAACATATCTACTTTAAAAAGAAAGAACTCACATTAGAAGATTATTCTCTCACATCTGCCTCTCTCATCTGGATTCCAGTGAAAACCACTGGAACAACCTGCCCAGCTGCCCAAAGCGTTCACTGTAACACAGCCCAACCCAGGAGACACATGGGTGCACAGCCCAAAGACAAATGTCTTCTGGATTACTCCTAAAACCTGACCTGCCTTACAACAGGCCAACAAAGATAAATCTAGTGGTAAGAGGCAAACTGCAGCTTCCTAGGACAGGATTTCAGGACCTAGCTACCACTAAAAAGCAAGCTGGCAGCACAGTCTCACTGCCTCCAACTCCTGGAGCTACAAAGGTGCAGCCCCAACCGCCACCAAGCCCTTGCCCTCTGAGACAAGTATCTGCACAGAAGCAAAGCTCAAATTTGCGTTCACTTCTTTCCCATAAAGAAGTAGAACATGTCACCCACAGTAACACCCCCAACCTTACCCCCAACACGCCTTCCCCTTAACTGATCCTAAATGATGGCTCTCTTCATTGCATCTAGGCAAATGAGGGTCTCAACTGTGGGCTTCCTGCTAAACATCTTCAATAAAATAGAGGACAGAGCAGGGGCATAATTGCCTCTATACATATGCGCAGATACTGCAAGGAGCATGCCTGTGTTCCTGGATTGCTCTTCGAACGTCATGCTTCCACTGAGCGGCATGCCTCAGCACAGGGGTCCCCTCCACGGGGCTTCTTGCAATCAAGAGATCTCCCATGACAATTAATTACATCACAGTACCTACAGCCATTACCACCAGCCCAGCTTCATGTTCCTGACTTGCTTTCAGGGATATTTACGCCCATGAAATTTCCTAAACCAAAAGCCCCTGGTGAAGGTCCTCTAAAAGGAAACTCAGGTCAACCTGAGGAGCAGACTTACAGTGAACACATCATACCAAGACTTCACCTAAATGTCTAGTCTTGGTGTAACTGTTAACCCACAGTAACAGAAAGAAGAATAATGGTTTCTTCTGTATATATATTCAGTCACCAGATAAAAGTTGTTATCTAGATGGTAAATTTGCTATATTACTGAATTAAGTTAAAGTATCTCTTCTCAAGAGTCTCTCCTCCTCAAAAGTTCCAAGTAGTGTGTAAGATTATTTGTCTACACTGATTACACTTCACTGATTACAATTATTTGTCTACAGAGATCATCAGAATTAGTAAGAGCTGAACTACTTCATTTTCCAAATATATATTGGTATTTTTTAAACATAAACAGTAGAAAAAACAAAATTCACAGAATACTATTGCTTGTGGATCAGGTTTACTGAATACACGGTATCAGTAATAAGCATGTCAATTCTTTTCATGTGAATGAATTTATTTATAAGCATTTAAAGTAATGAAACAGGTTTATATTAATTTTTTTAATTTAAATCACTGGTGTTGTTTTCATCAAGTTAATTTATTCAAAAGACCCCCTTCTTAGACTGGTATAGCATAGTGTCAATATGAGGTTTCACAAAATCTGAATCAGTGAAATGCTTTGTTACCAGTATAATGCAAGCTGATAAGAAGTATTACTACTGGTAAAGTCACCTGAGTAATTTAAGAGAAATATATATAGTATGATCAAAAAATACGGAGTTTAATTTTTAAAAAATTCAATACAATAAAAGACATTGCCATTAACCACCCTCAAAGTGCAACCTCCCACTTCGAACATCCTTCTGGCCACTTTCTGAAGCTGCTCTGGACATCCTCTTTCCTGGGTATCTTTAGTTATACTGGCTTAGCTGCCTTGATGTCCTGAATTGATTTGAAAAGTTTACCTTTCGTGGTTACTTTCATTTTGGGGAAGAGCTAGAAGTTGCAGGGTGCCAGATCCAGTGAATAAGGACACATGGTAATGTTTTTATAAGCAAGCCTTTCCCTTGGATGGCACTCAGCAGCAGCATTCACCACATTTTATGGAGACACTCAAAAAAAAAGACTTTTCCAACTGCTTCAGAAAGTGGCAAGACTTGATACCGTATGGTATCCCTCATGTTGAGTGAGGCAAAACACAAAGAAAATGGTAAAAACATGGATACAAAAAGACAAGGGGACAGATCTCACCCAAGAGGCAAAGGATCCAAGGGAACAAGAGGGCAAAGGGGAGGGGAACAGGAATTCAGAGGAATAAAGATATCCTAAAAACAAGAACCTAATGATCCAAATTTAAAACAGAAACACATATACTAGGTACTACAGTCAATTGTATGTAGTTGCAACTTAATACTGCAGCTATGTGGTTGTTCACATTGCTTGTTGTCATATGCAAATGGCATGATGTATTATGTAATAGTCTGTAAGTGTGTAATTTTGGATAAACTTTAATAATAATAAAAAAAAGAAAGTGGCAAGAATGCTAAGTGTATGAAGTGAGGGACAGTATTGTCAGGATTAATGGCAATGTGTCTCTTACTGTAATAATTTTTTTTTTAATTTAAACATTCACTATATATTTTCATCACACCATGTAAAAGTATTTCCGAAACACTCTTTTTGCGCATTTATATTTTTACATCTCTCACTCAATCATCTCAACACTCTCATGAGATTACATACTATTTCTATCACCAGTTTACAGAGGAAAACTCTGAAGCTGCTATGTTAAGCAACCTGGCCAAGTCCTAGAGTCAGTGAAGAACACAGGGAGGATGACAGCCAAGGTGGTTCAACCTGACCTCAAGCTCTTATGCAGACATTGGGCCAGGAGTTCCCCAGCGATTTTAAGACTCTTCCACACTCTTAGGTTAGGTTATTTTGGGTAAAAAATAACTGTGGCATGCATAGAATAAGCATGTACATTAAAATTAACTATGTAAATTTAAGTATCTTTATGTTTTCAACTTGCCATTTATAACTTGACCAGTATTTCAAACATCTGCAAAAGAATCAGTGGCTCCATCCAAGGCCAACTGTGCTCAATGGAAACACCCAAATCAGACCACCATGAAAACTTTAAAATTAGAGTACAATCCCAGCTGCTCTGAAGACTGAGGAAAAAGGACTGCAAGTATGAGGTCAGCTTAGGTAACATAGCAAGAGCCATGCGCCCCCTTCTCCCCCTCCAAAAAAAAAAGAAAGGAAAGAAGAGATGAAAAGATAAAAAGGTATACATACATGTGAAATCAAGCCCAAGTCTCAGCACTCAGTATGAGCATGGGTTATGTGCTTGGCACGTCACACAACATCAGTAACATTTTCCTTAACTAGTTAAACTCCACTTACAAGGCCAAGTAGATTAGCTAATTCTTACTACCTTACTTTCCTTGTCTATTTCAGGCAACAGAAGTTACTACTGTAGGGCACCTGTATATACAAAACACATGCATTTTGTCTACTCCTCCCTCCCCCAAAAAATGCTTTGGCTTAAGAGTGTATTTCAGTGCTTCGAAAAGTACCCTGTGCCCCCAAAATACACAAAGAACAAACTTCTACAAAACAGTATCTCTTTTGCTTTTCACTGTGATTTCATGTTAACCAGATTTTCTGCTTTGTGATATTATGTTCCATTAAGCACAAATTTAGAATTATTAAACAGCCTTCAAAAGATTCCTAGAGGGGCTGGGGATTTAGCTCAGTGGTTAGAGTGCTTGCCTAGCAAGCACAAGGCCCCAAGTTCAATTCCTGGCACCCCCCCCCCAAAAAAAAAAGATACCTAGGTACACTAGGTATGGGCCAGCTCTAAGTATGTGAGGGCTTCTCTACTTCCTGTCTCTTATAGTCCACCAAGTCAGAAGAATGTGGAGTAATGAAGCAAGGTCCCCTTATCCCTTCTACAGCTGAAAGCTAGGCCACGGCATTCAAAGGACCCAGGAGCTCCCAAGGCTGCAGGTGTTGCCCCCTTTGCTGGGGAACAACCTGCAGAAAGCGAAGTGGATGAGATGTCAACCTGCTGCCTCAGCTATCTGGCTCTGGGATATAGAAACACCATTTCCCCAGTATTCCCATCTCTTGCCTTTTTTTTTTTTAACATAAATCACAAAGCAAAGAGGCAGAATGCATTTCTAGCTTAAATCAGCTGCTAAGAGCTAAACCCACCATTAACTTTTTTTCTGAAAAGACTTTATAGTGTAACATACAGGACTTTACCCAAAAATTGTGTTCTAGTTTAACAATAACTATTTCATTTGTTTTATTTATATCTACCTATTTTCACATATGAGGAAGAGTTCGAAACACTACATTCATTCTTTCTGCTATTTTAAGAGCTATTAATAGCATGTATCACACATATCCAGGGTACTGGCAAAGTTTAAGAACAATGAAAGATACTGTGAAAACTAAAATAGCCCCCCCCAAAAAATCAGCATTCCAGTATCAGTTGTACTCTTCTGTATTTCCTACATTTCTTTCTTCTTAGATACTAGGGACTGAAACTAGGACCTCACTTGCTAGGTAAATGGTTTATCACTAAGCTACATCCTCAGCGTTTTTTTGTTTTGTTTTTGTTTTTGTTTTTTTTGAGCCTGGGTCTCATTAAGTTGCCTAGGCTGGCCTTAAACTCCTATGACCCGGTAAAAGGCAGTTTCTTTTTTTTTGGGGGGGGGAGTATGGGGCAGGGGCAAGGGGATGGTGGGGATCAAACTCAGGGCCTTGTGCTTGCTAGCCAAGTGCTCTCCCACTGAGCTAAATCCCCAATCCCTAGGCAGTGTCTTCTAACAGTACACAATCTTTTAAAAAACACTTCACAACTTGAAGTGAAAATACTACGTAAAATATCTCTAATTTTAAATGATTCAAAGACAAACAACATGTAAGGTGGATACAAAAACAGATACTTTGCTAACTAACTCACTTACTACAATAACACAATCATAAAAACACCTGTAAGGGTTTCTCTAGCTCTCTGTGGATGGCAGATGCCAGCCACGGAAGGGCCCTGCCTCTAAGAGGAGAGAAGCTGGAGCCAGCCCAGGGGCCTGCTACTCTGGCAGGAGGAGGAGACACACATGCGTGCGTGTTCAGCCTCTGCAGCTGGAAAGAGACTGAGAATAGCACTGGCCTGAAGGGCTGCTTCTAAACAGGTGGGGGGATTAATCCAAACATTCTTTGTTGGTTCAAAGTACAATGCAAATAAATCATCATACCATTAGTATTTATTGGATTTTTAATAGAGTTTTCTTCTGGCACATAGTTAAATACTTTCTAAACTTGAACATTTGAATGAACTGCTCCAATTCTCAAACACAGACCTAAATTTCTAAATCAATTTACTATATAAAACAAATTAACATCTTGCCATAATTCATCTTACTATTTAACTATGAATGCTACTCACATGTTACATGTATTCTGTAAGTGAAATGACAGCTTAACTACTGACAAAACCTTATTATAATATATTCTAGGATACCCCTAATAATGATGATACTTCACTGTATCAAATTATTCAGTAAAACAAAGTAGTATTTAATTAGAGAAAACACAATTCATTCAAATAATCTAGTATAAGAAATAGTTTTAAATTTAACCTTTTGGGGAGTGCTGGAGATGGAACTCATGACCTTATATATGCTAGGCAAGTCCTCTACCACTGAGCTAAATGCCCTGCCCCTAAATTTAACTTTTTTTTTTGATCACTTTGACATATTAAAAGAGCTAAACAAATCAATGCAATCTAAAATTCATTTTCAGTGCTCAACACACATCTAATACAGAAGAGAAATCAACTCACAACTGCAGCCAATAAGAAAATTCTCCCAAACCAATATCAATGTAGTGAGTGTGGCTAATTCAGGAAGTTACTAAAATACACAGACCTATGTATATATGTGAGGTACATCTCAAGAGAGCCAGCATTTATTATCTTCATACCAGCTACTTTGTGAAAAACCGCTAATCTCTAGTCCGAATATTAGAATAAACAGCATAGCTCATATGCATATATTTTTTCTTTGAATTTTAAAGAATTTTATTTTTACACATGCATATTAAGATAGTTTATAACAATATAAAATCAGTTCTGTAAGTTTGCTGTGACAGACTCTTATTTTCCTGTAACATTTTTTATTTTTAACCATCTTTTCATAAAAATAAGCTTCAAGCTTCATATTCTTTCAAAATAGTTTTTCCTTCTCTGTTCTACAATAAGAGAGTATGAGGTTATGTTTCTGTGTGTCTTAAGTGAAATACAAAATAAAAAGGAAAAAAATCAACAAATTAGTAAACAAAACTTCTTAACATCATCTTGTGTCGATCCAAAATCTCATGTAAAGTATAAAATTAAAAACTTTTAAAGTATTTTGCCTATTTAATCCTTTAACACTTTAAACAACTAAACTAGCATTTAAACATGACACTTCATGACCTTACCTGGTTAGTCAGAGGTTGCTGAATCTGGTCAGAATACGGTAAGGCAGAAACCTGTTGGTCACTTATGTTTGGCTGGCGACGGTCACTGTACTGATGTGAATGGGGCATCTGTCCAGCCATCTGAAGGCCAGCAGCATGGAATGAAAATGACGGTGCAAGCCGAACAGATGAAGGTTTGCATGCTGAAGTCTCTCCTCCTATGAAAAGGTAAGTGAGGTTTAACAGAAGTATTCATATCCTAATGTTTCTATCATTTGACAGATCTGACAGTTCTTTAAACATGAACTTTAGGGTACTCAGTAATATCAAAAACTTTTATAACTACAAAAAAGATATGTCACTCTACATAACAATTATATATTAAATGGTATATTAAACATATAGTGATCAAAATGAGTATCTATAAATCTGTACTGAGAAAACCTTTAGAAAAGCCTTTTACAAAGCAACTGTATTTTGCTTTAAAACTTCTTTCATATTGGAGATTTTTATCAACTGAGAACTGTAAGACGAGTGAGAGTCTGAATTCTTCAGAGGGGCCTTGCCAGTAGAACACTGCTGAGCTGCTGCTCCGTACCTGCCAGATCCACGGCAAACATGATCCCTGGAATCCCCCGGGCTGAGGGAAAGACCAGTCCTGACAGCACTCTCTACTGACACAGGTAACCAACAGGGACACAAACAGACAACACAGAACTAAACTTCAATCCCAGACTGCCAGATTCCTCTGGACACTTGCAACACAGCCTTAAGAGAACTTAGGCCTGGCAATTTCGCCACAAAACAAGAGTCTGTAACTATCCAGCAGGTAGGCAGAACCACAACTACGACATCCAAGGAAAATTAACACTTGTGGTCCACAGAAGTATTGGTAGGGGGAAAAAGACAAAGAAAAAAGACTTCTTATATTGAGTCAAACTTGTAATCACAGACTACAGTCAAAAGACAAGGCATAAAACCCTGGTCAACCAACTCTCGCTCCAAGCTGCTTGGGCTTCTTCTTTGAATGAATGAGCTGTCTCCCACCACAAACCACACCATCCCATCTACTACCAGGATACTTTTTCTGAAGTCTACTAGAAACAAACAGCAGTGCTGGCTCCACCACGAATATCACAATCAAGGACCCAATACCATCTCCAATTATTGTATAGTAAACATATACTAAGTATATCATAATGGACAGTGAAGGTGACAGGGAGAGTGCCCAGTCCTGTGGAGCATACAATCCCCACTGGAATGTTCCAAAGACTCTGCAAACTGAAGAGAACAAAGCTCAAGTCCCCCAGAACTTAAATTCTGCTTCTATTTTCTACCATGGTTAACGATGTTTCCTACCTAGCCAACTACACACTCAGAACTATGGGAAATCATGGTTTTTCCCCCCAACATAGTCCATGTCAGGCAAACCTTACACCGCCCAATCTTTCTGATTCTCTTACAGAACAGTCAGTCACAATCTCTTCTTTTCATTTCCATTACCACAGATTTCAAGATTACCAAAACACACCCCCCTAAGGACTCTTACTGTCCTGATTCTGCTCATTGGCAACTTTGTATTTTTTCAGAAATGGCTAAAGTGATCTTCCTAAAATGTAAGTTTCAAGTCCCACACCCCCTACTCAATTTATCACCAGCTTTTGGCACTGCTTTCAGACCTCAGTTTCTGTGTCTCTCCATTATAGTGTATCTCAAGTGACCCGCACTACATGATTAAATAACTACAGTAAAAGCACTCTGAACCTATGATGAGACGTAGGATGGCTTTTAAGCATTTCATCTTACATAATGAAAAATACACTCAGTCAATTCAATTGTGTGGAGTAACTTTGTTCAATTAACAGAGAAGTAAAAGAAAGCAAGAAGGTGCTGGGGATGTAGCGCAGTGGTAAAGTGCTTGCCTAACATACATATATACATTATATATCCTGAGTTCAATCCCAGGCACCACCAAAAAAACAAAACCAAACAAAACCAAAGAGAAAAGAAACTTACTTAAATTTAACCTAATAACTGATGACATGTACAAAGATGTTAAGTATAGCATCTGTAATAGCAAAAAATAAAAAATGTCAAATGTCAAATAGTGTAGAGAGAGGGAACAATGGACTGATAAGGAACATAAATGTGAATATATGTGGAAGAAACCGAGGTCCTTAATCTATAAAGAGCTCTTAACAACAGTAAAAATATTAAGGCAGTGAAAGGCAAATTACTTAATCACTCTGTATCTTAGTCTTCCTATCTACAAAGCAAGATACTACCACACCAGCACTATTCTTTGTTAGGAAGTTTAAATAAGACAAGTGGGCATGCACAATGGAACTTCTTAAATTGTTAGTTTCTGTTTCCATGATCAATGTCCTAATTATATACTATGTACATACTTATTTATTATGAAATTATAGAAAAGAGTACAAGATCATTAGCATGTGGCTTAAACAATTATTACAAGATGAATACGCCAGGCATGGTGGCACATGCCTGTAATCCCAGCACTCAAGGGGCAGAGGCAGAAGACTGCTAGGAGTTCAAAGCCAGCCTGTGCTACATAGTGAGCTCAAGGCCAGCCTAAACTACACAGCAAGCGAAACCCTGTCTCAAAACACAAACAAACAAACAAACAAAAAATTATCTTTGTGACTAAAAATAAAACACGGCTAACATTCCAGAAGGCCACCATATCACTCTTGACCACTTCCAGTCAGTATCTGTCTCCTCTTCCCCAAAGTTAACACTGCCCTGGCCTCCCAAACCAGACCTGCTTTCATTTTAAACGTGTGTTTATGCTTGCTGTGATGCCTATAAGCTGTAGTTTGTTCATTATCATTGTTTTCTAATATCCCATTATATGAACAGATGTTTATCCATTCTACTTGACTGACATCTGGACTGTTTCCGTTTCAGGACTACTATGAATATTTCCAGTAATAAAATCCTCAACCCATACTGTTGGGTATGCACAGATACTGTTCTGGTTTTCCAGGTTTTTATTAATTAACCATTTTTTCCACTAGCATTCATGAAAGCTCCCATGGCTCCACTGCTTTACTGCCATGGGACTTCAGTCCTCCAATCTCAGCCATGCACTGTGGTTTGGATTTGCGTTTTTCTACTGACTGTGGGCATCTTTTCATCTGTGTCCTGGCCACCTGGACGCCACTTCTGTGCAGGCTGCTTTTCCATTTTTTTCTACAAAATTTCCATTTTTTTTTCTCATAAACTTCTAGGAATATTTTATTATTGTTGTCATCTTTACATACCTGGACATGAGCACCGGATTGGTTACAGGTGGGTAGCAGGGTCACTAGCAATGTATTCTCTAATAGAAGCTTTTAGTAGTGCTGCTGGGTGTCAGTTTGAGATTTTTTTTTTCCTTGCACCAAAATCATGAAGAAATCTTGCTATCTTCTAGAGGCCAGGCATTCACCTTACACATTGTGATGGACAGTCCACTTACATTTCATTTTTGTGTATGTATAAACTAGGAATAAAAATCCTTCCTCTCACCCAACAGACACTGAAGAAAAGACTGAGAACCAATTATTTTAAAAGCAAACATGTTCTGTTTCTGGATTCTCTATTCTATTCTACAGATACAGACTTAACTAGATTTTTTTTCTAGTAAAAACCATTGTCTAAATTACATACCTTTAGAAGTTCTAGTAACAAGTAAAAAAGAATTCTATTCTTTAAGTATGTTTTGGCTATTGTTAACCCTTTTTATTTCCATATAAGTTTCTGGCTCAACTCACCAAACCTGCCAAAATAAAGCCATGTTGAAATGTTGTTGAAATTGTACTGCCTCTATAGAACAGTGTTACTCAACACAATTTTCTGCAATAATGGATTTATCTGCACTGGTACTGTAATGTAGCTACTAGCCACATGAAGCTACTGAGCATTTGTTGAGTTTTATTACTTCCTTTCCTTCCTTCCTTCCTTCCCTATTATTTCCTTCCTTCCGAATTGTCTTATTTTGGTTTTAAAACTTCCAGTACCATGATGATTAGGGGAGACTATACAGCACCACTGTATTATTCCCTATCTCACAAAGACAGCTTTCAAAAGTTCCCCAGTATTCTAGTTGCTGCAGGTTTTAACTATCAGATAGATGAAGTTCCTAGTTTTCTAAGAACCTTCCCCCATGAATGGATAATAAATTTTATTAAACACTTTTTCTGAGTCTACTGAAATGACATTGCTTTGCAGATTTATTGTTAATGTGGTAAGTCACACTGACTGATTTTTGAGTGCTAAATAAATTTTGCATATTGGGTAGACCAGCGAAGCTCTATAAACCTGGTGTTTTCTTCATGGGTAGGTTATTTAATTAAAGAGTACATATCCTTGCAGGACTATTCACAGTTTGTATTTCCTGGTGTGTCTGTTCTAGTATGTCTACTTCATCTGAATTTCATATGGAATGATATAAAGTTCTTTGTAATAGTCCCTCTTACCAGCTTTTTAATGCAGATGTAACTGTAGTGCTATCCTCTTCACTGCATGACTGGTAAACCGGCCTTCCCTTTCTTTGGGACAAGCCTCACCAAAGACTGATTAATCTGTTATATATGTTCTCTTAAATAGGTTTTTATTTTTGTACTCATCTTGTTCCATCAGTTCCCAAGACAGATGCACTAAAAATCTCCCATTTGAGGTATTTTATTGCATTATACAAACTTAAAAAGAGTTGTTATAGCTTCCAGATGAACAAAACCTTTTATGATTATAAACTGCCCTCTTTATTTCCAATAATGCCTTTCACTTTGCCTGATACTAGTATGGAAATGCTGACCTTTCTTTTAATTTTTGAACAAATATCTTTTCTTCATCTTTTTACTTTCAAATTGTTTCCTTGTATTTTAGGTTTGCCTCCTGTAAACAGTATGCATTTGGTTTAATTTATCTATCGACCTTAACAACCTTTTTATTTGTTCCAACTGTTTTATGATTCTTCCCTTTTGCTGGATTGAATTTTCTACATTCACACACATTATTACTTTTATTTTTTTATTACTTTATACATTATAATGGATCGTGCATTCTTGATTCATCAAACTCTAATTACTCCCTTATCTTATGTACCACTGTTGATATGTATTTAACTCATTCACATATAATAAGTAAAATGTACATAATGCAAGTATGTAATAAGTAAATGCATATTTACTGACACAACACCTGACCATCCAGTACGGACTGAATCGACACAACGATTTATCCAGAAGGACAAATGGATACTTTTGTAAAATCTGGAAGGCTTAAAAAAAAAAAAAAAAAAAAAAACCCCACCCAAGTACCTCCTGGGTTATTACTGTTAGGACAACCCTCCTAAAGTATTTATTTCATTTTTTGTATGTAGATTCAGCCAGTTATATGCATATAGTACTTCCTGGTGGGCTATACAAGCATTGTCTTGTGGAGGTAACAAATGCCATTCATGATCTATAATGGTGCTTCTCAAACTTTAATGAGTTTACAAATCACCTTTGAATCTTAAAAATGCACACTGTGATTGACGAGATCTAGGGTGAAACACAAGAGCCAACATTTTGGCAAGCCACAAATTGTGCCAATGCAGCTTTGAATAACATCCACAAGAGTTCACCTTAAAAAAATTGTTCGCTTACTAATATCTGTAGCAGATACCCTCCTCCAAGCTATATGTACTCCAACTACACAATACACTAATCTATTAGGGATGACTTCTAATAGATTTCCTTTCCTACTTATATTTTTTGGTTTTTTTTTTTTTTTTTTTTTTTTAAAAGACTAACACATATGCTAGGTGACAAAGAATCTGATGTTCTTTGCTAAACCTGTGGTGGGGTAATCTCTGAATTAACAAGAAATACCTGTTTTTCACTTGAGACTTTTAAGCTATTTATTATACCATCTAAATGCATTAATCATTCAATGAAATGAAATCATTTTGCTACCAGTCATTCAATGAAAGGAAAGACTGATTCAGTCCCTAGCATAGGGGACTAAGGGTGGGAGGCAGATGCACTAGTAACTATAGTGTGTATATGGGTGTGCTTGGCACAGTGCTATGTCTGCAATCCAGAAATTAACCTAACTTCTTTCTCAAGATGCCAAAAGTAATTAGGGTATCCACTCATTCATTCCTTTCCTATGGTAAGATAAGGGAACAAACTAACACAGGCAATTCTAATCAATTTGATTTTATAAATTAGCAAATCACCATGTTTTAATTCTTAAGATTTTATCCTCCCTTTTAATTTGAATGTTAATTTTTTAAAAAAGGGACTTGGTTCCTCCTTTACAGATGAAGATACTGATGTATTAGGCTGAACCATATGAAATGGCTGGTAAGTTGACTCTGGGCTGCACACCAGTCAGATCATATGGTTCAACTGGTAACTACCATGTTATATATAAAATCTTCATTGTGCTACAATAACAATAAGCTATGTTTTAGCCTAAGAGTGTATCACAATACATGTTGTAATATGAAATGTTATATTTACATTATGGACTTATAATATTTAATTGAAAACCATCTTCAAAATTCATTTGAGTTCAATTCCAAAGTAATAGTTTAAATTGCTGTCAAACAGTATAAAAGGCAAGTTGGAGAAAAGTATGCTTGTAGTATCATATTTGTATTTTAAACATCCTTCTGAATTATATGGATTTTTTTCACCCTAAGAGCATGTTTCACTTTTTAAAAAGTCATAAAAACTTTGTTGTTAAAACAATAACTTAAAAATGAAGTTGCAGGGGGATTTAGCTCAAGTGGTAGAGTGCTTGCCTAGCAAGCCCAAGGCCCTGAGTTTGATCCCCAGCACCCAAAAAAGAAGATGTTTTCTGTCAAGTTACTATGTTCTAGTAAGAAAGTATAATAAGTACAGAACATATAAAAATGAAGTTGTTTTCTTGGTCAAGTTACCATGTTCTAGCTAGAAACTAGAATAACTATAGAACATATTACTAGTAAAGAATACCATTAACCTAGTGTGATGGTCCAGGCCTATAATCCCACATACTCAGGAGACTGAGGCAGGAGAATTCCAAGTTCAAGGCCATCCTGGGCAACTCAGTGAGACCTTATCTCAACATAAAATTTTTAAAAGGGCTGGGGATGAATCTTAGTGGTACAACACCTACCTAACGTATACAAGGCACTGGGTTCAATCCCTAGTACTGGGGAAAAAAATGAGTAGCACTGACTCTGTGGAGCAACATGGCTGAGCAGATGTCAGACTGGGCCACATGAGACTCCAAACTACAGTACATGCAGAGGAAACATCACATTTGAAAAGCCTGGGAGGAGCCGTTGAATAAAAATAGGACCAACAGCCACTTATCTTGGATAGAAGAGTCACACGGAGGTCCTAGGCCCAAAGGATACTACTTAGTTATCCTGAATGTCTTTGTTACCAATGTTGGTAAGGAGACCATTCCTAAGACAGTATTAGTCCACATCCAACTTAAAAAGAAACAGCTAAGAGAAATGATTATTAAAACAAAAGGAAGTAATTCAAGTTAATTAAAACCACAACACTTAAACACAGAAACTCTTATGAGGCTGAGATTCTAAGACAGAACCTCCTAACAAACAAGGGGAACAGCCAAGCTTATGTGGAGAAAAAAATCTGCAAGATCCTCTAGCAACAAAGCACACCCAAAATGAAGGAGATAAAATGTTAACTAGGTAACTGCCCTGGGAATGATGGTTGAAAATGAAGCTGTGGGATTAAGAGAATAACTGAATCTAAGTTCTTGAATACATTTTGTTCACCATTTTACAATCAGCACCAAGAACAGTGCCTGGCGCATGGTCTGCATTCAATAAATATTTGTTCAATGAAAAATAAACTGCATCTATCAGGAACTTTTAAATTATGAAGAGACAGAGAGAAAGGGAGGAGTCAAAAGGAGTAGGATGAAGGCAGCACTTTTAAAATGAGGGCTCCCATTCAGAAATAAAGGACAGATCACATGACAGCACAAGCTGGAGTTCTTAGCACTCAACTTCCCTTATTCAGTCTGATGACCAACAGGCCAAGCACCAACCTCAGTCCACCACTGATGTCCAGTAAATACACAATAATATTAAACTACACAATGACAGTGACTTTGCAAGACCCTAATAATTATGAAGAACACCTAATGGCAGTGATCTAATGATAAAGACAAATGAACTGACGTAATATTCTCTGATGGCCAATATGTCACTACAGAATGCAAATACACACACACGCACACATGCACATACACACACATACCCACACACACACACACACACACACACACCCCTTAAACATTCTAGCCAAAACAGAACGTTCCATTTTGTATAGACATAATGAAATTGCTCATATAAGGCCTAAATAGAAGTTCAGGGTTTTTAGTATGAAAATGAACCAAATCAATGTATTAAAAGTTGTTAGTAACAATGAGATATGGATAAAAGAATGTATCTTTAAAAGCTTGTCATATCAAAATTCTACTTCTAACTATTTTAGTCCTTGGTATCAGACTACCTCACTCATCATAAACAACTGGTTCAAAACATGAAGTAGCTGTTTGCAAACTGACAACAGGAAGGACAAATCTGCAATCACTGAGAAAAAGCAGCCAATCTTGGTGAGCACCACAGTCACCTTGGCTTTCCATCTGGAGGCAACTTTCAAAGTACAGTGTAGTGTGGAGGAACCCACATAGAACCTGGCAGTCACCAGAGACTGAAATGAGAATTCAAGGCCACTGACTGGCTTGAATTCATGGAGCAGGGAGCAGAAAGGACAGCTCTGCAGAAACAGCTCCATGTGTCTATAGATAGGGATCCCTCTGCTCTCTGGCCCCTGAGGCCAGGCAAAGAAAAATTACTAGACGCTGTGCACTACACAACTACTACAACTCACACAGACCTGGGAAACCCTATGTGTTCCAACCAGTTAGAGTAGGAAGGCAGGCATTTCCTAACAGAGACTGAAACAAACCTCAAGGGATGACTGAGTGATCTCCAAGTAAATCAGCCTGCTAGCAGGACACAAACACTCTTTAAAGAGGACAACAAAATCCAGACTCTCAACAACCTAGTATGCGTAATGCCCATATCCAAAAAGATTTCACCAGGCCAGAAGCAGGAAAACATGACCTATATGCAGGATACAAGAGTTTATAGACTAAGAATTACAGAAACAACAAAATTAGCAGGTTAAAAACAGCTATGACAAATATTTTAAAAGATGAAGGAGAACACTGACAAAGGCATAAACAGTAAATCTTAACAGAAACAGGACCTATAGAAAAGAACCATGGGCGTGGTGGGGCACCTGATCATCCCAGCACTCAGGAGGCTGGGGAGTTTGAGGCCTACCAGCTGCACATTGAGTTCCAAACCAGCCAGGACTACACAGAGAGACCCCGTACACCAAAAAGAATCCAAAAATGGAAAATAAAATAACTGAAATCAAAGCAATATGAATTAATCAAATTTAAGACAAATACAAAAATGGAAAAAACATGCATAAATCATAGTGAGGCATTTAACAAAATTACTGAAGACCACTGATGAAGAAAAAAATCATAAGCAGTCCCAAGGTTCTTTAAAATGATGAAAGAAAAACACCTTTGGCCTACAATTCCACAACCAGAAAAGCATCTTTCAAAATTGAAGGCAAAATAGTTTTTCAGATAAATGAAATGAAAGGATCTGTCAACAGAGGACCTGTATTCAGAAACTATTCATAGAAGGAACATAATTCCAGATGGAAACTAAGATCCACACAAAAGAATAAAGAGCACCTGAAAGGTATTTTTAAAAGGCAACTGGCTGTTTAAATCAAAAATAACATACAGTAGAGCTTATGACATATATAAAAAAGCAAAGCAGGTGACAGCTGGAACACAAAGGGCACACACATGTAATAAAGTGGAAGCCTAGGTCAGTAGAACTTAAAGAGATGCACATGGCAAGGCCCAGAGCAACCTCTGAGACAGATAACCACAACCCAGCAGCCAGAGAACCGAAAGAATACCCTTGGCATTTTGAGAATCCATGAATTTAATTTACTATGTATTTGGCAAACATATTATTGTTGAGCCAATACACTATCCTAAAAACTGATTACAGAAAGTCTTTCTAATCTTACAGCAAGTGAGCCCTTAAATCTTGTGGGTTGTTTTTGTGTTTTTTAGTTTTGTTTGTTTGGTTCTTTTTGATTTTTTGAGACAGGTCTCACTACGTAGTTCTGGCTGGCCTTGAACTCACCATAATCCTCCTGCCTCGGCCTCCCAAATGAGCCCTTAACTCTTAATACAAGAGATAAACCAAATTCTTAAAGCCAAAATAGGAAGCCAAGAATTTATGTTTAATAGAGCATCTGGAAAAGATTAAAACAGTCACCCAAGATATAGCTGCTTGATTCCATAAATCAGTGTACTGTTCACAGTAGAACACATAATATGGGCAAATTTGTATTTTCCCCTGTATCCTAAAGTATTTTTTTGTTGTTTCATGAGTTTTTTATTGTTGTTGTTTGGCAGTGCTAAAGACTGAACCCAGGGCCTTCACACCAAGCTACAGCCCCATCCTTTAAAAAAATCTGAGACAGGGTTTTGCTACATTGCCCCGTTTGGGCTCAAAATTGCTACTGCATCAGCCTCCAGAGTACTGGGATTACAAACATACACCACCACACCTGGCTTTTGAAGCATTTTTAAGTAACAAAAAAAAAGTAAGGCAGGGGCTGGGGATTTAGCTCAGTGATTAGAGTGCTTGCCTTGCAAGCACAAGGCCCTGAGTTCGATCCCCGGCACCACAAAACAAACAAACAAACAAACAAAAAAAAAAAAAACAAAAAAGTAAGGCAGATAAGGCCACCTGGTATTTTATGGGTTATCAGAAATCATGAAAATTCCAAGTGGAGAAAGAAATACTTTATTTTTCTTCTAGTGCCCGTAATTTTAAACTATTTAATCGGTAATAAAACTCATCTAAATATTTTCCCCACTTAAGAGAAAAGGTATCAAGCAGCCTTGGAGCATTTAATATCTAGGAAAAAGAGGTGAAGAAAGTTTAGAAACAAAAGACAGCCAGGTGTGGTGGCACACACCTATAATCCCAGCACTGGAGGCTGAGGCAGGAGGATCAAAGCAAAGTCAAAGTCAGCCAGAAATGCATACCAAGACCCTGTCTCAAAAAACGAAAAACAAAACAAACAAAGGACAGATACAGATATTCAGTGTATAAAAAGAAAGTCTAGGTAGAAAGAGAAGTCTACCTACTAGTGCAATAATGTTACTGAAATACGAGCAGCACGTGAACACCCCCACGCCAACTCTTTTGTCAGCTCTGACAACCCCACACAGACAAGCTGCTCCGAAAGTACATGTTGCCTAACGGACTTCACAGACACAGACAGGTGAGTCATCTCCTACAAGGAGATCCGGAAATGCCCAAACAAAATGGAAGACCTTTACAAACTGTGATAAATAAATACTATAACAAACGGTTGATGCAAAATGATTGTGAAAAAACCTGAGAAACTGAAAACTAATTCAGCACTTTACTAGAAAAATTCCATGCTAAAAAAGCAAAGTATCTGACTTTGCAACTGAAATACTGGTCACTTATAAAAAATGGTCACTAAAAAAATAAAAAAATTAAAAATGGTCACAAGTATGTTTAAGACACACTCAATAAAAACCAGTTTGTCTTCACGACAGTAGTTTTATGACACTTGCTGGCTTAACTGGACACTTGGCCTGAGAATCCCAATTATTAATACATATATTTTAAAATATTTTTATTGATCTATTCTCTAGCCCACACAACCCACCACAATCCTTTGAAGGAACAGAAAGCCGATTGATTGCTAGTCTTCCTGACTATCAGAACCCAGATAACAACACAGGAAACAGCAAATGAGACAGCAGCTGCTGAATCGGCCCTCTCTGGCAATACCAGTGTCTCGGTATAAACTCAGAATGCTGCACATCGATTGAAACCTAAATTGCATACAGTTTTTTCTAGTAGAGTATTCAACATAATTAATCAGGCTAAGAGGAAACCATGCCCCTAAAATAAACAAGTACCTAAAACCACTTGTGAGAAAGAGAGTACATTGAGAACTCTAGAAAGTCTACACAGGACAGTGATGACTGCTCCATCCGGTAACCAGGTTAATGCCACAGAAAGTGACATATGCTAACTACTTTTTTTACTTAAAAGATTTACACTTTCACTGCAGTCATTCAGCCTTCAGTATGTTTAAATTTCATAAATGCTTAAAAAGACATTGCAAGTTTTACAAGAATTATGGAAGTCCTTCAAACTGACATGTTGTATTGATTATAATCAAACAACTAAGGTTTTAAAGCAACCTAATACTGTCCTTCAGACTAGATGGTAAGCCACACTCCAAGATTCTGGGGTCTTTTAAGAGGTGAAAATGATTATCAGTCACCAGACAGCTCACAGTTGTCAATCTTAATTTCAAAATTCTCCCTCACACTAGTTCAGACCTGTCAAACAGTGTACTCTGTTTTATGATTTAGCAAATACACGATGAGAACGACTTGTCAGCACACAAAAAAGTAGTTAAACATCACCCAAACTAGCAGTAACATGAGTACATGCAACAAATATCACTTCCCTCAGTGACAGTAGGAGGATGAAGTCTTCCTTCACTTCCTGCTAGGCCAGAGTCACCCACGGGAGAGTGAAGGCATAAACCCAAACAACGCAAATGTAGCTCTTCAGCCACTCACGGTCACCTTTATGAAGCCTCATAGTTCTGGGTCTGCTTTCTGTTGCTCAGATTCCTCCACAAAATGCAAATTTAGCACACTGTCTTATTTTGTTTACAAAAGAAGTAAAATAAATCCATTTACCAAGTTCAGTGTGCTATACAGAAACACACTGGGCTAAGATTTAAGGGCCTCCACTCACTCCTCTTAACACTGGCATCAACACAGCACAGCAAGTCTGTTTCCTCACGCAGGAAATGTGACGACTCATCATCACGTTCAATCACAGACATCCAAGCACTCTTCCCCTCGTGACATCCCACGGACAGGGAATGTCACACAGACAGCTGCCAGAGGGGACACAAGGTTTTTGCCTAAGAGCTATCTAAAATCTACTTAGGATTTGAAGGAAGTACTTCAACAGTACTTCAGAGTGTTAGTTCATCTCTTCCCAAAACACTGAAACAAAAATAGCAAAATATAACGTATCTAAATACTTAAAATATTATATGCATACTCATAATGTATGTATATAAACTTAATTTAAATGTACCCCAAGACACCTGTCCCCACCCCCAGATCTGTGGACCTTAACTTTGTCATGGCCCACAGACATACTAAGGTGCCTTCCAAGTAACCTCAAAGTACAAAAACAGGGGAAATGATATATTACAATACAGCTAAACAATGAAATATTACCAAGCCACTAAAAAGCTGAAAGATGCTTGCTTAGCTGCTTTCTCCTCTGGGGAGAAGGGTGAGAACAGAGAAAACTGGCAGCTAGCACTAAACACAGTAGAAGTGCAAGCCGCCAGACCGTCAGCTATCCCACAGCCATGCTATTTTAAGAAATGTCTGAAGGTGCAATCAAACTTTCAGGCAAAGGAGGTTTCTCTGCAAGGAAAACTACCTCGAGGGGGCTCCACAACAGCATCTGAGGAAAACCTTTTAAGAACCTCTCTCCCGCTTTCACCCCAGGAAGAAAAGAGGGGAACCATACACATTCTCCTCAATCTTTTGTAGTTCTAGCCAAACAGCTGTTACATATACAAGATATTTTTAAGCTTAGTTAAGTGTTTGGATATCTATATTGAATTGCAGCATAATACTTAAAATTATTCAATGAGGCAATCATTTGGCTTTGTGATTCCAATTAAAACACTGTATATTTACAGAAATGTTCCATTACAAGATACTCAAAAGACAAGATACTTATCTGGCCCAAGACACTTTAAAAGCTAAGTATATGCAAATTAACTGCTCGATAATGGTTATGAACATTTAATAATATAAAAAGTAGCCCTTCATTAAAAGTATATTTATGCAGTAAATAGCATTTTAAAACTCTTAATTTTCCCTCTTCCATTTATAGTAGGCAAAAATAGTTAACATTTGTGTATCAATCCTCTACCAAGCTCTCCAAACATAAAATGAAAAACATTCAGGTCTCCTTCCCAACCCCACCTCACCCAGAAATAGGTAAAAGTTGGAAGTGTCACAAACTAAAAATAAGTATATGAGAAAAACTTCCAACCTACTAGTAATTGGTCAAAAAGTAAGGAAACCAGTAACAATGAGATTTCTTCATCTTTCAAACCATGGAATAATAAAAGTATGGATAGAAAAAATCTCTATGACTCTTACTATGTGGGCATTTTTTCACAATTTAAGAAAGAGTTATAAAAATTAGTGATAACCTTCAGAGAACTCTTATTCTGAACCATCCTGTTCCTGTTCCCGTACACCAACAAAAACCCTATGAATTAGGTGCCATAATTACAGTACCGGTTACATTTTATGTAGGAAGAAACCAAGGTAAAGAGCACTGAGCAACCCTGCACTGGTGGCCCCATGTCCACACTGCACATGGAGTGGCGTCACCTGAAGGCAGAGCTGGTTCCTAACCCCAAACCAGCCCTCACCAGCACTTTAAACTGTGCCTCACCGGCAAAGGGGCAGAATGCTCTGGAGACAGTAGAGACTCCTCCTAAAAGACAAGACTGCAGAATCCCTGCAAGAAATGAAGACAAACTGAAGCAGCAGGGAAGAGTCATGGCACCAACAGAAAGCACCCTGCTTGAAAAATATCCTTTCCCATCACAACCTGCTCAGATTCAGATGAAAATAACAAAAAGTTGGCGGCTGTGGCCAAGACATTAAATTAAGAGTTCACAAAAAATGAAGCTCACAGCAAATTTTAGAAAGCAGCTTTATACAAAGAAAAACCTAGTTATCTAGGAGCCCTGAATCCTGTGATCAGCTACAAAGCAGCCCTGTGGAAGAAGCTACAACCAAGAGGTGCGGCACAATCTGGCCCCCGCCGCGCTTCGGCCTCCCTCTCCAGCTCCAGCTCACCTGTGGCACCTGCATGTGCTCACACTGTGCTTCCTACTGCTCTGCCCAACTCCATTTCTCTTGTAAGTAGGCACCAACATGTCACCTAAACTTGGCCAGAGAACAGAATATAGACAGGAGCTGGAAAGGCAGGCTGGGCCACGAAGAGTCTTCAAGGCAGGCCTCGTGTGGATTCTGTAAGACAAGCTGGTAGGGTGCCAGAGCAGGTGTACAAGGAGTAACACAACTAATAGTGTTGTGTTACCAATAGTGTTGTGTAACCAACAGTTACAGTAATAAATACTCAAGCGTGCCTGTGTTCAATCTGCCATTTACTAGCTGGCTAGATCTGCGCCTCCCTTTCAGTCTGCAGAATGGATTAACAGGAGTACCTAACCCTCATGAAAATGTTTAAAATGGTCTGCGGCCCACTAAAATAACAAAGAAATGTGTAAAATGGGTTGGTCTGGGAGAAACCACCTAAAGCACTGTGAGAGCTTCCAGGAGACCAGTATCAAAAGGGGAAAGGACATGTATGAACACATTGTGAGAGCAGAACTGACAGGACTTCAAAATTTATTTAAATACACAACATGTGAACCAAGTTAGAGTCTAAAATGACTCAGTGGTTCTGAACCCAAGTCATCTGGAAAACAATGTTATTCAAAATTCAGTAAAGGGCACTAAATCGGATGGTGGTCTTTCCCTACAAGTATCTCGATTTGAAACTCAAAGACCACTTCTTAGTATCTTAAGCAGTCTTCATCATTTCAAACATAAGACAACTAAAATTTTGCTAAAAATGAAGAAAAAAATACAAAAGCAATAAAAGGAAAAGGGTACAGGAAATAAAACAAAAACTGGCCCCCAGAAATCACACAATTCCAGTCCTATGTTAACTACATGATAGTGAAAACAACATGTCAGCCATCTAGTCCTACCTCCTCAACAAACTAGGGAAGCTCAGTGCCCATTCAGAGCTTCTCAAAAATATACACCTCTCTCCAATCTCCAAAGCACTGTCCTGAGAGCCTATTTTGACCAGAATGTAATAGAATATGATCTCTGATACCTGGAGCAGAAAAAAGCCAGAAAGCATCCTGAATAACCATTTCTACAGTTACTTTCAGCCTTGACACTACCAATTTGCCTGAGAATACCATAATCAGGAATATAGTTGTCCTCAAAAAATCTCAAGTTGTCCAGTGAGATCAGTATCATGTATCAAAATTTCTTTCTACCTACATGTATGAAAAGTACCCATTTCGATACAGTCCAAAGCCTAATTCCATCTCCAACATCAATGCCTTTGTTGTCATTCGATCCCTTTTAAGTCATCTGGCACTTACAGAGCACACAATCTTAACTTCTAGGCCGTTTTAGATAAGACTTTCTTACATCTATGTGACATTTTATCTCAAGTAACAAATGACATAATTTTTAAACACTGAAATAACGATGCTTTTCATTAATCTAGTCAGTATATTCATGATCTCTACTTACTACCTCTTTTAAATGGTCTTTAAAAATTTTATTTATAACATCGACACCTGAAAAACATGAAGCCATAACCTCAAGTATGTTAAATTTCTTTGCTCCATTTATTATAAACTCATTCCATCAAATGCCTTCCCTAAGATTACAAAATTACTACAGAAAGGGGTTGCTCCAGGCCCGTGTCACCCTCATGTACAACTCTATTTTCAAAGTAAAATAATGGAGAACATATCTCACAGAAGACTATGTAAGACATAGTTTAAGGAATCATATATGTACGGGGTTAGAGATTTAGCTCAAGTGGTAGAGAGGTTGCGCCCAGCAAGCTCAGGCCCTGAGTCCGATCCACAGCACCCCTACCCCACCATCAAAAAAAGGAATCATGTATGTAAGGACTGAGAACTTTTTTTAAAAACCTTGTTGTATATTCAGGTATGTACAGTACATAATTTTATATAATTTCACACACACAGTGCTAAAACACACACACAGCGCTAAAAATTGGGAGCTGGAAAATTTGAACCTCAGGCCTGAAGCAAAACCTACCACTGAGCTGTCCAACTTTAAACTTTTGAAATGCCAGTAGCTGAAATGCCAAGAAGAAATAGGTACAACACGATCCAATTAGAGGCTTCTGCTGAACAGACTGCCCCTGGGCCTTTTCAGCTCTAAGTGAAGAGCGCCCTCCTTCTTCAGAGACAACAGCAAGTTGCCAGGGACTATTTCTACCACAGCCTCAGGCAATCAGCACTTTCTCCTGCTAGCCTCCCCCTTGATTTCTGCTGGTTCTGTCTCACACACATAAACACACTCAAGTGCTTTGCTTTGAATGCAAAATTCTGCCATTCTTCATGCAACCTGCTTCAACAAACTCTTCCTTCTAATATACTCTTTTACGCATTCAACAAACGCTTCCGGAGCCACTGTGGGGCTCTCCACCCTGCACTGTCCAATGCAACAGGCAGCAGGCACATATGCCTGCCAAGCACTTGAAAACTGGGTACTCAGAACTGAAACATGCTATAAATGCAAAATAACTCGTTAGTATTTTTAAACTTTGATTTTAAGTTGAAATAATACACTTTAGATATACTTTTTTACTTTTTAGAAATGTGACTGCTAGAGTATTTTAAATTATATACGTGGCTTATATTTCTACTGGATAACAGACAATGTTCTTAGCATTAAGGGCAGAAATGTGAAGGTAATGGGGAAAGTTTCAGGCCTCCTGGAGTTTTATTTTATTGAGGTGTGGTGGGGCGAAATCCTCAAATAATAAGCGATTGTGGTATTATCAGAAAATACTAAGTGTTCCAAAGAAAATACAACAGGCACAACAGGAACTGGGAGAGGTGGCATCCTCTGCCTCTTCCCCATCACCACTCCTCTGCATCTGGGAAGGCAAACAGGTTTCCTCTGCAGCACAAACACATGACTGGCAGTGGCTGTCTGGAGCACTGAGTTACACAAAAGATTCCCAAATCAACTCCGTCCTTGGTTGGGAAGCACAGCATGCTGTATTTAACTGTGTCTGCGTGGGCTTGGGAGCAGGCAGGAGTGCCACGCTTGACCTAGTTCTGTACTTGGAGTCTCCGCCGTCCATCCACTCAAGCTAGAAACCACCTACCCTTAATTTGCTCTCTTATTTCTACCTCTCCAACCCCTTTATCTCCAACATGCACGCATGCACTCACACATTCACACCTCAAACAGTATTCTGAGACTCTGACCTCTGGAAAATCTCAAACCCAGCTGTTTTCCTTCCATGCTGTCTGTCAGGATCTTAATCCAGATGAGTGGAAAGAGTCAGAAGTCAGAGATGGCAGCCAAGATGTAAGGAGGTGGTGTCTGCAGTAAGGGTTCCTTACCCAGGCTCCATGCCTTGGTTCATTCTTCTCTGTCCCCCCACCCCTGTGAAGCTTAATCCCTTTAAAAGACTCATAATCCTCAGTGGTTAGAGTGCTTGCCTAGCAAGTGCAAGGCCCTGAGTTCGATCCCCAGCTCCACCCCCCTCAAAAAAAAGACTCATAATCACCAACACTTTAAATATCCCGAACTGCCAGGCTGTGTCTGCACCTCTCTCATCTCCCTTCCCACTATTTTTTTCCAGCCTCTCCCTCAGCTGCCCTGAACTCCTCACCACTCAACAGGACCACAGCACAACTGTTCTCTTTAGCTGGAACTCCATCCCCACTCTCCCTTTACTACTCTGAGAAATCTTGAACTCAAACTTCAAGATTCAGATCAAGTATCATCTTTTGTCAGAGAAACAGTCCCAGAATCTTACAGGGACTCATGCCCTGTCCTTCCTTTGGTATTGTGGTCTTGGCTCCCCATAGGAATCATGCTGTATGCTAACACCATCATTATGCTCTTGTTATCCGTGCCCATAAGGGAAAGATCAATCTTAGTTTTGTATTCTCATGACTACAACTTAATGAATGAGGGAATGAAGCAAAAAATGACCCTTGACTCTCCCACCTACACATCTCCCCCATGCTTGACTAGGCACTTCTCACAAGCCCCTCTATACTGCCTTTCTGGGCTACACTACCTGAGCACTTCACAACAACTGTGTAATAGAATGCGAAAGCCAAGGGGTGTCACTCACTTCTTAATGCCAACACTTTAAAAACACTCAGTAAGTAGGTATTCAGTGATTGAGTAAACCAACACTAGCAGACAGCTAATTCTCCCGCCTCAAGCTACAGAGAGGGCATCAGTACAGAAAGGCTTCATGACTTGTCCAAGAAGATAGTGTCAAAATCAAGACTGGAACAGATTCCTATTTTATAACACAGTACTATATGTTCCTGAAAAAGGTTCTCAAGTAAGTATTTGTCATTTATCAGTATGCACTTCACACAGGAATCACGGAACGCCAAAAAGCCATGCATCCTACTATAAAGACCAAAAAGTAACGCAAATCTCCTCTTCCTTACTGCTGGGTAACTAGGGCTTTGCTAGTGAACCAAGGACAGCCACGTTCTTCAGAGCTTAGAAGTGTGACTGGTCACTCCTGTGAGATGAAGAGACACTGAGGAGACAGTCCCAGTGGGGACAGGAAAGTGGAGGCTCACACAGTACTCAGCACAGAAGCATCAGATGTGGTACATTAGCCAGCCTGGTCCTGTGGCTCCACTCCAGCTGTGCTCTTTGCTGCCTGACATTCTGGTCCCATGAGAGTCAGCTCTCCAGTACTATCACAAACACTGGCCCAGCTTACAGAGAGAAGAAGTTTATCACTGGCTTACCAGTGGTTAGAGGTTCAGTCCACGTGCATTTGGCCCTGCTGCTCTGAGCCTGTGGTGGCATGTCACAGCAGGAGCATGCGGCAAAACAAACACACTAACCTTAGGGCTGGGAAGTAAAAGAGAGAAGGGGGAACAGCCCATGGTCCCACAACCCCCTTTGAGAGCATGCCTCCAATAACCTGAACGTCTCCCTCTAGATCCCAGCCCTGAAAATTCTCATAATCTCCCAAGAGTCCTTGCCTAGGGAACAAGCCTTTATCACATGGACCTCTGTAGGACACTTAAGGTCCAAACTACAGCAAGACGCTACTCATTTTTCTAGCACAGTCTCCACATTTCCCAAATTGCTCTGTGGGCTAACTACAATCTTCCATTAAATTCATTTTCCTGCCCAAGGTAACTAAGAATGGCCTTCTGTTGCATCTTAGAAATCTGACTTTCACATTGAAGTGAACAATGGGAGACAACGCCTTAAAAAGGGTAGAAATGGGATAGGCAGAACTAATGCTGTAAAAACTGTTGGCAAATAAGTAAAGGAACATGAAATAAACCAAAGCCTCGCTGACGGTGTTTATGGTGACTGGAACTATCACATACATGGAAGAGAGTGCTACAGATAGCAGAACATATTTCTTTCCCTTTACTGAGGCAACTAGCCTGCATCCCCACCTCCCTTACAATTAGCACGGCTGTGTGACTGAGCTCTGGTAAACGGAATGGCAACAGAAGTCAAGTGTGGCACCACCAAGTCCAACTCATGTAATTCTCCTCTTTGTAAACTACTATGGTCTCTCCCCATTTGGTGAGCTAATGCCAAAACCCAGACGAGCTTTGGACACTACTGCATTTAAGACAGGAAAAATGTCCACAGTTTGGTTTCTGAGTAACTACACAAAGCAGAGCTAGTATCCCCCTGTGTAACAGTTACTGGAATATTGTATGAGCAAAAAACAAACGTCTACTGATTGAAACCAGTGAAATGTTAGGTACATTGGTAATACTAGCTAGCCTAGTTTAATGAATAGAGAAATTTATATCTACCTAGAAACAATACTAAATAACTCTAATGTTTTTCTCTATTTTAAAACACTGGTCAGATGTATGCCAGTAAGGACCCTCGACTAATACAAACAAAATTACCTCCTGAAGGTTAACAAATGTCTTTCTAGTTTTGAGAGAGTAGTTTATTTCTTAGAAAAGTGGTACATACTTATAGAATGAGGAGAGAGGAAGAGAAATGATATGAATCAAGTCAAATTAAAATAAAATTTGTGATACTATATTTCCTCCCTTCATTCAGTATTTCAGTTCAAAGAAACTGGGAATACAAATTATTTCAGCCTCAATCACGGCCTACACTAGGCAGCATACAACATGCCTGCGTTATTCATACTGCATTACACTTTCATATTTTCTTACAAATTTTCACTATTAAAAAAAGTTATTAAAAGTGCTACCTACTTCAGAATTCAGTTGGAGAGTTTTTAAAATGAATAGATGACATCCTGACCTCTAGAGTTTAGGACCTGCTAGGTCTGAAATAAGGACCAGACATACACACTTTTTCCTATACTTCCCAGGTGACTCTGATTATGGTGAAGCACTTATAAACAGCAACAATGCAGTACAGAGTATCTTAATACTTGAGGGTGAAAGCGTAACTGGAAAACTTCAGAAAAACAATTATCAGCTCCTCAACTGACAGGGAAGCTTCTATTAAAATCTTCTCTAAGATATTTTACATTAATGCATGTACAACAGACATGCACTTAACAATCCCTCCACTTTGCATTTCTGGTGACCACGTCGACCGAGAGATGAAAATGTGAAGGAATAGGACCTGAAATACAACAGATTTTTAAATTGTTGTTACAAAAAAGGGAATATTCAGAGGAAAGATCTAACCCATCTCTTCACAGCCCTGAAGAAATAACACCTCAGAAGCACAGGAGGGCACAGAAGCAGGTTTCACTGTCTCCAAGAATGCAAGACTCAGCGATCAGCAGAGCAGAGACTCCTCCCACTCCCACAGACCACAAGGCCCGGGATCACCAAGGGATCGCCAAGCCGCCCGCGTCACGGGGTCTGACAGCCAGAGGGTGCCAGCTTAGGGCTTCTCACCACTTTTGATCTCTACAGTAACTGTGTCTTGTACTAGGCACTCTAACAGAATAAACTGAACTTTAGCCTCAGTTCTAACACACTGTGTGACCTTGACTTTCTCTAAGACAGACAGACCATTCCTGTGAAATGGTGACATAGCAATACTTTAACAGTTAGCTGGAACACAGTGCCAATTTCCCCATTTACTTCTTGATTAGATAGGAAAAAAAGACATCAATTTAAGTGATTAAAAATTTCTCCCACTGCTGGGCATGGTGGCACATGTCTTTAATTCTAACACTTTGGGAGGCTGAGGCAGGAGGATTCCAAGTTTGAGCCCAGACCATAGACAATTTAGCAAGACTCAAAAAAAAACACCCAAAACTGTGGATGGAGCTCAGTGTGAAAGTCCTATATTCAAACTCCAGTACCAATTAAAAAAAGAAAAAAGAAAAAAGGATCTAAATAGGCTTCTTTCATTTTGAACTTTTAAAAACACAATTCATTAGCTTTGTTTCCTGTGTAGTACATATGGATGTGTTTATATTAAAGAAATGTGTTTCTTTCAATATGATCTTGAAAAATGTTAATGTGTTGTGTACGTGAAAATACTACTTCCTAGGAGATGGCTAAAATAAGACAGTGCAGTGCAATTCATTTTAGGGAAAACAAATGAATTCAGAAGCCCAACTAAGAAAAACTTGTTCAAACTTTCAGATGGAGGCTGTTCTTCCACATTAACTATAAAGAAATACAGATCGTATGCAAATGATTCACTAGAAAGAATTGTCACAAACTCCATTTTTCTGCGCATTACTACATTCTTTTCTTAATGGCTGAGACACTCTGGTAGCAAAATCTATGTGCTATTTTAAAATCAAGGATACTCTTACCCTAAAATGAGTTACAGCTAAAATGTTAATAAGACCGCTCATATTGTTAAGAGCAGAGTATTAAATTCCCAACTTTGTCCTGGTTTCATGACAGGATAGCCAGAGATTCTAAGTGACCTCTCTACTCAGAGGTTTCAAGCTTTCATAGAAGAACTCTTATATTTTATTCCATTTGAGAAAACATACCGTTTGGGATACAAGAATAAATTTGCAAATGGAGGGCAGATATTGGGAAGTAGGAAGAACATGTTCAAATGGGAAGGGGAACAAAGGAGGAAGAAGAAGGGAAGGAAGGGGAAAAAAAACAAAGAATGGAAGAAAAAAATAGAAACAAAGCTTCTGCAAATGGGAAGAGGGGGAACAGTTGAAGGGAGGAGAGGGGAATGGGGAAAAAAGAATTAAGATATATTATGTACAGGTACAAATTCCCTATGACAAATGTGAGCACTACGCAGGAAAAAAAAAAAAGGAATAAATTTGCGAAGATCTTAGGCACGACTATGACTGGCATTTATAGAATATCCCAAATATACTCATTCATCTAAAAGACAATGACACCAAAGTAAAACACTCCCTGGGACAGACCATTCCTGATCTTCCCAGCAAAAACTGCATCCCATTCTACTTGTTTCTCTCCATGAGAAAATACATCCCACAAAAGCAACAACTGTCCCTTATTTACTACCAGACCCCCAGCAACAAGAGGAAATGCTTGGCACAGTAAGTGCTCAATAAATACTTGTTGCCATCATTATCTTAAACTACCTGACATCAAATAGAATAACCCTTACTTAATTACAGATGGCAAACAGTTACATTATTTTCAGGTATGCGTTCTGCAAGTTATGTAAATTTAATAGAATTGTTCTAGTTTCCCTAAATTTATTTTTACTCTTATTTTCTCTAAGTGGTAAGTGATGCTGACGTTCTAATGTTATAACAGTACTATTAGTTTCTTTACAAAAGAACCTCTTACATGCACAGCTTTAAAGAAAAATATTAGAAGCGGCAGAGTAGTGCCTCAGGGCACGGACTCTGCAACCCCAGTTTAAATCCTGGTCCCACCACTTAGGAGTTGTGTCCTTGAGTGGCTTTCTTAACTTCTCTATGCCCCACTTTCCTTGTGTCTAAAATGGAAATGATCATCTCAGAGTCCTCCTCCTGTTCTCTTATCACTTTCACTCTCACTCTCCTTTCAAGTATTTTCAGTAAATCACCAACTCAGAAATCCTAGCTCTAGACCTGACTGTCAGCCCTCCAACACAACTAACTGCTCGTGTCTTCTCTCCCTTCCATGGCAAGACTTTCTGTGGCAATGCCTACATCTACCAATTCACCATTCATGTCCGAAGTGTCCACAATCTGTCATTTCTACATAGACCTTCCACTGAAAGAAACCACTTTACCTGAATTCCCATTTCTGACATACTCTCTCATTCATCTTGGCTTGACACTGCACTCTTTTGAAACTCTTCGTCCTGTGTGACAATCATTCTCCCAGATCTGTCTAGAATTCCTCAGGAAAATCCTTCCCATACATGTCTGTCGTTTTACGCTGTAACTCTACAGCCAGGTTTATGAGTGTAGACACAGATAATTAAATTTTCACAGGTCTATTTCCAACACCACTCTAGAGTTCTGTACTTAGAAAGCTCAACTTAGTAACTCTGACTTTTTATAAACACCTCCAAAATGAATTCCCACACTCCAGATTTCTACATCTCCAATCCTTCCTAATGTTATTAGTACTTCTTGAATGTCTCACTCCTATAAGCTGTCTGTGCAGTTGGACTCATTTACCTATTCAAATCAAGTATTAGTTACAAAGTACTATAAGTCATACTAGGCTACAATAGGAAGAGAGCAACTCCTCTCCACTTCAAAATGTTACAAGTATGTTCCACATAAATATCATTAAAGCTACACATTTTTTAAAGCTTTTTAAATAGAGATTACCTCTGATTACTAAGTGACTTTTAAGCAAGATAAGCACAAGAAAGAAAAGAAGGCTTCCCAAGCTGAGAGGAGAACATGAGTAAGAGCCCAAGAGCAGAGAAGCGGCATAATCAGGAAATACCATGGGGCGGGGTAGACACAAGGATATAGGTTAAACTGTGTCCTCTCAAAATTCACTTTTCTCATATAAGAGAAGCCATGTGATATTTAAGCTTGTATATCTGACTTATTTAATATTATGGTCTCAAGGTGTATACATTTACCTACAAATGCCTCAAATTTTTCCTTCCTTATGGCAGAGTAGTACTCCTAATAAATACTGTATTTTCTTCATCCATTCATCCACTGATGGGCATATAAGCTATTTGCAAGATTTAGCTATTATAAACTGTGCTGCTAGAAACATTGGCATGCTTGTATACAAATAATGAGAAGTAGGGAGAGCTTTTCAAATGGGAAGAATAACACGAGATGGAAGGTAAAGGGAGGAAAGGGAATTTTTTAAAAAGAATTGAAAGAAAAAAATGGAAACGGACCTTTCGCAAATGAGGAAGGGATCAAGAGATGGAAGCGGTAGGGAGGAATAAAAAGGGTAGAGAGTGAAAAAAGAATTAAGATGTGTTATGTACATGTACCAACTTCCCATGATAACTGTAATCATTATGTACTGCAGATGTGTACTAACAAAAAAAATTTTTTTTAATTCACATGAAGAGGTTCTATTCCCAGTACCCCAGAAAATGACCTTTTTCAGAAATAGTTAAACTAAAGACGTAATTAGTTAAGATTAGGTCATCAGGGTAGGCGCTAATCCAGTTTGACTCATATGCTTATATAATGGAGAAATTTGGAAACAGAGACTCACATACATAAAGGAACAATACACTGTGAGGACAAGGCAGATATAGAGGTGATTCAACAGAAGCCCAAGAATGCCTAAGGTGGCCGGCAAACCACCAGAAACCAGGAAAGAGACCTACCGATCAGATTAGGAGGCACCACAATTCACCGAGCATTAGATAAATTGTACAGGACAGTAATTCCTCCGTCATGAAGAATAATCATCATTAGATTCAACACTGGACTGGCTACAACACCTTACAAGACACAGAAGATCCAAGTATTTCCAAGTAACCTAAGTCTCCCAGAATAAAGTTAAGAAAACTTGTGGAAATGTAAAGATACTCAGCACTCATTCAAAGTTGAATGCCCGTCACATAACCAAAACTTACTGGGTATACAAAGAAGCAAACACACCACTGATGGGGGTGGGGGGGTGGGCACCGGTGGACATAGGAAACCCAATACTGAACTGACAGATAGACATAAAAGCAGGTATTAAAACTAAAAACTTTCAAAAGTTAAAGGAGAGTCGTAGAAAAATAATTTTTAAAACAGTCAAAATGAACTCCGGAAATGAAAACTACAACGTACACAATAAAAAGTATACCAGATAGGTATTGTAACAGACTATAGACCTACAGAAGAGAAAAACGTAATTTTGAGGATTCAGCAATACAAACCATTTCAGAATTCCAACTGACTGCTCAACAACTATGATTCCAAGTTAAAAGAGAAAAAATGAACCATAAAAAGATTTGTAAATATAAGCAGAAATTTACAGAGTATGGGAACAGCCTCAAGCACCCTGATATACATATAACTAAAATTCCTAAGAAGGAAAACTGAAACAATTTTGAACAAAAACTGTAAGCCAGAGAGATCCAGAAGCCCCACAAACCCCAACCCACATGCACACACCCCACAAAAAAGTACACAAAGACACAAAACTGCTGAAAATCAATGATAAACAGAAAATGTTAAAAAACAGCCAAGAAAAAAAAAGAACATTCTATAAAAAGAATCAAACCAAGAAAAAAAGATTTTCTGTAACAATGCAAGTGGGCAGACAGCAGAGGAACATCTTTAAATTACAAGAAAAAAGTGTCCCTTGGAATTCTATACCCAGTGAAGAGATCTGTGAAAAATAAAAGCAAATGAACACACTTTCAGATACACAAAAGGTAAATAAATGAATAAATGTGTCACTAGTGAACTTCTACTACAAAAAATGTTAAAGAAGTACTCAGAATGAAGAAAAATTAAACTAGATAGAAATATGGGCCTACATGAAGGAATGAAGAGCACTAGGAATGATAATTACATATGTAAAGGTGTAAGAATTTTAAATGTCATTTGATCAACTGATATTTAATGTAATATGAGATTAATAACATATACAAGTGAAATCTATGCAAATGCAGTAAACAGACTAGTAAGAGAAATGAAAATACAATGCACTAAGTTTCAGCACACCTTTTATGTAAAATGACATCATCATTTGTAAGTAAACTGTGAAAATGACTATTTTTTTTAAAAAGTGAAAATGAATAACCCAACAAAAGAGAGAAAAGAATCAAATCATAAAAAATACCCAAAAAAGTTAGAAGAAAAGGTAAACAGGGTAAGAAAAAACTGAAGAAAGGCCAAGTGAAGAACAGATGAACAAGTACAAAGTAAAGAGCAGCAGGATCACTTTAAACCAAAACATATCAATAATCACATTAAATATAAAGTATCTAAAACAGAGAGATGTTTCAATTGGAAACAAAAAATAATAAAGCAAGGCCCAACTACTGGCTGCCTACAGAGAACACATGACTAAGAATGAAGGTTATTTTATGTTAAGTGTCAAGCATCAGCAAACTGTATTAATGTTGACCATTTGTGAGTCTATTAATAGAGCTTTAGAACACATGAGCCAGAGATGACCAACTGCAAAGACAGAGACAATTACATTAAGATACTTCAACATCCTCTCAATATTTGATGTTTAAAACAAGTAGACCGAAAATCAGTACAGAGATAGAAGATTTGAACAACATTATTCACGAACTTGACATAACTGACATTTATGTCAGCAGCCAAATACATATTCTTTTCCAGTTGACACAGCACATGCACTAAGATAAATCACGTTACAGGCCATAAAACAAATCTCAACAAATTAAAGAGGACCAAGTTGTGCAAAGTATATTCTGTGACAACAATGAAAGTAAGTTTGGAAGAAAAGAACAGAAAGACAAATGTAAAGTCTCAAATACTTACAAACTTTTAATCACGCCAACCCCTCCTCCAAAAGCCCCTCCTCCAAAAGCCCAAAGAGGAAGTTATATTTAGAATAGGGGAAAAGAAAAAGAAACCTATCAAAAATCTTATATAGCTGAAGTAATACTTACAGAGGCCAGACGTGGTGGCATACACCTGTAATCTTAGCACTCAAGAGGCTGAGGCAAGAGGATCACCTTGAGTTCAAAGTCAGCCTGAGGGGCTGGGGATTTAGCTCAGCGATTAGAGTGCTTGCCTTGCAAGCACAGGGCCTGAGTTCGATCCCTGGCACCACAAAAAACAAAAAACAAAACAAAAAAAAAAAAACAAACAAAGTCAGCCTGAACTACAAAGACCCTGTCTCAACACCTCCCACCAAAAATACGGAGGGAGAAAAATTATAGCATTAAACATCTCCACTAAAAAGAAAGTTCTTAAATCAATGATTTCTGTCTTCTACTTTAATAAGTGGAGGAAAAAAAGCAAATGAAATCCAAAGATAATAAAATGAAGAAAATAAACTTCCAAAGCAGAAATCAATGAAATTAAAAACAAGAAAAAGCAAGGAAAGTCCAATCTTCTTCATGAACACAAGAAGAAAAAATTCTACAGAAAAGTAAAATAAACTGAACCCAACAATCTTTTCAAAAGGACAATATTTTATAACCAACTGGCCTTTATTTCAGAAATGCAATGTCAGTTTAACACTGAGATTCATCAAATTAATTAAAAAAGAAAACCCACATGGTAATCTCAGTAGATGCAGAAAAAAATATTTGACACATCTAACACTCTTGATTAAAAAATGGTCTCACTAAACTAGAGAGAGAAGGCATCTTCCTCAGTCTGATAAAGGACACTGACAAAAAAAAGCTACACAGTTAACATCACCACTCCTGGTGAAAAAGCTCAATGTTTCCTCCTCTAAAATGAGGGACAAAGATGCCCTCTTTTGCTAGGCCTAGTCAACACGGTTCTCTATAGTGTCTGTATCCCACAGAGGTCCCTACCTACCAGCGCAGTAAGGCAAGAAGAGAGGTACAAGGCAACCAAACTGAAAGGGAAGCAGCAAAACAATCTCATCCCAGGCAACTTGAGTATCTAGGCAGAAACTCTGAGGGAATCTACCAATAAGCTATTAGAGACAATAAGTGCCTTTAGCAAGGCTGCAGATTACAAGACCAATATACAAAAGTAAGTTGGATCTCTATGTAGTAGTTAAGAATCAGAAACTGAAACCAACTTAATGCATATATGACAAAATACATGAAAGATTTATATACTAAAAATTAGAAAACTTTTGGAAAGTTAAAGGAAAATTAAATGAATGAAGAAATATATCGTGGGGATGGTTCTGAAGAATACATGACCCATTTCTTCCAAAATTATCTGTAAATTCAACACAATCCCCGTCAACATCTTTTCAAGTTTCTTTGAATAAAAACAAAATACTGTGATTTGGAAACTTAAATGAAAATGCAAAGGCCCTCAGGTGGTCATCATCTCTTTCAAAGAGATGATGAAAGTTGTATGATTAACATATAACTGCACTATTTATTAAGGCTATCTATCATAACTGAGAAAATACAGTACTGGCATCAAGCCAAACAGACTAAAGGAACAGAACATAAAGTCCACAAACAGACTCACACCTATATGAAAAACTGACTTCCAACTATGGTACAAAGGCAATTCAGTGGAGAAAAGATAGTCCTTCCAACAAGTGGCTCTGTAATAACTAGATCTCCATTTGCTTAAGAAAAGTCACATTTGATATATATATATTCTGTAAACTATAACTAGGTCTAGGGAGAGAAAACAATCAAGAGGAAATCTTTTTGAGCCTGAGACAAAACTTTTCCAAAAGTATGATTCATAAAAGAACAAACTGATAAATTAGACTTCATAAAAATGTAAAACATCTGATCCTCAAGATATTTTCAAGAGAATGAAAAGACAAGCATAGAGTAAATCTTCACAAATAATATCTGATAAAAGATTTACAGCTAAAATATACGAGAAATTCTAGAAGCTCAATAATAAGGAAACAACCAAAAACTTTAAACTAGATAAAAGATATGAAATAAATACTTCACCAAAGACAACACCGAGAGGACAAATAAGTACATGCAAGGACATTGAACTTCATTAGTCACTGAGAAACACAACAAGGTGCCGCAACATACCATTAGAATGCTTAAAATTAAAAAGACTGGCCCTTGCTCACTTGCTTTGCTATCTTCTGCCTACCGCTAATTGTTTCTCCACAATGTCTGTCTGCCATGCCATCCTGCCTTGGAGCCAGCCGATTATGACTGTGAGCAAACTGTGGACAGGCATGTAGACCTGCCAGAAATTGCTCAAGAAACTGATGGGTTTTCAGGAAGTGATCTAAAAGAGATGTGTCGAGATGCTGCCCTCCTCTGTGTCAGGGAATATGTTAATTCTACATCAGAAGAAAGTTCTGATGGAGATGAAATCCGGCCTGTGCAACAGCAGGACCTGCATCGGGCAATCAAAAAGATGAAGAAATCAAAGGATGCTGCATTTCAGAATGTTTTAACACGTTTGTTTAGATTAAGAGTAAAGATCATCTGTACAGTTCAGAGATCAAGTTTGGTTTGCCCTCCTATCAGTTAGTGGAAGTACAATGGAAGGAGCACTCTGAAAACAGTGAAAGAGTCCCATGTTTCTGGTTTTATACTCTGAATTCTAAGTTATTGAGGTATAGTTGTTATATAAGTGGTATTACTACTTTGCAGAAATCATGAAGAGGAACAATTTAATCTAGCCCAAGTGTGTTTGACTGCTTTAGCCATACGTTGTCACAGCCTTATAGAATCTAAGCTGGTCTTAAAGGAATAAATGATTCACTGAGTCATTACTGAAAAGTGGGGATGTGGTTAGGTGCTGGCTCTAGACATGTATGTCTGTGCGTGTGTTTGTGTATATGTATGTGTGTATATTAAATGTATGCTGGCTCTAGACAAGTATGTCTGTGCATGTTTGTGTATACATATGTGTGTATATTAAATGTATATATCCACACATCTTTTTTTATTGACATTCTGTAGATATGTTTGAATACAGAAACTTTTTTTTACCCCAGCCACTGGATCCAAACATTCCAAGTAGCGAAACTAAGATTTAAGGTTGGATCCTAACAGGTACAACGATTCAGCCATTTCTAGTTGTCATTTGTTTTAGCTTTTTTTAAGTTGAGCATTTCTTGGTCTGCAAATGATTAGTTGAATCAGGCACATCTGAATATATATATATGGCTAAATTATAATGGTTATAAGGATAATCAAATAACAGCATTTGTTTAGGCAGACATATGATCAGCACTGATTTCACCTCTTTTTCTAAGCACATTAAGATTTTTTTTAAAGATGTTATATTGATTTACATGAAGGTGGATTGAAAGCCTTTGAAAAGAATAGGTTTGAAAAACTTCAGCAACCTTTAAAATGTGTACATGACTTTCCTTCCTCTTAATTTAATAAACAGTTCTGTTGTAACCATGTCTTTAAAATGCCATTAAAAGTTACATGTTTTGTAAATTACGGTCAAATACAATTTTGTCACCAAAATGAAATAATAGTTTAAGTACCTGTTGATAAATGTGCTAAAAATATTCATTTTGTAACTTTAATTTTAAAAATGTTCTCAGCTTATTATAAATTGTGGCCTCTTTAAATACAAATGTACACATCAGAATTCACATATGTGTAGTCATTTGATGTTATGTGTTCTACACGTGAAACACTGTCTTGTTCCAAATTCCACTAACCAGAATTTTGTCACAGGTACCTAAACACACAGTGTGAGGAAAATGGCATGACACAATTTTAAGGTGCTTTCTGCATCATCAGAAATATTGTTTCAGATGCTTTTGTTTTATTATAGTTATTTGAAAATTCTTCATCTTTGTTAAGTGATTGGATTGACTTAGTTTCTGTAATAATGCTTCTCACAAAAACCTACTGGTTAGTTTATTCATTCATTTGTACTTTGATGGGGGAGAGGTTACAGGATAATACTTTGAATAGCAAAAAGCAAGTTATGAAAGATTGTGAAGATGGTGAAAAAAATGAGTGCAAAATACAAGATACCAAAAATTTAAAAATTTTCTCCCATTTTTAATAATTATACTACTATTTTATAAATGTATAATAAAGGGGTCCTACTTTGTTGGGGAAAAAAAAAAAGTCTGACCACCATGTATAGCCAGATATGGAGGAACTAAATTCTCCTACACAAATAATGGAATATCAAATGCTACAGCCACTCTGGGAAACAGTTTAGCAGTTTCTTTAAAAAATAAGTACTCTCAGGCTGGGGATTTAGCTCAATGGTGAGAGTGCTTTGCCTTGCAAGCACAAGGCCCTGAGTTCGATCCCCAGCACCAAAAGGAAAAGAAAAAAAAAAAAAGCACTCTCTCAAGTCATTCTGTTAGGAACTGATTCAAGAAAAATAAAAACACATTCTCAGATAAACAGTTATACATTAATGTCCACAGCAACTTTATTCTCAATAGCCCAAAATTATAAACAACCTAAATACCCCTCACAACAGGTAACAGATACACTATGGTATAGTCACACAATGAAATACTGCACAGCAATAATAAAATGAACTATTAATACATAATACAACAATGATGTCTCTCAAAACACTCACTTATGCTAAGTGACTACAACCACACCAAACATAAGAGAACATACTGTATGGTTCTACTTATACAAAATTCTAGAAAACATGAAACATGAATCATGACAAAAAGCAGATTAGCAGTAATCTAGAAATGGAAGATTACAAAAGGACAAAAAAATTTTGGGGAGTGGGAATATGTCATTAACTTGACTGTGGTGAAAATTTCACAAGTAATACATGTCAAAATTCATCAAATTGTGTACTTTAGTTACATTAACTTAATGCCTAGCATAACACAAAACTGCTTTCAAATTTTAACCTACACAAGACTGAGAGGGCGGCTAAATACAGAGCACTGGCCTTCAGTGCACAGCCCTGGGTTAAGCTCCAGCACTGCCACATGGCTAAAAAAAAGTTTTAGCCTACTCAGAACTATGAAGTTTTGTAAGTACACCCCCTACAAAAGAAACCTGACTCAAAGCTTCCAAGGCTTAAACTGAATACATTGGAATTAACCAATGTCCCTTTTTTAATTAAAAAAAAAAAACACCCATCTTAAATTCACAAAGGGCATGAGTTTTTTAAATGCATGCATGTACTAAAAAACCAAAACATGAAACACTGCTATAAAGGATTCAAACCATGCTTAGTGGCACACTTGGGAGGCTGGTCAAATTCAAAACCAGCTTCAGGCTGAGGATTTAGCTCAAATGGTAGAGTGCTTGCCTACCAAGTACAAGGCCCTGAGTTCGATCCCCAGCACCAAAAACAAAAACAAACAAACAAACAAAAAACAGCTTCAACTACACATCAAATTCAAGGTGAAGAGCTGGGTGTGGTATCACATATATGTAATCCTAGTACTTGAGAGGTTGAGGCAGGGGTATCCCTATGAGTTTGAGGCCAGCCTGGGATACACAGTGAGTTCAAGGACAGCCTGAATTACAGAGCAAAATCTAATCTCAAAAAACCAAATAAAGGGGTTGGGGATTTAGCTCAAGTGGTTGAGCACTTGCCTAGCAAGCACAAAGGCCTGAGTTCGATCCTCAGCACCCTCTACCAAAAAAAATAATAAATAAAGAAAACTTTAAAAAAAGCAAGGCCAGCCTGGACTGCATAGCAAGGCCCTCTTTAAAAAAAAAAAAAAAAAAACTTAAAAGGCTACAAAATTCATCTGCTAAAACCCTCAACAACACAGTCTCCTTTATCATCTAACTTGCTAATCTAAATTTTCTCGACAGGCGTCTACCTTCAACTGATATAACATCTTCCACACTTTGCGGTCTTACAGCACCAGCTGTAAAAATCCTATCTATTCCTCCTGACCACATGAAATTCCAATTCCATCAAAAATCTATTCTTAATCCAATCCAAAAATCACTCCCCTCTTCTGAATTTTCACCTTTCTTGGAGCAGGTCACTCTACCACGTAATGCAGTTAGAAAAGGCAAATCACATGGGCCACTATTAAATTAGATTCTGAATCTAGACCTTTTTGACTCTGTGGCTGAATAAAACATCTCTATAAGTGTGTTTTGGAGTGCCTCTTCGGTATATATGTGTAGGAAAATAGAATAATCAAGTAAAAAGATTTAATTTTTATTTTCTTTCTCTGCAAATCTCTTAAGATGGTCTAATTAGCTTGTCTAACTAGTCTCTTAAATAAATGACAGAACAAACTTTTTAGAAAATTTAATACAAATATATAAATTCAAACAGCAGTTTCCGGTGCCTGTGTTTCAGGATTTGGAAGCCAAGGCGAGGGATAAAAGAAGGTAAGAGAGTCCTGTGTTTAATCAACAGACACAAAAAGTGAACATTACTGTTTTATCACAAAAGCCAAGTGAAGAAAAGCCAAAGACAATGTTGGCTGGAACAAGAAGACACCAACTCTAATTCCAAGGTAATGAACAACACCAACTGGCTGGGCAGCTCGAGCACTGAAACGTCTGAGACACTGGAGGCCTTGATCATGGCGACTATCTACATGTCATAACCAAGTAATACCAGATATGTGGCTTTTATCCTTTTATGCCTCACTCTGTAGCAGCCTTCCTTTCGATAACAACTCATACCTTACTGTAACAGAATTCTGAGGGCTTCCTTCTCAAACCTTTCTCAAACTACATCCTCTTACATCCCTGTTGCCCGAAGTCCTGGTGATTCCCCACCCCTCCCTTATCCACACCTACAAACCCTTCTGGATAATCTTTACACGGTATGTTTCTGTGTGGTCTCCGGGCATTTTTTTAAGAACAATGTATGTGTTTAATTCTTCACCTCTTCCATCCTTGAACAAAAAGTGAGTTTTCTATTTCCTATTGAACTTTCCATCTAACTGTACCCAATAAGAACTTTTTTATTAAACCAAAGAGAGCAGTACAACCAATAGTTACAACATCTGACTTAAATCAGAAAGGTAATAGGAGGAGGTACAAATAACATGACCTTCAAATCGCAACCAAGAACATGCACAGAACTCAAGCTTATGCTCTTACTGGCTAGATTTTGTGGACAGTATAAGATAAATTCAGCCCAAAAGTTTGTACCAATTTATTAAAAACAAAATGCATCTTTATAAAAGACCAAAATTATGAGAAAAATCAAATATATGCCACTTACTACAGTGGTACTTTCTAATCTGGAAAAAAATTATCATTTTACAAAACAAGGTTTTAGAAAACCTGTACACAGTGTTACTACCCAAGAATTATGTTTTAAGAGACAATGCTAAAGTATTTCCCTTTTATATTCTAAAGTATTTAATTAAATATTTCATACAACTTAATTTCTATAATTTAATACACATATTTTGGTTACAGGTATTTAACAGAGCAATTAAATCCTTATTTCCACTTTTGTTCTAAAATCCGCCTGCCCGCAGTGAGTGGGAACCGCTGCAGATCATTAAACTCTCATTTATCAATGTCTCTCACCAGGCAACACAATGCAGCAGAACAGCACACAGAAACCATCCTGAACCCCAGCAACAGCAGCTAATTAGCATAGCCTACCACTAAACCGACACCATATGATTGGAACTGTTAGTCAGAATGCTAGCCAATCAAACTAGGTTATGCAAATAGCCTATTTTAGTTGCCAGGGCAGAGCTACTTCCAATTGTCCAATAGGAAAACAAGCAATAAACAAGAAATGAAATTGAGCTTTGTCACATTTTCAAATTGCTGTTAACACTTTCAGGTTTAGAACAAAATTAACAGCAACTATAAAGGATTAGAATCATAATCTACTTTTCACTCCCAAAGCAATACAATAATAATACACACAGAATACATTTAGAGTAGTGTTTTTGTTACAGTTTTAACTTTTTACTATGTAAACTTGTGGTTTTCTAACAGCTGCTGCTATCAACATTTCAACTCCCCCCCACCTACACAAAAGCATTATGTAAATGTCTTTCTATACATTCAAATAAATTCTCAAACATTACATTCTAGAGAAATACTAGAGAGCCTTTTTAGTCTGTAAAGGAAAAAGTAAGGACTGGGCATACCAGAAAGCATGGCTTCCTGAAGTCTTAAAGCCTTCCCAGGTGGAAAAATCTAATACTTGTCTTTTATTATAACCTTTAATATATAATTATATCAAATTATAATTATGTAACAATTTCAAAAATAATTTTAATAAAATCCAAATTAAGTATTTACAGAGTTTTAAATATGAAGATTGGCACCAAGTAAAAATAATTCTCATATCTGAGAACCAAGTTCAACGAAGATTAACCATAATATAAATACATTATATTCATATACAAAATTTCTAATAATGAATAAAACATTTTTTTAAAACCTCCAATACTGTCAGTACATAATAACAGCTACAAAGATAGTTTTAAACAACATCAGTGTTCTGACATATTTTACTGGTTGTGAGAATTTCTTCAATCTCACATATTCAGAGAAAACACTTTGAAACATGTCAAGGAGACACAGTTCCTATTTGTACCTTATAAAAGATAGAACTTTATTTTAAAATGTTTCAACCTGTCCCACCTATCCTAGCAATTACCTCTAGCTAAATGGAATACAGATTCATTCCACATCATAGAGAAGTCACTGACTTTTAAATATATTTTTCCCAAAGAACAGCTGTAAATGTCTCTAGAAACACTTCTAAGCTTTGTAAAATGCACTGCATTAAAACCCTGCAGATTTTGAGACTCAAATTCTAGGAGAAAGGTGTGTTGGTCCTACCTCTAACTTGTTTTCCCCTATAACACAAGGGAAGTCACTTTCCACCACCTCCAACTTGTCCCCACCACCCACATATGTCCCCAAATTTCTTCCCATGTTCTCTCTACTCAGGGATTCTGAATGGTTTAAAACCATTTAAAAATCCAAGAACCAAGACTGAAAAATATCGGCTACTTAAAGAGTGAAATTTAAAGGGAGAACTTTAAAGCTGGAAAGAAACTTAAAGACCATCTAACATGAACCCCCTCATTCTATAAACTACATTTAAGAAACACAGTATAACATAAAGATCCTATAGGTAAAAATCAAACCCCTCCCAAACTATCTTCCAACGGTATTTATGAATAATCAATACCAATCAGGTATCAATAGTCTCTCAGTTTCCTTTCCAGGCAGAAAGATATTTAAGGAGACGTATTCAAATAAGAATAGCTCAGAATCATTCCCCATGTGATCATCTACATTTACTAACCAAGGCTTAAGTAAGGTTTGAAAATCAACTCTCGAACCCCAAGTATTTAATCCATTCCCTGAAAACATTCAATCTCAAACTTTCAACATCATTTGGCCTGTTTTTAAACTACCCAGAACCCTTAGAAGCCTCTTTTCATTCTGAAGGATTAAGGGAAGAAGAGAAAGAAAAGAGGAAGATTTTAGTCAATTTCATTCACACTTTCTTTAATCATGAAAAGTATTTTGGTTGGTTCGCCCAAGTTCTTATTCCCGTCACACTAATAAAGCAACTCGAACGCAACCTATCTTCCAATCTACGGCAGCAAAAAGGCATTTTCCATACACACAACGACCGTTTCTTGGTCCACCTCTCAGACATTCTTCACATCACAAAATTTCCTGTCCTTGAAAGGGAAAACGTACTAAAACACAGGCAACTCCTACTTTCCTTTGGCAAGTAGAGAGCAAGAAAGCATCACCTGCCTGGCAACAGATGCTGCAGGATAAGGCATCTTGAATCTAAATGTTTTGTTTAGCATCAATTCTTTTTAAAACTACTTAAAATTGTGAAGTTTAAGAAAGTATTATCAATAATTACTATTTTTCAGAATCAGAAATTAAATGTTTAAAATGTTTAAAAATAGTTAACGCACTGAATTAGAATCTTTATTACATAAATTAGACATGTCAGAATTCTTAATAAGTTGTCTAAATACATGATTAATAATTAACTTTTTATTTTTTGGATTTTGTTTTTTGGTTTTTGGGTTTTTTTTGAGACAGGGTCTCACTATGTAGTTCAGGCTGGCCTTGAACTCATTATGCAGCCCAGGCTGGCCTCAAACTCAGGGCAATACACTTGCCTCGGCCTCCCAAACACTGAGATTATAGGCATGTGCCACCACACCCAGCAATAAATAACTTTTAAAATATACGGTATTCCAGTTGTGTTTTGTCACCTATGTCATAAGTATAAAGGTATTTAAAATAACTGGTAAATGAGCTCAAGATACAGCAAACAGCCTCAATGTGTAAAAGCCATTACCTCATAATATACTATCCAAGATTATCTCAAATGACAAATAATACCATGGTTTAGGGAAAAATACAGTATTAGTTTTTAGTTTTAAAAAATAGCACAATAGAATTGCTATTTTAAGCAAAAAAAAAAAAGGAAAAATAGCAAACAGACAAAATATTTGCCATTTTAATTTGAAGCCACCTATTTGTGGAAAATCCTCACAGAATTATGTGTGCCTCTCTTGGACAAGTTTTTAATAAATTCATTCTAAATAAAAGAGGCTACCACAGTACTATTTTGCTGGACACCTTTTCCAAAAGATTAAGCCCAGTAGGTACTTATATTCTCCAATTTAAGAATAATCCTGATGCTTTTCCCTGTACTTCTCTTAAATCTGCTTACCAAGTTAAAGACTAGGTTGTTCTTTAAATCTGGATTATCAAATTGTGTACTGAAGCTTTTATTCAGATAAAAATTATCCTAATAGTTTATTTCTAAAACAAAAGGATTCTTGCACATTAATTTTGGGGTTAAAATCCTTTGTGTACTGTACTCATCAAGGAATTAACACATAGTTAACAGCATCAACTTTGTTAAGTATCATAATCTGTACAAACTACAGTAATTACTTTATCAATTTCCCTGTCATATGATAGCAAATGGGCCACTGTAAGACATTTGAAGGGTACGTTTGATTTAAATGTAAAAGAGGAATATGAAAGAAATGCCTTTCCAGAGCCTCAGGAAGGAAAGCACTTGAAAGAGAGAGGCCACCCTCCACACAGCAGCTGACACCCACAAACAAAGACAGGCCTTACATCTGTCCACAGGTGACACTGGCAAAACATGTGGACAGGCCAATGACACAGTAAAGTGTGCATCCAATCACAAATCACAAAGGCAGAGTCTGAAGTTCAAACATTGACTTATTCAATAGAGTGGCTTCTCTCATGAGCAACTTTAAGAGTTGCATACTTGAGCTAGGAAGGATTAGCAAATATTTTAGGCCAGGAAGGCCAGCTAGTTCTCAATGCATACTACCAAAAATTCATTGCTAAATGGAGAAGCAAAGACAGGCACAACTGGAGTGGCACTTGAAAAAAGTCCTTTAAGACTAACAGTAAAAGTCAACAGGGGTTGGGGATTTAGCTCAAGTGGTAGAGCACTTGCCCAGCAAGTATAAGGCCCTGAGTTCGATCCCTAGCACCAAAAAAAGTGTCAACAGCACACTCAGATGCTCAAAATGCAAATGGGATGACTCCAATAATTTAAGAACTTCCAAAAAGACCCAGAGATGAAAGGTGGTACCAGGAACCACAGAAGAAGTGGGAGGTGCCATTTGGGTGGCAAAGAAAACTGAAGTAGGACTCGGAAAGGCTGCCTTGATATACTAGGAAGGTATGTGCTACAAGGTCAGACTCCTGCAGTAGTTTTAAAGAAAGATCTACAGCAAAGGCCTACACACTGAGTCCCAACCCAAGACCACAGCAATACTTGTGAAGTCACCAAACCACCTGCCTAAGAAGCACAGGTCTGCACTTCTAGAAAGATCCTCCTCAACCTGCAGGTGAAAGAAAAGGAGCTCTTCCTCCCAGGGACCCAATTCACATAGCTCAAGTGAAGCCTGTGTACCACAGGCCTTACCCACAAACACCAAAGCTGTATCCAGCCCTCTCACTTGGGAGGGGAAGCAGATGATGAATAAGGAAGTCCTGGCTCTGTAAGTGAGGCAACAGAGGATCACATGTATTTATTACTAAAATACTCTATAAAAACCCCACATCTGAGGGGCTGGGGATTTAGCTCAGTGATTAGAGTGCTTGCCTTGCAAGCACAAGGGCCTGAGTTCGATCCCCGGCACCACCAAAAAAAAAAAAAAAAAAAACCCACATCTGAGATTTAAAAACAAATTCCTAATGAAAGTTGAGCCCGCATCGTAATGAAATCACCCTTAAGGTCATACTGTACTACCCCTCAGTCCCAGTGTCAACACTCCTCTTATGAAAAAATGTAGTGACACAGTATTACATCTCCCTCTCTATGGGCCCTGATACACCATCTGTTTTTCCAATAAATTAGTCTTCAACTTTCAGAAGATTTTAAGGAAAAAACAAACAAACAAACATGGAATTCAATTATAGTTTTTTTAAAAAGTATGTAAGTGTACATATCTATACATAATGTAGACGTAATTAGTGGTAAAGGCTGTGAGATAGAAATATAGAGTTCTACAGGTCTTATTTCATATCTTTGGAAATCATAAAAAGTGATCTAAAACCAATGCTTCAAAAAAGACAGGTTTAAACCAATTTTACAAAATTTTAACAATAATCAACAAAAAACTGTAAAAGAAAAATAGAAGAGTTCAGCAGGAAAAGGAGTGGCACACTGAGCTATTTATTTGGCATCATCTTTCTGGGAGGACAGTTCATCATTTTCTAAAGGGTAAAACAGAGCTATAAACATATAGTACTGAATGTGATGGACATAACCAAGAAAATAATTTTAAAATTGAAGCAATTAAAACAGATTATCTCCCATAAGTGGGAATAAGGAAAAAGCAAACTCATGTTACATTTGTTACTTTCGGAATGGATTAAACTTTACCAACATGTGCGTGTAAACTGAGTTATTAATGCTTAATATAATAAAAGATACAAATCTGAATTTAACATGTCACCTAAACATGGCCTGAAAAATAATCTGGTCAGTAGGAGGAAAAGACATTGGTAGTAATGTAATGTTACAGACAGCTTTTCTAACTCTGTATCAGGCAGATCTGGGTCTGCAGTAATAAGATGAAACACACACGTGCCCACCACTCCCACTGTCTCCCACAGGCTCCTCTCCAGACGCAGCTTCCTTTGAGGATGTAGGAGAACACCAGCTATCTTTAGAGGCACAATGCTCTGGGCCACTTGCAAAAACATGTTTGCTTGTCCTGGTATCCAATTATGTTGGGGGAACTCAATGGCTCTAAATGTAGGACAGCTTCACTTCTGCAGAATTCACATTTGAAAACACAATCTCTGTGCTTTACACTCTTTAAAAACAACAACAACAACAAAATCAAAGATACTGAGATCCTCTCAGCCACCAATGTGGCAGCATGGATCACAGCAAAGTGCCAGGCCCAGTGACGATGTATCAGCGCTGAATTAGAACCTATGTGGGGCCAAGGCACTATTTCTTTCAGGTTGTGCCCAACGCCTGAAACGTGTAACACCATTCTTAGCATTTCAGTTCCGTGTAGCCCAGGTTACCCAGCCACTTTCTTAGGGTGCCCGGGCCCTGGCTCTCACTCCTCCCCTCTTAGGCCACATCTGGCTCATCTCTTCCCCTGGGAGGCCCGTCCCCCAGCCCTGCTCTACAGCCTTCCTAGAACTCGCCAGTGCCTCACTTCTCTGCCACACAGCCCCTCCGCAAGCCGTCCTGTGGACTACATTCTGCCTGCATGAGTATTCACACTCCCCAGCCCCTGTCCTGTCCTGGCACTCGGGGGTCTTCCCGGCCCCTCCACCCACCTGCTCAGCAAGCCCTCGCTGCAGGTGTGACACGTGTGAGACAGGTGCTCTTCCGGGTGCTGAAGCCTCGGCAACCCCTCCCTTTCCAGCCTCAAGCCCACAACCCAAGGGGAAGGACTGCGGACAGCACACAGTACATACGTAAACACATGTGCTGAGTCTGTAACAGCTCTGAAGCAAAGAGCCTCACTACTCAGGAGGTGAGGGGGAGGAGTGAAGGCAGAACTAAGAATGAGCACTTCGAGGGCAAGCACCACACTCCTAAGGGTCTGTCTCATCCCAACTCTATGAGCCAGGTTTCACTTCAGAGAAGAGAGACTGCGGCCAGAGTGGTTAGGAGGCCACACGGCTCGTCAGAGGCAGAGCTGGGCCCTCACACTTCAGACAGTACGTGAACTCCTGGGTGGCCTGGCCACCCTGTCCTCCTTCTCAGGACCACGAGGGGGGCAGCTGTGGGAGAAGTCTCAGCACTGACTGCAGTGTACTGAACCTGTGGCATGGAGGGGCAGTGTCTCAGGAGGGCCCTGGGGCCTTTACTGCGGCTCTTCCGCCCAGCAGGTCTGGGTGATGCTGTTGGCCAGAGCTGTTATCTGGCTATCTACTGCTGCAAGAGAAACTACCCCCTACCTGACAGGTGTAAATCAAGGGCAGTGTTGCTTATGAATCTCAATGTGGGATGGGTATGGCAGGGACAAGCTGGGGTGACTTGAAGGCTGGGAGTGGCTGACAGCTGATGCTGGCTGGTGGCTGTGACCTTAGCCAGGGCTGTGGCCAGACATCTACACGTGGTTTTCTCATGTGGCCTCCTGGCTTCTTACAACATGCAGGTAAGGTTCCAAGGGTAATCATCAAGAGAAAAGAAAGAGACAGGCACAGAGGGACAGGGAAATAGAAACAAAGAGAAGAGAGAATCAGACAGAAGCAGAATCACCCCAGTTTAGAAGTCACGCAACATCTGTCTCTTCTACCATATTCTGTTCATTTAGAGTCACTAAGGCTGGCCCATATTCAAAGGAAGGGAATTACGCTCTACCTTTAATAGGCTGAGTATCCAAGAATTGCCAATCCCAGTTTAGAACCAGCAATGGTGCATGTCCAGTTCCCCAACTTTCCTGGAGCGTCTATGACCTACATTTTAAAATAAATTCCTTCTAACTATATTTTATGGATGGAGTTTGTAAAAATGGAAGTGAATTTATTTCTCTTTGATATATATCCATTAATAATATGAATCTCTACGTTTAGGGGTAAAAAATAAATAAAGTAGGAAATATTCAAGTCAGGATCAAACTAAAGAAACATTAGTAAGTGGCCAGATGTCAACTACCAAAGGAAAAGGGAGAAAGGGTAAAATCTTACATTATGCCTTTTGAGGAAATGACCTATAGTATCCAAATTTTAATGGTAACTTTTTGTATCATGTTTCATAGTTTTGGTTTTTCTTTTTTTTAAGAATCTTACTTAAGCTAAACAAATTTTGTTTAAAACTGTTTAAGCAATGGCCAAATCTATCCATTTTCTAGAATACAAAAACCAAACTTCCTCGAATTGTTCCTAGAAACAAATGAGTATTTCATTTCATTTGAATCAACAATTCAAATCATTGCTGGTAATATACAATCTTCATAATTCCTATTTGCCTATGGAAGAACACTTGTTCCTTTTTAAAGCAGTGATTATGTCCACAGACTCCAGAATCACTAACACTGATAAGCTTATTGCATCTTATCATAACCAAAGAGTGAATTATTTATGAAGGCCTCAGGAATCCCCTTAAAAGGGAAAATATATTACGCAAAATAAAAGGTCATCATCACCAACAGGTTGTTAATGGCTTTATTCTCATTTTTTCAACGAATCTAAAAACCTCTTATGTTCCAGGCATTATTATAAAACCTATTTCCTCCCACACAAAAATTTAAAGTTCTTGTGTAACATGATACTATGAACAAAAGTAAGACAAATGCAAACTAGAAAATCTCAGCAGTTAAGTAATAAAGCATGACATTACAAGAGTAGGGGCTTATTCCTAGATTTGCATCCTAGCTCCACCTCTTATTAGTTGTGTGACCTCGAGCAAGATAATCAACCTCTGGCCATACTGATTATGGTACCTATCTGAGAGTTACCATGAAGAGAAAATAAGTTATGCACATAAATAACTCTAAAGAGCTACTGGCAAACAGTAAGGTTTCAATGAGGAACCACATGTACATAGAGCAAAAGGCAATACGCACACCGAAAAACTGAAATGTATTTTCTGAATGTCAGAATTACTGGTGGCTTTCTTTTTAACAAAAATAGAAGTTCTATCGGTTCTTGAATTATTTTTTAAGAAAAACCTAAATAAGATTTTGGTGACTATAATTCATTTTAAAATAAGACTTGCAAAATGGTACGTTATGGTATGTAAATGTTTCAAGAAATTTTTATATGTACACACACCTCATTAAGAAGCTAACAATGAGTAAGAAAACTTCTTTGACCTCAAACAGAAAAAAACCTACAAATATGTTTGTTTTATTTAACAGGGACAGGGAGAATGTAAGCATTTCTGATACCTAATAGTAATCTGCATAACTCCAATGAAACACTTTTCTATTATAGTCATATATAAAAGTGAATGTTACAGAAGCAATTTAAGTACATCAGTATGAAAAACAAACTGTTAATTTTTCATCTAACTTGGTTTTCAGAAGTCATTCATTTCAGTCACGTTCTCATTCCAATCACATGTTTTCCCCTGTTCTTACAGATCCTTTATGAATAAATTCAAAATCCAAACCATAGGCCACAAAGTAGTAGCAGATAAATAGAAAAACCAGCACAATTCCAATGCCTAATGAATAAAATGACATCTAAAGATAAGTTTACCTTTAAATTTATCTTAACTGATTAATAAAAACATTTTAAAATATGTATTTATGGGGGTAACAAATTTTACATTATGTAAATGACAGGATTCTGAACTTAAACATAAATCTGGTAATACAGGCAAACCAAATACAATTTGTGACACATTAAGTAACTTAAGAAGGCATACCAGTTTCTCAAATGAATGGGAAATTTAAGAAAATGCAGGCTCCAAACATGTATAAATAGTATGCTAACAACAGGGAGGAGAGAAAAATAATTAAATGGTAACAAAAATAAAGCACCTCTGTTGGGCATGTGCTGTTATGCTCTATGCACTACATGTATTACTAGGCATTACCATTATTCTGATCATTATTTCCCCATAAAGAAACTGAGAATTAAAGATTCATTCATGTTTTTGTTCTCATATTTATATTTAAAATGTCTTTTGTTATGGCTTAGGTCTAGAACGTCCCCAACAAGTCTCAAGGGTTCAGCAGTGGAACTTCCAGAAGGTGACTGGTTAGTGGGGGCACTAGAGCTGCCCCGCTGCGAGAAGAGGGCCTGGTGAGGGGTGGGTCACTGGGGGTGTGCCCTGGAAGAATATATCTCCTTGCCTGGCTCCTCCCTTCTCTCTCTCCTCTGTGGCCTACTTAAGGTAATGTGAGCTACCCTGTGCAGCAGCCCTTCCACCATGCAGTTCCAGCACTGGAGCCCGGGAACCATCACCATCAACAAAACCTCTCCTCCTTTATGTTGTGGGCCTTGGGTATTTTGCTCCAGAGACAAGAAACTAAGACACCTTTATTGCATACCTCAAATTTCTTCTATTTTCTCCCCATCCTCCAACTCCTATTATGAGTCTAAGAGGAGATGAGTATGATCTCTTGATTCCCTTACTTACACTGAAATTCAGTTAGTAACTTTCCTCACCTCTTTCCCCCAGGCATCCAATCTGAACTAATATCCTTTTATTCCAATTAATAACTATAAAGCCATTCACAAACTTATTTTTATTGCAGAGAATGCACCCATTACATACTAAATTTGTTCATAACCATCAGTAAGTTTAAGCTCCACAAGTGTCTGACACCCACACAGTCAGACTAGTTGCCTAACTTTGTTCTCTAGGATTCTTTAAGAAGTGATAGGGGTTGGGGATTTACCTCAAGTGGTTAGAGTGCTTATCTAGCAAGCACAAGGCCCTGAGTTCAATCCCCAGCACCACCACCACCCCAAAAAGAAGTGGTAACAGACACAACAGTCCACAAATTCTACCTCAGGTTCTTAACATTGTGCTTGTAGTCTTTTCACTTTAATGTCATTTTAGCTGGATATAAAGTTCTTGGCTCTCATTTGTTCCCTCGGGTATATCAGATGTTACTCTACTCCTTCTGGCATAAAGTATGGTTATAAAACCAGATCATAATGTGGTCTTCTCCTCGATAACAATTTTTGGGTATTTTGCTTAGACACAAAGAATATCTTCCTTTAAAATACAGTGATTTTTAATAGAATGTGTCTACACGTTGGTCACTGTTGGACTGCTTCAGCCAGTTACACATTGTGCCCATTCCAAATATAATGCCAAATCTTTTTAATTTTAGGAAATATTCTTGCATTATACTTGTTAGTATGTTAAGTTTTGTTACTTTTGTTCTTCAGAGACTCATTGTTTATATTCTGAAACGTCTTTGTCTTCAATAACTATTACTTTTCTATGGAATACTTCATTTTTCTTTCTTTTCTGTTAAAACATTTTCCTTCTATTCATCTCTTTCCCTGAAGAAGTTATTAACTGTGGCTTCTAGTTTACATTTCATTTTCAAGTAATTTCTTTCTTTTATTTCTCATTCCCAAATTAACACATTTCTAAGTTTTCTTTATTCACTTTTACACTGCTCTTTCATATTTGTATGATTTTCTAAATTTTTCTGTATTTGTTATGAAACATAGTTTTGTTTCTTTTGTGAACATTTCTTTCTGACATGCTTTCACTACCTGAAATACTATTCTTCTCCCTACTCTTTTCTTATTTAAAAAAAAAAAACAAAAAAACCCTCTGGAGAATTCGACTGTGATCCTCGCCTACTGCTCACTGAAATGTAAAATAAAACACACACACACACACACACACACACACACACACACACGATCCACCCTGGGACTCTGGCTAAGTTTCCTTCAACATACCTATATATTCACAAATTTCCAAGTATTTCACTGAGTATGTATTAGTGGACAAGGAGAAACAGTAAAAACTTGAGAGCAAATATGAATCTATTGTACTTATCATTTACCGAAAACAAATTCATTGAATCAGTAATGGAAAAAAATGAAGAAGCACTACAAAAGAGCTAACACATTCAGAAAAAGGCCAGGCGCACAGGAGCACACAAAGAGCAATCCAAAAGGCGGCAAACTGGCAACACGCACCAATATAAATATGAAATGCACACACCCTGATTCTCTCAATGTACACCACATGTGACAAGGCTGAAGAAACTGGGTCTGTTTCATTTACAGATATGATTTCTAATTATTCAGTAATGAATACTGAGATTTCTGTGATCATTTAAAGTATGAAAATTTTTCTCTACATAATTTATTTTTAAATGAGTTAATCTAAAATGTGTAATGGCCATACATGACGTGAAGCACTTAAAATTCATACATATTTATTTGTATTATGACATAATACAAATAAGTACATTTTAAAATAAAATTTTCTAAGGTTACTCATTCTAAAAAGTTACCATTTCATAATGCTCTAAACCAGTGATGGCGAACCTTTTAGAGACGAGTGCCCAAACTGCAACCCAAAACCCACTCACTTATCACAAAGTGCCAACACTGCAATTAAACCTGAATACTGAGGTATTAGTTTAGGAAAAAAACAACTCATATGTTAACATCTTTTGTTCTAAAAGAAAAATAACAAGCATGCCCTATGTTTGCCACCACTGCTCTAAACTATTCCAAGTTTTAAAGTGACTAACATGTCACTATAGTTTAAAAGCCCATGCCAATAAAACATAGTATCAACTACTACGTCCAACAGATTTTCCCAACTAATGTTCCACAGGATATAACTGGCATGAATCAAAAATAAAAGAAAAAGGTGGTGTGTTAAACAAACAGTGCAGTTGTCTTTGTACAAGAGCCTTTGTGCTTCTGAGCATGGTAATTTCTGAGGCAGCACTTCCTGCAAATCTACTCTTAAAAGTGATTCTACACTCTAATGGAAGACGGCGTCCCTGGGTAGGATGGTGCTGTGTCACTTATGATTAAGGGGATTAAACCGGAAGGCAGGAGTCTATGTGGGGAGACATCCAGGATGCAGTAATTTAAGTTGGGAGCTCAAGAGAAAAATGGGAGAAACAAACAAGTCTTAAAATGAACAGGCATACGTATGTCAGCTGAGACCATTACTGAGAATCCTATTATCCAGAAAGTTTTCTATTTTTACTCCAGATGCCAGGAATTCAAGAGGTACACCTTTACAATTTATCGCCTGTTTACATATGCACCTGTTCCTCAAAATGAAATGTGTTGCCTGATCCCTACAAGCAGGGATCCTTGCAAGCAGAGCACCTATAACAGTACCATACTTGGAATAAAAGGAAATGTTAGCCAAATAAGAGTTTACTTTTAAGTCATTTTTCTTTAAAAATCAAAGAAAGCCCACATTTATCTTGTTCATGTTCTAATTACCTTTAAAAATATGCAAGAAAAAAACCCTCAAGTTTAACAAGTACAAGACAACCTATATATATGTAGTATAGATACATCAAAATGTATCTTTGCCTTGGTGTTCAGTAAAAATTTTCTTTGCCCAGCTTTACTGAGGTATAATTGGGACATAAAAACTTCACATATTTAAGGTACACAACATGATGTTTTAATATATGTACGTAGTGTGAAATGATTAAGCTAATTAACACATCACCTCACATAGTTAACATATAAATCTATTAAGCTTTGACTGTGAAAGGTCCTCAGCCAAGTCCTTTCCAGCATCCTTGAATCTCCATTTCCACCACTGAAATGGTATGAAAAAGTTATCATTATTTCTAAAATTATACCACAAATCTGATCCATACAATTTATCTGTGTTCTAGCATTCACAAAGCTAAAGTAGATATATTTACTCTTTATTTTTTACATTCCATTAGAGTCACCAATCTTTCAAGAAAAATAGCTATTTGGGGGTCTCTCATTCCTTATGACTATAAAAAGCACCTCTGCCACCTCAAAATCTCATGAGAAAAATCCCAAAATCAGTAAAATTCACAGGCAAAACTACGAGGCAGTAAAAAAATACTTTGTTCCTCTACTGACTTCCATTGAAAGTGAGCAGCCACTTAGTACAGCCAAGGTGCAATATAATGCCCAAAGAGCAATCTGCAAAGTGACACTGCTGAGGAACTGTTCATGTATCAAACGGTCCAACTTAAAAATCTGACAATTAAAAACGTTCAGAAATTTCTTTAAAAAGTGTTTCTATAAATATTTCCATTTACTTTGTCGGACAGTGACGTTCAGCATCATGTTGATTTTAATAATCAGCCACTAACCCAGTATGTGTTCCCAGCATATCTATAATAAAGATACATTTGCACACCTGTGGCCCTGTGTGCGCAAGATGCATTAGAGATGAATCTTCAACCACTTTGACTTACAGCAAAATTTCCACTGGCCATACAAATGGTGAGTCGCTCCATGAATGTAAAGTAGTGTTTAGTCTATAATTTAAGGTACAAATACTATTTTCAAGCACATTTCTTCATACAAAAGGGTATACCCAAAGTACATTTTAAAATACCACTGTAGGGGCTGGGGATTTAGCTCATCGGTCAGAGTGTCTGCCTCACAAGCACAAGGCCCTGAGTTTGACCCCCGGCACAAAAATAAAATAAAATAAAATAAAATAAAATAAAATAAAATACCACACCACCGTACAGTAAATATGGTAATCATTAATTTTCTTTTACAAAGTCCCAATCACTAAAAAACAAATCACAAAACAGCTATACCAATAATCATTAGATAACTAGTCAAGATTTATATGTTCAAAAGTTAATAACACTTTATAACATTAGCTACAATGTATTTTCAAGAGTTTGAACATAGCCATATTTGTAGTAGCTTCCATTTTCCCATAAACAAATAAGATCATCTCAATTGGTCATAAAGCACTCAAAAAATTCTTTCAAAAATTCCTTTATACTACTTCTTTGTATAAATGCAAACGACAAACAGATGAAAAGGAAGGTAAGAGGGAAACAGACGTAGGGAAGGAGGGAACAAGGGAAAATAATGAGATCATATTTTTTAAGGAATCATACATATGAGTGTCATATCCATAATTGTCAGAGTATTATTTAAAATACACTACTAGCATCTGCTCCCATAAAAAATCTGCTACATTTTAATAGGGACCTAGGGGAGACATTTTAGCATAAAAGTTAATATTGTACTCATTTTACTAACAGAAATATTTCAATTACCAACAAAGTACTAGCTAACTTTTTAAAAGTTTAAGTATTGACAATTACTAAGCTATATTTGTATTAATACCACTACAAAACAATTGTCCTACTGATCCAAAAATCAAGTTCAATGAATCTCCAACTATTTACTGATCTACATAATTTTCCCAACTAACTACTGCTTCTCAGAAATCTCCCCATTCAAAATATCCCATCAGTCCCCACATTCTCTTAGGCAGCCAGGTTCACTGTATTTCAAAACTTAAGTCACCTGTATGCATCGTCTTCTTTCAAGTCTCATATCATCCTGATGGGGTGGGGGAGGGAGGGAAGAGTTCGGCAGCAAAACTGTAACACTGTGTAAAGAAAAAAAGATTATGGTAAGAGATGATGATTAAAACAATTACCCCTAACTGAGGAACATCTAATGTAACTACAATCCCCAAACATATAGATAAAATTACTTTGGATTTATAAAATTAGGTTTCTAACATTTAAGCTTACTTGAATAATTTTCCTTAGGCTTCATCAATTACATATAAAATGAATTGTCAGGGGAAAGAAAAGGTCTTAAAATGTGCCTACCTCCAATGAAAATATGGCATTTTTTAATTACCAAATAAATCAGAATACTCCACCATACAATTTATGGGGGGGTCTACATTCTGTAATTTTCACTGACACAAATCACTATGAATGTGAATTCACTTTTCAAAGTGACTATCAAAGCAGATGCAGTAAGTTACTTCACAAGAAAAACATTTCAATCAACAGCATTTTAAATTCAGAGGCACCTCCCACAACTGTTCCCCTAAACCCAAGTCTTCCTTTGCTCTCCAAATGTTTTCTCTATTTTATTGTAATTCTCTTACAGTGTCCCCTCCCTACTATTGCTTCCAGGGATAAGCAAATTCCATGACCAGTAAAAAGTGAAAGCAACTACCATCTCAGAACACATGATAACAAGAATCAAAGAGGAAAAAAAAGACCTAACTTATGAGGTAAGTGAAAATTTTCATTTCTTGAGTTGATACTGTAAAATTCAGTGAATATTACAAATGAAACAGTGTTGCTTGTGTTGGTCAAATTCCTAAGCCAGCCAAAAGTAACCTGATCCCAAAAGATACTACCAGTCACAGGCACTGAGGACCCTGTTAAAAAATGCATAAATGTGACGAGTTTTAAAAGTTTCCTTTGTTCACTTCCTGATGTCCATAATTCCCTACACTTTATATTTTAGCATCCCAATCATCCTACCCAATAATCCTTTTCTCTAATTTGTTCCATGCTCCTAAATTACCATCCAAAGCTCTTACTGCCACGGCGTAGTTCATTTCAGGTAAATTATAGGAAATCAAGTTGACTGAAATAATTCACATCAACACAGGTATTTGCAATTTCCAACCAGTATGCTAATTAGCCCAAATAAATTCCTTATTGGTAGAATTCCAAATAGTGCAGGGAGGAAAAAAACAAAACTTCTCAGGTGGTTTGGCAGGGGAGACTGCGTAATAATATAAATGAATATATTTATTAACCCCAAATATTTGTCTTTCACTTATTTCTTCTTTTACTTTTGGACCCTGGGATCTTTAAAAACTACAAGGTTAGGGGCTGGAGATTTAGCTCAGTGGTAGAGCATTTGCCTAGCAAGAGGAAGGCTCTGAGTTCACTTCCCAATGCCAAAAAAAAAAAAAAAAGCACTCCAATTTTACACTCCAAATAGTTGCAACTAGAGATACTTTACTGAGTGAGACAGTCAGGGACGGGAATATTAAATGTGAGTTATTCTTGTTGGAAATCACTGCCTATAACCCAAATCTAGTCCAAAGAACTATCCAGTTCAGATGCTACTACAACCCAGTCAACTGGTACCCAGCCATGAAGGTGTATGTGTACATGAGTGAATAAACATTTTAAGTACTCATCAGAGTAAGTGTACTTCTAAAACTAACGTAATCATCAAGAGCCAATTATTTCTGCTCCAAATTATCCTGAGGGTCAATGTCACTTAGTTTTTGTTTTGTTTTGTTTTTGGTGCTGGGGATCAAACTCAGGGTCTTGTGCTTGCTAGGCAAGTGCTCTACCACTCCAAAGTCATAGTTTTCTTTTTAAAAAATACTTTTAAATTTTGTTATTTCCCTAAAAAATGGTGAGTCTATTTCTGGCATGGACCATGAGGAAAGAAAATATAAACTCAGTCTCTCACTATGGAGAAAAAAAATCTCTCTCTCTCTCACATTCTTCACCTACAAAAGGTTACAACAACCTTGCCAACCTGAATGGTTTCATCAGAAATAGATCATTAAAAAACCACTTCTAACAAGGCAGAAATCAAATAAAATTACAGAATTCTTTGTAATTTTAGGAAGTTACTAAAGTATAATACAAATAATACAGTAATAATACAGGTATCCTGTTACTAATTCAAATTATATAAACTATTTTCTCTGCTGTACTTTATTTTCCCTCAGTGAGTGTGGAAAGATTTATAATGATTTATACAGGCTTATACAGACCTTCAACTCTATCGACCTATTTATTCTCTTATATTTTGAGTTCCTCAAACAACTCAAACAACAGAATTTTTCAGGAACCTAACACCTATTACTAGAGAGTGCGTGATATATAAAAGTAGACACCTGAACTAAGGTATTTCTACCATCTGTGGACCAAAGTCACACAGGCTCATTTCTAGCCTAACTCTCCACAGAATTTGAGGCCCACATTTCAGATCTCAGTAAACTGAGCTTGCATATCCCAGTTATTTTTCACTGTGTACAAGGTAGTTTATCTCTTTAATGGGCACTTTATATTTTACTTTAATTCACTTAATATCCATAATTACATAAAATAGGTATCACTATCACTCTCATTTTTACAGGTGACGAAAATAAGACCCCAAGAAGTCAAGTCACCCCAAAGTCACATGTGAATAATGGTAGGGCTAAGATACAAATCAAAGCACCCTGACTCCACAGCAACTGCTCAGTCCCCTTGTTAAAGTAAATTTACCATCTCCCCACTATTTTCCCCACTCGAAAAAGAAAAAGAAAAAAGAAAAGACAAAATTCTATTTCCCAGGGCTGGGGATTTAGCTCAGTGGTACAGTGCTTGCCTACTAAGTGCTAGGCCCTGAGTTCAATCCCCAGCACCCCCCCAAAAAAATTCTATTTCTCTTCCCTATATTCTCCATCTTGTTTAATGTGTGCTACCATTAGCCCAATATCCCAAGCTAAAATATATGTCACAGAGAATGCTTTCTTTTTCCCTTATCCCACCTCAGAAAGATCTTTTCCTTATCTCTCCATTTCTACAATTCTTATCCTGGTAGAGGCTCTCATTATATGCGGACATAATGCTCAGTCTTCATTCATTGTAGTCCATTCTTATCAGAACTATATATACACGCCTTAAAAACAACTCATGCCACCATCCAACCCAATTACGTGTAATTATGTTGTTCAGAAGCTAGAACTAGTAAGCAATGACGGTCTTTATGCCATCGAAATTCTAAAATTTAAAAAAAAAAGATAAAAGAAAATTTAAAACTTCAGTTTTTGCTTCCTTTGTTTTCATTTATAAAGCACTATTTTATGGTTACACCTTCATCGCCATTTTAATAAGCACACGGCACTCCACTGCACAGATGTAAGTGCATGTTCAGCAAGCATCCATCGGAAGTTACGTGGTTTTGCTACCATGAATTTTACACCTTGGAGCCTGGTTCTACTCATCTGCTAACAGGGATTTAGGGCAAAGTCATATGAACAAAACACAAAGAGCCAACAGGTTTTTTTAAAATCTCTTCTGATGTGCTTGCTTACAGATAATATTTTTATTATGCGTACATAATGTGCTCAAACTTTCTAATACTCAAATTATTTTCTTATCATAAGAGGAATTTAAAGGAGTAGTGGATGACCGGTAGGTGTTCTGGGAATCAACCAAGCAAGCTTCAGATTGGGGGGCGAGGGTGGGGGGCTTAGTGCTATCTATTGTTATACCTTCCTCCCTAACTTGGCTATCAGGGGTAATCTTATGTATTCCCTGAACAAAGCAGTATCTATCAGACAGAAGACATTTAGGAAGGACATGCTGAATCAGTAGCCTACAAGCCTTCCTCACGGAAAAACTGCTCCACTCTCTCCTTTCTCATAGCACTAACTTTTCTAAATAAGATGATCTTTCTGACGTGTAACAGATACACACCTATATAATTTTACATATAAAACATTATATATAATTAATTTACATTAGTGTATATATACATATACTTAGTTGGTTATATGTACTTTCATATGTATATAATTATACCTAATTTTTCAAACCATTGCTTTTAATTATCTGTGCATTTTAGAAATACAGAAAATAACAAGGCCCCAGAAATAACCCAAAACACACACTGTCATTAACTGCTTACATTTCCCCCAACAAACTCATTAGTAAGAGTAATAAAATGAGTTTAGTTTTACTTATTTACCTAGCTACCTTTTTGTGAAGAGAAATTCTTTGCTACAGAGAAATGCCTTATCCTGGAAAAAATCTTAAATTTTTTTTTTTTTATTTCTTCAGAATACCTATTATCCTTCAAGCAGGATGTCCATGTCTCTTTTACTTTTAGTCCTAACCTCAGATGTTGCCTCCTAGTCCACCCTGACATTCGGGGTACAGGGAATTGAACCCAGGAGTGCTGAGCTATACCACCACTTTGCAATTCTCTTGCTTCCACCTCCCACGCAGCTGGGATTACAGGCACGCACCACCAAAAGACATGTCTGAACCCTCTTCTGTCTCCTAACTGTTCAATCAGCATCTAGTCCAACAAGCTACTCGATGGCTGCCTACACTGCCACATTACAATCTCAACTTACAGTGCATTAAATATACCCAGTCTAATTTCCCTTCTCTACTCCTACTACCAACATTCTTACAATAACTTCACTAGCAACTGTTGACTTCTTCATCTCCTCTAAATGATTTTACTGAATCTTATCAATATGAAAAATACCTCATGATTTCCATCCCTCCCCTTGCCTACTCTAACCACTGTGTTCCAGGTCCTTGTTTCACTAGGACTACTTCAAATGGCCTCTCTGCTGGACCTGATGGTAGGTCAGAAACACAGGCAGAAACACAGGCAGAAACACAAACTCAAGATCCCAAGTCAGGAAACACCAGACAAGGACTGAAAAATTTGTTTTGTTTTACAAGACGTTGCAAGTGTTCCCTAACAGGCAATTTGGGGAGCTACTGTGCTTACTGATACCTTATCTGTTGTCCCAATTCATCCTGCATACAAATGCTACCTCTATCTTCCTGGAACACACAGCTTTCAATCTGGATTTAACTCCTCTGCGATTAAAGCACATTCAGTCAAATCTCACTGTCCTAAACTCAAAAGTTCACCATGGCGTAAAAATTTAAAAAAAAAAAAAAGTTCACCATGGCATTCCATAAAATGCACAGGTCATTTAAGCCATACCTAAAATCTGTCCCTTCTTTACCCAACACCTATGCATCTTCAAGACCTCTTCAAATTCCCCCCACCCAGTTTAAAGTCATTCTACCCTTTCCTCCTAATTTGCATTTAAGTATCTACCACTGTATTTTGTTAACTATCTTATATACTCTATGATAGTATTACTGTTAGGTAGAGAAGTACTACTCAGTCTCATCTTTCTATCATAGATGCTCAATGAACAGACTGGCATAATGGAATAGGAACAATGAAAAGACTTACGTAGAGAAGGTGGGTTATAAAGTAGTATGCGGATAGAGGGTATTTTTTAAAAGAAAAGAGTTATATACAGAAACTCTTTTCCTGGAACTCTAGGTTTCCAGAAACTCTACTCCTGGAAAGAGGAACTGCAAGAAACTTATTCTTATCCCTTACATTTTCTAAATTTTCTACAAATAAACATGTACTTCATGATGAAACAAAAATCTTAAACCTAGAATCATAATGAACCTTAAAAACTTTCATCCAGAATCTTCTTGATCAATGAAATTTTGTAAAAGTGGCTTGGTACTCATCAGTAGTCACACCCTCACAATTCTAACACATATGACTTGTTATTAGCATTTAAGTGTCAACATTTCCACCTGAACTTCAAATTCCACTGGCCTCACCAACGTAAATATTCAATTTCTGGGACTTCATTCACACCCCTGCAAATCAATCCCTACATTGGCATGCTATTCCTCTAGCTATACAGGTGGGTTTTTTCCCTTTTGGGAGCTATCATTTCAGTCAAAACTATATACCTTAATAGAGTACAACTGTTCGTTATTTTCCATATTACCAAGAAACACACAATAGGTAAAGAACTAGAATTTAAAGTAAGTATTAGAATAATGGCCCAGGAAATGCTTTAAAATACCCTCTGGCCCACCTCCATCCTTAAGCAAAATGAAATTCTAAATATGCTGAAAATTTATACATTTTAGAGAATAATCTTCATGATAAACCACTCTATTAATTTTTTTTATTTTGCGGGGGGTGCTGGGGATTGAACTCAGGGCTCTACCACTGAGCTAAATCCCCAATCCATTAACTTTAAATTTTTAGCTACAAATTATATGCTTAATTCCTCTATACCGACTTAAATTCATGCTGGTTTTTCCTAAATTCTGAAAAATAAAAAATTTTAAAAAAGAAAAACGCTATATACAACCTACCAACCACTTTCCAAAGATACTATTTCTCAGCCTCTTTAACTGAACTTTTAACAAATCTCAGTAAATTTTTTCTGACTCAAATCTCATGCTTTGCTTTTCAATTTGTGATCTCCAAATGTGCACACAGTAAAAACATGAATGTTGGCAATTATAACTATTCCTATACAGTTTTCTTCATTAAAGTCTTCAATTCATGCTCCATTTGTAGTCTGTTTTGCCTCGTGTCTAAATTCTACTTTTAGGAACCCATTTCATGATGGAAATATAAAATTTATATACAGAAGTTTGTTATTAGAAATAAAAAGTCAACAAAAAGAAATTATAACATAAATGTAAACCCAACATGATAAAATACTGTGAAATAAATAATTTAAATCCTTATAATCACAGTACATGAGAGGGAAAGTCATACATGAGAAGGGGCTCACACCTATCTTAATTTTTTTGATGTGTCTAGGTCACTCAGTTTGTCTGTATGTCAAATTGTTGCAAATCTCCAAAAAATAACAGATAAATGAACCTGCACAGTTCCAATCTGTGCTGTTCAAAGCTCAAATGTGCTGCTATAGTTCATATTACTATTACCTCCATTTATCTCCTACTATCAGCTTTCCCCAAATCAATGGCAGAGCCAAGGCGAACAAAGTCCCATTCCCTAAACACCACGGTTTTGCTCAGGCTATTCCATGAGACTTCCTTATCCACCTGTGCCTGTCACCACCACACTCAAGCCCAGAGCCAATGCTTTCTCGTGCAGTCCCCTGCTACACGCCTACAGACACGACTAACCTGACACGGGGGTGCCCGCATCATGACCACCCCCAATCCCATTCTGCCTCTGAAAGCAACAAAAGCCCTGTACATCTTGCCTTCCGGAAGGCCAGCTTCCACAGCCACAGCTGACTGCTGGCGAGGGACAGAAAGAAAGTCATAATCACCAAACTCACTCACCTGCCAAACATCTAACTTGGGTTACTACTCTGTTGAAGCAAGTGAGCTAAGATTTTTAAATGTTTAGATGAGTTAACGAGCACAGTGATACCTGCAATCTAAAAGTGGAATGAATGAGCCTCTTCAGGGATGGCAAACCTTTTAGAGCTTTCAACAGTACAAACAGCCCACTGCAGCACGTGTGCATAGGTTCATCCCCACTGCTTATTAGCTCAATAACAATTCAATGCAAATAGCACAAGAGCGGTAATTTTGCTATGCAAGAGAATTGTTACATGAGATTAAAAAAATTATACAATTATCTACTCTATGTAAACAAGTATATTCAAATAAACACTGGAAATATTTTGATTTTTTTTCCTTTTAAATAGCAAGCATTTTTTTGAAAAAGACTATTTCATTGGTAGTATTATTCATTTCAAAATATTAGAAAATTAAATACGTAAAATATTGGCAATTGCTGAAGCAGGAGACAGGAGTACGAGAGCTCAATATATTACTTTCTACACTGTACTTTTGTGTATGTGTGAAGTTGGTCATAAATGGTTTTTAAAAATATGAGTAGGGTATATGAGAAAAGAGAAGTATAGCAATTATTAAACTATAATATAAATGAATTACTGGACGAAAGCAGCTAACCAGAAGGAACTTCAAAATTCAGTGATATTTTGTGATGAGAAGACTTACAAACATACCACCACTACTCAAAACTTGTAAGTTGTTCTCTTTTGTTTCTCTTTTGGGAAACGGGAAAATATGAAATACTGTTTTAAATAACTCACTAATAAAAGATTTATCCATGTAAGCTCTGATTTCTAAAACATTTTTAGAATCATTCATGTGTTAACGAAGGTACAGCTGTGATGTGAAAATTCAGGGAGTTGAAGTAAACACCCTTTCTGATGTCATCAGCTAGCTCTGAGTGGAATCAATACAGCTCAAACTCCCTAGAAGCAAAGTCCGTGTTAAAGGGAAATCCCACACTATTTGAGTCAGCTGAGGACTTTCTAGCCACTCTTGAGGGAAAAAAATTGTACATTCTAACAAGCTACCCCAAAACTTTTTTTCCTTACCTAAAGTCATATTTTTTATTTTTCTTCAGACTCTTATTATATAGAATAGCACAGTCTTCATGGTATCCAACACAGATTATTAACACTGAATTTATAATCAGATGTAGACCTCGGTGACTTTCAAGGTCATTTAATAAAAATCTATCCTCTGCCAGATGCAGATAGAAACTAAGGTTTAGAAAGGTGATGACCCTTACTTAACAAAAACGTTGAAAAGACACACTTATCAAAGCAATGATACAAGCAAAGTATAATCTTAACTGAGTACTGAAAATACTATGCACTGCCAAACAGCTGTGGAAATGTACGTGTACAATAAGAACATGACCACTGTAATATTTAAATGAAAATGCACAGGACAGTGTCCAGAAAGGTAACAGCAAAACTTTAAGAGCAGTAGTTATGGTCACAGCAATGGAACTGGGTAAGTAATGGACTGAGAGGAAGGGAGAGAAGAAAAACCACACAAACACAGGGTGGTCAAAAAGTACAGTGAATGTTTAAATCTTTCAGTTTATTACAGTAAAAGACACACTGCCATTAGTCCCTCTCAAAATACACCCCCACAAACACACTTGGAACATACTTTCCCATCATTCTTGACACTTGCTAAAGCAGTTCTCAAAGTTCTATGTCTTTAGTTGCTCAGTTATGGCTGTCTCAATATCCTGAATCAATTCAAATCATTTACCTTTCATGATCATTTTGACTCTGGGAAATGCCAGAAGTCGCTTGGAGTCAGATTGGATTTAAAAAACAAAACCAAAAAAAAAAAAAAAAAAAAAAGTGGATGAGGTTGGGGATTTAGCTCAGTGGTAGAGCGCTTACACTTGTCTAGCAGGCACAAGACCCTGAGTTCGATCCCCAGTACCTCCCCCAAAAAGGTGGATGAGGACACACAATAATGTTTTTATGAGTCTGCCTTTCATTGGCTGACACTCAGCAGCAGTATTCACTAAATTCTGATCATACATCTTAAAGACACAAAGCCAGGCATGGCTGCACATACCTATAATCCCAGCACTCAGGAGGCTAAGGCAGGACGATCACTGTGAATTGGAGACCAACCTGGAGTGCAAGGCAAGCCTGAACTACATTACAAGACCCTGCCTCAAAAAAAAAAAAAAAAAAGACATTCATGAAAGAGGACTTCCAGAACTGCTTCAGAAAGTGGCAGGAATGATGGGATAAAGCGTTCTCAAAGTGAGGAGGCGGATTTTGAGGGGGACTCATGGCAAGGTAATAAATTTCTATTTTACTGTAACAAATTTTATTCAAGTGTTCCAGGTATATTTTAATCACCCCTTATGTATATAGATACACTTCAAAAACTTCAACAAGGAGAACACATGTATGCCAGTGATCCAAATAAGAAAACAATTTTACATTAACTAAATACATAATTATATCCTAAAAAAAAAAATCAATGATGTCATGATGAGTAGTAGTTTCAAATTTATCATTCGTTTCTTTAATAAATATGTGCCAAGCAATGGAGAAAGAGGGTGACATTTACTGCCACTATGCCTCCCCTTCTGGACTTCACAGTAAACAACAGTAGGAGACAGACCAAAAACACGGAGAAAAAACATGACACATGTGACAAGACTGTACTAAGAATATAAGGGAAAGTACAGATGGCCAAAAGAGAATAATATATCGAGGGGCACAAACTTAGATTTCGGGAAAAGGGAGGTATCAAGTCATTCCAAGAATTTATACATAAGACTAAATTTCTATTTTTATATCTACAAAGCTCCGTAAATTCATAATTCTTCTAATTTTTTGATCTACATAAAAAGAAAATCCAAAATAAATGGGTGGGAACCTGGAAGTACTGAATTTATTCAACCAAGACAAGACTGAATGAATAATGAATAGATGCCTTCACATAATTAAGACACACAAAAGAGAAATGACTTGCTCCCCATAGCTCAAGACAGGACAAACACCAAGAATAAGTACAATAAGTAAAAGCATCCCATCACAGGACAGCTACTTCGTGAATGGCAGTCCCCAGTCACCTTTGCAGAGCTTGGGACCTTGAACATCTATCTGCCTTGGCCATGTTTCTGACACTAGCTAAGAAGCAGATTCTATTACGCTGGAGTCCATTCAGCTGTCCTGACCTTTTGCCCAAAAGCCCACATCGCTAAAGCATTATAGGCTGAGTATCCCTTTATCCAAAATGTTTGAGATCAAAAGTGATTCTGATTTCAGATTAGAATATTTGTACATATACAATGAGATTATCTTGGGGATGGTAACCCCATCCAAACACAAAATTCACTTAGGTTTTATATGTAGCTCATAAACATAGCCTGAAAGTAACTTTACAGTATTTTTAACAATTACATGCATGAAACAGTTTCTATACATTGAACCATCAGATTTGTGGCATGTCAGCACTCAAAAAGTTTCAGATTTTGGAGCATTTTGGACTTCAGACTTTTGGATTAACTGTGCTTAATTTGTATTCTAAAATCTGCCCACTCCATAAAATATAATCAGTAGAATAGCTAAGATTTAAAAGCTAACTGTCTCCTCCACTGAGCTGTCCATTCCCCGTCAGATTCTATATTATCTGAGAAAGGTCACACCAGTTTAACAGCAAAACCATATTTTGGAATCTTGAAGCTGGATACTTCTTTACATTGAACCCTTCTGAGTTCCCACATCCAATTCACAATCCCTGCTCAACAGGCAAGCACCTAAAGGAGCTGTCCATCCAATCTACCCTGTTTCTAACTATAAGAAAATAATTAGTTCTGACTGGCTGTCTCACTGTAAACAACCACAAAGCTGAACAAAATATTTAAGGTAAATGTTTTCCAACAATGGACAAATGGTGGGCTGGGGATTTAGCTCAGTGGTTAGAGTGCTTGCCTTGAAAGCATAAGGCCCTGAGTTCGAACCCCAGCACTACAAAAAAAAAAAAAAAAAAAAAAGAACAAATGGCAGCACAAGAATATGATCCCTGAAGGAGTCACTATTTTCTCCAGGGATAGTTTCTCAACATGGTGGGGGAAATTGGAGTCCAAACAAAGCACAGCAGTCATGCTGTGGAGTGAAGGTAAAGAACGAAGTTCCAGGCAGTTAAGGCACCCATGAGAAGGGAACTGTGTGGACAGGGATCTCCAGAAGTCCGTGTAGAGAGCCCATGAGGACTAGAATATGTACGCTAGGATGAGCCCACCTGAAACTTAGCAGAGTAACTGTTTCAAGACTGAAAGCAGAATAAAAACAATGGAGAATGAAGAGGCATGGAGAATGTTGGAGTTCTTTCCAGCTATAGGACACAAATTTCATTAACACTCAGGAGTCAACCTGACTGGCCCATGGAGGGGCCAGACATCTAGTCAAGCAATACTCTGGGTATGTTTGTATCCTGGGAATGCTCAGCTTCCATAACATAAGCTAATTCCTTACCATAAATCCATATATGTCATCCCTATTAGTTCTGTGTCTCTGGAGAATGCTGACTAATACATACACCCTTAACATTCCCTTTCCTCTTTCAGGACTAAACTCAGGCAAGATCCATATGAAGACCCAGTGTGGAAGTCACGCCCAACCATATTAGGGAAGGCTACAGGTCACCTTGAGCTTTTCACAGATCTTGACTCACGAAGCATAAAACCAAGACAATAAAATTCAAAGACCAAAGAGACTTCCAGAACAAAAACTAACTCTTAAAAGGGAAAAAAAAAAATACGTGTGTGTGTATATATATACACACACATATATATATATATACACACATATATATATACTTTCAACAAAAAATTAGTAGGCAAGCAAAGAAAGAAAAATATGATCTAGCCAACCTCAGTATGGATATTAGATTTAGTGGACAAGAGACTTTAAAATGAGCTCTTCTCTACAATGAAAAAAACTATGCTCAAAACCTTAAAGGAATATATTATCTTTAATATGTGAACAGAGAGAGTATCATTCATAGCAGAAAAGTGAAAACCACAAAAAAACAGAAAATTCTAAAACTGTAAAATGTAATAACCAAAATTAAAAATACACTAGATGAATTGATAAGCATATTGAAGATAAAAACAATATCAGCAAACCTGAAAATAGATCAACAGAAATTATCCAATTATAAAGAAGGAAAAAAAAACAACAGACCCTGAGAGACCTATGGCAGAGAATCAAACTTTCTAACACACATGTAAGTGAAATCAAACAAAAAGAAAGTAACAACAGAGCAGAAAAATATTCAGCGATTATGGCTAAGAAACTCTGAAATTATAACTGCACCCAGGCATATCATAGACAGTTTAGCAGTAAGGACAGACAAGGAATCTTGAAAGCTGCCAAAAAGAAAAAAGACATTATATACCCAGAGGAATAAGCATAGTAACTATCACTGACATCACATCACAAATAAGGAAAGCCAGGTAACAGTGGACACCACCATTAAAGTGACTGACAAACAAACAAAAAAAGCAATCCAGAATCCTGTAACTAGTGAAAATAACCTTTAAACACAAAGTTGAAATAAAGAGACTTGCAGGTGAAAAATTTTTAAAAGAAAAAGAAACAGAAAGTCTTTGCCAACAGACCTGCACTACAAGCCATGCTAAAGAATATTCTTTAGACAGAAGAAAAATATCAGAAGAGAATTCAAATGTACACAGAGAAGATAGCCTGGACCTGTAAATGAATGGGCAAATTTTCATAAGTGACTTTTTTTCTTCTCTTAATTTCATTGAAAGACAACTGGCAGTTTAAAAGAAAAATAAATTTTCTTAAAAACACGTGAAAGCGAAAGTAACCAGACTGTAAGCTAGAGTTTATAACATATAAATTGGAGTAAAAGACATGGCGACCAGTGCAAAAGGGAGGAGCAGGTAAACAGACTCAATACTGTTCACGGTCGTCACATCTAGGCAGTGAGTAATGGGAAAGCAAAAAACATCTACTGCGAAGTGGAAATCTAAATATTTGAAAACAGATGTGTACATTCTTCCAAATACAGAACACCTTCAGAAGTCCATGCAGAATTCATACACAATAATCAGAAAACACAAAAGAAATCCTCCATCATAAAAGAGATTCTGCAGATAAACAAATTTCACACCCAAGAAAGTAGAAATGACAACTACTGGAGAAGAACTTCAAAATATGTATTTTTTGGATGCTTAGCAAAATAAAATACACATGTACCTATTTGTGTTCATGACTGCAAAACCCTTCACTGGCACCTTCTATTCTAAGTGTACACATCTTTTTAACACCACTGAATCTATGTGCCTATATTATTCAAAATGAGGTATTAGACCAGTCCAAAATTAGCTACCTAAAATATAGCATAAAAAACACAGTCCAACTATGCCAACATATTTTCAACTATGATTCAATCGCACACACAACTCTCTAGAAAAAGTGATTGTAGTATGCTTTTTCACTCTTCTACTAACAATCTTTTCTTTTCAGGCTGTCAAAATTCCTAGATTTCTTAAATAAGTTCCAATAATTTACATCTCTTCCCTAAATTCAGATTTTAGTATTTGATGAAAATTACCACTGTCATCTTAAGCCATGTCTACAAGAATAGCAACTCCCATTATTTAGAGAAAAGTAGCTCAAATCTATTGCTGCAAATAATATGTAAGGTGATGAAACATGGGGCGAGACCTCCCAATCTGGATCATCAGGCTAATGGTGTAAAATTATAAAATAGATTATCAATTCTCACTGTAACTGAGAAGTACAATTACATACAAAAGTTATTATTTCAAAAGCAACCTTATTGCTCTTCCAAATAATTTACAGGAGTGTGATAAATTGAAAAATATCCTCCCAAAAGATGTCCACATTTTAGTCTCTGGAACTTTCCTGGAAAATGGCTCTTTGTAGATGTGATTAAGACCTTCGGCTGAGGTGATTATCTTGCATTACTAATTCACAGTGTCCCAGTAAATGCCAACACAAGGGACCATATAAGAGCGACAAGAGACCTGATGCAGACACAGAGACAGCAGCACGACCACAGAGGAACAGACAGCAGTGACAATGCCCCAAGTCCCAGACTGCTGGTGGCTGCCCAAAGCTGGACAAGTCCCAGAACAGACTGTTGCCCGCGCCTTCCCGAAGATGCACAGCCCTCACCCTGTAGACTTCTTGAGTCAGGCTCAGTGATGCTGATTTTGCACCTCTAGCCTCCAGAACCCTGAGAACAAACTTCTGATGTGAGTAAGTTCATGGTAATCTGTTATAGCAGCTATAAGAAAACTAATACAACAAAGTTAATAAAAAGTTTCAAATATTCTGAAAACATATTCATCCTACTGTCACCTGTGAAAAATGTTCCAGTTTGTTGTCTCCTTCTTGGATGATTCATATTCCTAAATGGAAAACTGTGCCTAATGTCAATATCTCACTTGGAATGATTTGCAATCTTACTATTTGTTGAGTCCCTTCAGGCTTTTAAAAGTTTGGGCTTTAGCTCAGTGGTTAGAGTGCTTGCCTAGCAAGCACAAGGCTCTGAGTTCAATCCTCAGCACAAAAAAAAAAAAAAAAAAAAAAAAAAAAAAAAAAAAAAAAAAAAAAAAAAAAAAAAAAAAAAACAGTGAAAGACAAAAAACCTTTCCCACTGTCTTGCTCAACAAAACCAAATACCAAGCTACCTAATCTTGAACAGTTTCACTCAAGAAAGTTTTCACGTTTCTATTATAAACAGCAAATGTTAAAATGCCAAAGCAAGACTGTCAGCAACGTGAAGGCACAAACTGTACTTGTCTTTTCTTTCACTACTTCATCCCTAACATCTGGCATAGTATTTGTCAAATAAATCAACCTTTATGTTTCCTGTAAAGGTCCCTCACTACCAAGTGCTGCATGGTTTCCACACTGCTCTTCCCCTGCCTATACCCTCCAGCTTGACAATGAACCCCCAGATCTCTATCCCTAATGTCATACTGAGTTAGCTGCAATCACATCCTTATCAAAATCAAGCCAAACTTAACGTATGGAAAAGGAAGAGTCTGCTGAGGCTTAGGAAGCAGTTTCACCAGGAAAGCTACTTACTTTGACTATTCACACCCAATCTAGATTTGGGTCCCCCATTAGTAACTGCTTCTAGGTTTTAGAAATCCGTGTTCTTTCCACTAAAGGATAATGCCTCGTGCAATTCACTGGACTGCTGGGATTATTTTAAAGTGACAAGCATAAAGTACCTAGTACAATTTGCATAAGCGATTTTAGTTTGCTTTCCCTTGCTTCCGGGAAGGAGATGTATCCTAAACCTATACAAGTTTTTCCATCATTTCACTTGCCTACCAGGGCCTGACAAGTGCTCTACAGAAAGGAGAAAGAAGAGTTCTAGTCCCTGACATTGTTCCCTGGGAGGTCAAAAGAAAAGAAAGGAAGTCTCCTATCTCGAGCTGTGCTCTTCACAAAAGGATCACCTCACACAGCCTCTCCTTTCTCTGAACTTGCACATCATATTCAGAACTTGTCTTGCTCTAGGATTCATTCTTAAAAAGAAAACAATTTTTAGAACATTTTCATGACTTGTTTCTGTTCTCTTCTCTACCAGACTGTAACTTCCTTCTGGGCAGACTTGTTCAACTTGACCTGCACAGTACAAAGCCCAGGGTCTTCCACATGGATGATCCTGAAAATGTACCTAACAGAATGCATCAAGCAGACACCTATCTTTCAAATCATGTAAAAATAAAACTACTAATAATTTGGTTTCTCCTGCTATTTAGCAGTTACAATGGTAGGTTAGTATCTTGAGTCCATGCTAAATTATGCAAAATCAAGAAGTCTGGATTTCTACCAGTTGCTTCCCAAATTATCTCTAAGTGAAAATAATAAACAGTATTTACTTTTTACGTCTACTGTACAGATCGGTACAAAAACCTGGCACAGACTTGACTTATAATATCACCTAACATTTTTATGGTACTTTTTAGTTTATCAAACAATTTCAAAATACAACTCATTTCATGGTCTCTGAACCCTGTAGTCAGGCAGGTATAATTACGTACTTTCACAGGTGAGGTAACTGAGGCACAGATTACCTATCTAAGGAAGGTGTTCCTGTACCACCAACAGCTGCATCAGAATCACCCTGAGGGGTTTGTTAAAAATTCAGATTCAGAGATGTAACCATCCGGATCTCCAGAGGGTAGGGCTTAACCTGCATGGTGAACAAGGACCTTAGGCAATTGTGACACATGCCAAATTTGTGAAAAGAATCCAGAGCCCAAGAGGCCTGGTAATACTTAAGAAGGTATTTTAGTGAACTAGTGTACGGGGCGGGGGGGGGGGGGATGGGGTTAACCCTCTGGAAAACAGAGATGCGGCTTATAACTAAGCGTATACCTAAATACACTGAGGAATACAATGAGTGTAACAAAGTTATAACTCTTCACCTGGCTTGCGCCTTGAGGAGACAAAAGCATAATCAGTTAGGGCTGCTTAGTTCTGTGTTTCTCACTAATTTTAAAACTTGTCTTTCAATATATTATCCTGAACATTTTTACCTATCACTAAGCGTATACCTAAATACACTGAGGAATACAATGAGTGTAACAAAGTTATAACTCTTCACCTGGCTTGCGCCTTGAGGAGACAAAAGCATAATCAGTTAGGGCTGCTTAGTTCTGTGTTTCTCACTAATTTTAAAACTTGTCTTTCAATATATTATCCTGAACATTTTTACCTATCACTTGCCAAAATAATTTACTATCTCCTTGTATCAACTATATAATTTTTTGCTAAGCAATTGTTAAACAAAAAGCTTTGCTCGAAAATGTAGTAAGAAACTGTATACTCATTACAGCAGACACACTAGTTATCTTCTTCCACAGTAACAATGGTCAAGGACACAACTGCCCAACTAAGTTGAACTTTCCAGACTCCACTGCAACTGGGTACAGCCATATAACTAAATTCTCACAAACAGAATGCAAAAAGTGCCACTGGTGGGCCTCAGAACCCGAAGTGGGCACTTCTGCCTCTTCGCTTTCCTGTGTACTGATGGAAGGGCAACACACATGAGGACCACAGGCCAGGGTATAGTGGAGGAGCAAGATAGGAAAAAGATGTCTCTCCAAATGACCCAGTGAGGTATTTACCAACAACAACCTGGGCACTTCCCCTGAGACAAATTCCATACTCTTGGAGCTATCGAATCTGTTGCAGCAGCTTGCTTGCCCTAATACACTAATTCACTACCATTTCCATGCTGAGTGGAATAAATTCTCACAGTTTTTTCCACTCAGCATCAGTTAAGGGCATGTCTATCATGGTCACAAAACTTGAGAACAAAATTTTATACTCTAAGGAGCACTCAAAACAAACATGGAGGAGAGGAAGGCAAGAAAAAAAAATAATAGAAGGAAAAAAATGGAAATAAAGCTTGTATAAATGAGGAAGGGAGGAAGAAGAGTTGAAGGACAGGGAGGGGAATGGGAAAAAAAGAATTGAGATGTGTTATGTACAAATTCCTATGATGAATATGATCAGCATGTACAAGAGATCTGTACTAATAAAAAGAATAACAATGAGTTCAAACTCGCCCTGGACACTACACAGCAAGACCCTGCCAATTTAAAAAAAAAAAAAAAAAAAAGGGAACATCTATCAAATTCTTTAAGTTTATATAGATGACACTCTGATGTCCAGGGAGATTTTAAAATATGGTAAGTAGGAAGAACACTGGACTACAGGTGTCTTAACTTTCAAGTTCACCTTTCTCTTCAATGTGATGCTGCAAGATTAGATTCCTGAAATTGCAGAAGAGAATTAATTTTCAAACAATAACCTTTGAATAATCTCATTCATTGACTCAGCAAATAATGTACTCCAGCATCTGTCAGTTGCCAAGCAATGTATTTTCAGGTACACGGAGACTTTCAGAGGCCATCAGTTTCCTAGCTATATGTACTATGCTTGAATTCCCCTGTGCCTGGACAAATTACACAGAAAACCAAATAAATACAAAGAAGTCAACACTACCTTAGAAAGCCTAAAAACTAAATCAGTTTTCATTACAGAGGGTAATATATTAGAAACTCCCCTTCTACTTCTCCCCTTCAATAACCTCAACTATCGAAAATTATTTTCATTTGTACTCCAAGCAAACCACAGAAAGAAAGCAGCAAACTCAGGTATCGATTCCTCCCACACTCCTCCTTCCTAAAGGACAAGGCACTGAGGCCGCTCTTCCCCCCTTCCCACTGGCCTGCACAGGCAAGGAGACAGATGCAAGAGACAGGCCACTCCCAGGAGAGACAGGTAAGACACCAGTCTGAGGGAACACCTATGCTTCCCGGGGCACACGAGGGACCCTCGGCTGGCTGCAAGTTAGCAAGGTGCAGCATCTTTTATTATAAATAAAACGTTTCCAAATCCCTTGGATTCAAAGTCCCATACAGTAAATACTCCCCCCCCCAAGATGTTTTTAAAAGAAAAATCCATTTAATGTAAGTAAAATCTTAGTATTAAAACCAAAAACTATCGAAATCACAAACTACAGTTTCACAGGCTGGGGGGATTGTGGCACACGTACAACGGCAGAATAACTCTTACGGGACAATTTTTTTGCATTATCTTTTTTTGTATTATCTCCATCTTAGAAGAAAAACATTTAATTTCATAAATTAATTTCAAATTCTCCTTTATTAGAGAAATTCAATCATAAGGAATAAAATTTTGTCAGGCAAAACTGAATTCTAGAGGGCCACAAACCAGTGTAATAGATTTTTCTATTCCTATTCCCAAGATTTTTGCCCCCTTGGAAAGTGATATCACCCTGCGAACGAAGGTTGTAAGGTGAAAATTTAAAGTCTCAAACTTGATACTACCCAAACTTCTACTAAGACACTTAGATACCTTTAAACTCAAGAATCTGAGTTTTTTGGGATTGGGATTTAGTTCAGTGGTTAGAATGCTTGCCTTGCGAGCACAAGGCCCTGAGTTTGAGCCCTGGCACCAAAAAAAGAAAGAAAAAAAAGAGAGAATCTGAGTTTTTTTAATAAACTCTGCAGAGACAACTGATGAATGGGTGTATGAGTCACAATATTCCCAACAAATTTACAATACTGCACCAAAGCCTAGCAAAAGTATGACCCCTTCTCAACCTGGAATCAGGATGATAATTATTTAAAAGAATAAAACATCACATCATCCAGGGTACCGTGAAGGAGAAGTCCACTGGGGCAGCGAGAGGCTGTCAGGAGGGGTCTGAGCTACGAGGACTCCTACAGAGAATCTAAACTGTCTCTTCTTCCCCTACACAAAGGACAAGCACAGGATTACTGCAGAAATTCCTGAGATATTTTATGGACTGTAATGTGTCCCAAGAGGAGGTTCATGTTATTTATCTCACCAAAGTACATATTCAAGCTATTATCTAGTATTTTGGTACTTTAACCTAGGTGCAACTTGGAGCTGAGTATCTCATAAAATACTCATTATTCCTTCTCCCCGTTCCCAAATCTGTTTATGAACCCAATCAAAAGGCAAATACAGTTTAAATGAATATGAAAAATTATATTACTAGCATACAGCTACTTCGAAGTACTATAGTTACAATAAAGAGACAATTATATCATCACATTATAAATGAACTGGCCAGTAAAAACAAAAAAGTCACCTTTTTCCATTTTTTTCTTTCAGGAAGATATTTGGTTTGTATGGTAAAAATGTTCCTTGGTGGCCCCAATAAGCCACCTTTGCCACTGTCTCCTCCTGTGCTGTCCCCGCCCCTTAAATCTGCAACTTGCTTCTGGCCTACAGCCTCTGGAGAAAACAGCACTGTGTCAGTTCCAGGAATAAGTCTTGAGATGGTCTGGTGGCTTCAATTCCTGGCACCTTTGCAAACAAGTCACCATGTAAGGAGTCCCACTAGCTAAGGCCAGGCTGTGAGAAGGCCCAGGCTAGTGAGGTAAAAGGCCATAGGGAGGAAGGCAGCCCGGGCAGCTCCCAAGTGAGGAAATAAGTCATCTTGTGAGCCCCTAAGTCTTCCTGGGACGTCCAGTGGCAGCAGGCCCATGTGGAGTGAAGAGGTATTCTGCCCAAACTGGAGCACTGATGCAAAGAAACAAACACACCGTTTTAAGCCACTGAGTACTGCCAGGTTTGTTAAGCAGCAACAGCTAACCTCAACATCTTGTATACCCACAAATATGGGCAGAAATTACAATGAACCTATTTGGAAAATGTTTTAAAGCAAACATTCTGCCTCTTCTAAAATTATCTGTCTTCTTGAATTTGAAGAGAAAGGCTGGTAAATTCTACCATCTTACATTTTATCGGGATACCAATAAGCCATTGAGAAGTCCTACCAGATGGCTAATATTAGGGAAAAAGAAGGAGCTCAAGATTTCCTCTCCAAGTTAGAAATCTATGGACACTGATGAACAAAACTTTATTTTGTAAAAAATTTTCCATAAATGATCTCTGAGACTATGCCCTCCCAATTAAAAATACATAGTGGAGTTTTTTTGTTTGTTTTATAAAACAGGGTATCCCTAGGTCATTCAGGCTGGCCTTGAACCCACTAGGTAGCCCAGGCTGGTCTCAAACTCATGGTGACCCACCTGCCTGCCTCCCAAGTGCTGGGATTACGGGTATGCACCACCACACCTAACCCATAATGGAGGTTTTGAAACTGGTTTGTACTCATAAACAGACAGTAAAAAGTAATGGAATGTATCGTTACCTGTTAGTAAACTGCAATCAGTGGTGATCTTTACCAACATATTCACTTGTTGAAAATACATTTTACACTTACTACATGCCAAGCATCCAGGATACCACAGACAGTCCCTACCCAGAGTAGCTCCATCTAGCAAAGGTCCTACAATGCTCTTGCTATATATCCTGAATGTCTCCCCCAAAATTCTTGTACTGGAAACATAAATCCCCATTGCAACCGTGTGGGAGCTGGGACCTTCTGAGGTGTTCAGGTCATAAAGAATGCACACTCATGAACAGACTGATGTCCTTGTAAACTGACTTTACAGAGGGAACTGGCCTCTTCTATCCTTCTCCTGCCTTCTGAGGACAGTGTTCCTCCCTCTGTCAGATGCATTCAAAATGCTACCTTACAAGAAAAGACTAGACCCGCCTCAGACAATGAACCAGCCAGTACTTGATCTGGGACTTCCCAGTCTAGAGAACTGTGAACAATAAATTTGTTTTTTTACAAATTACCTCATCTGTGGTATTGTTATAGTAGTACAAAGACAGATCTGAATATTGGCGTCTTCTCAAAAATGTATATATAGCTGTAACCTAATAGTGTTAAGGGCTTGGGCTTTGGGGGAAGTGATGAGGTGAATGGGATTAATCCTTCATTAAAAAGATGGAAGGGAGCTGCCCTTCCGTTCTGCCACATGAGGCTATAACAAGAAGCACATCTACAAAGCAGAGAATAAACCTTCACCAAACACTCAATCTGCTGATCCCTTGATTTCAGAAGTTCCAGCCTCCAGAGTTGTAAAAAAAAGCATTTCTTTTTTTGGAGGGGGGGTGGTGCTGGGGATAGAACGCAGGGCCCTGCACTTGCTAGGCAAGCACTCTACCACTGAGCTAAATCCCCAACCACTATTTATAAAGTACACAGTCTAAGGTATTTTTGTCATAAGCAGGACAAATAGATCAAGACAGGCCCCAAATACAATGGAGTTGTATAATAATTTTATAAATGCCATATATATATATATAAACAAAGCAAGGAGAACACAAGACAGGAACTAAGAACAACAACAGGAAGTGTTTTAGGTTTTTTTAACCCCCACCCTGCCTCCTTCCAGGACAATTAGGAAAAATTAAAGGGGGTGACACCTGAGCTGAGTAAGGTTAGAAAAGACTTCCCCCACAGCCAATCCTAACAGCGTTGAAATTTAAACATTACAATACTGGTAAGGAGCGCCTGGCACGGTGGCATGCACCTGTAATCCCAGCACTCTGGATAACTGAGGTAGGAGGACTAAAGTTCAAACCTAAACTGGGCAATTAATTTAACAATTTAACAAACCCTTGTCTCGAAACTAAAAATTAAAGGACTGGGGATTTAGCTCAGTGCAAAGATCAGGGCTTCCATCGCAAGTACCATACCAATCAATCAATCAATTTATATATTATAGTTTCTGCTTTACTCCTTTACCAGTTTTTCCCATCTAAAATGGCCTATAACATAACGGGGACAAAAATATTTGCTAAAACTCATCTACTCAAATATTTGCTAAAACTCATATATCCTTGGGCAATTTACACAACAACATTTAAGAAAGATGAGTAAAATAGCTTAGAGTGTCACTTTGAGGATGAGATATTATAATAGTTGAAAAATGATAAAAGGCACTACATTAGAAAGTACAGCATCTGTTCAATGCATCAAACATCTACTATGTGCCAGGCTCTGTGTTACACAGAAAATGTTAAAAGGATAAACAATACACTCAAGACAAAGTTGAGAGCAAACAGGCCAAAAAGCTTAACACGTAGGAAAATTAAGCTGCTCTGAATAGCTCAGGAGGTGTGGGAACATTCTAAAACAGCAGAAAAGGAGACTGGAAATACAAACTGGGGTCCAGATTACACAGAGAACCTGAGTACTTTAATAAATGCGGTTTTCATTCCATGAAAATAAGAATCACGGAAGATTACAAGTTACAGAACAGCACACTCAGGGTGGGAGCAGCTATCATAGAAAGGGTTAAGAATGACAATGCAAACAAAAAAAAAAAACAAAAGAAAAAAAAGAAAAATGGTGCAAAGAGGGAATATTAAAGCTTCAACAAGTACACACTGAACATACTAGATAATCCAGGCAAAATCTGTTCACTCACAAAAATGCACTGAAAATAAAAAAGTAGTTAAAAAATAAGAAAACGGGGGCTGGGGATTTAGCTCAGTGGTTAGAGTGCTTGCCTTGCAAGCACAAAGACCCTGAGTTTGATCCCCAGCACCCAAAAAAAAGAAAAGAAAGGAGATAGTGATGGGCAAACCATTTTTTAGACAACGGAAAAGACAACACACTGGTAACAAACTTAGGAGAACAACGGAATCCAGAGTGACTGTCTACAGTTGCAGAAAACAAGGGAACTAGCTAATGTATCCCACCCCCTAAGCCCTCAGGAGTTGGCAGGCTCAAGGACACATAATCTATCACCTGGTCCACTGAGACCCTGGAGCAACATCCCTACACTAGCAGCAATAAGCACAGCTAATGTTCGATATTAGCTTTTAAATACCATTCTCCATTTAAAAGAACAAGGGCACTAGGCACAGGCAACTGATGCACAATCAATAAAAGAAAAACTTAACAAATCAGACTCCATCAAAATTCAACCAACAATATCATTCCTACCAAAAATACCTAACCTGCATCTAGTACGGGGAAATATCAAATGCATTCTTCAAAAATACCAACATCACAAGGAGGATTACTGTGAGTTCGAGACCAGCCTGTGTTGGATAGTAAGTTCAAGGGCAGCCTGAACTAGATAGGGAGACCCTGTCTCAAAAAAAAACCAAACAACAAGCAAAAAAAGACTACATAGGATCCAAGAGAACTGAACAATACATGACAACAAAATATGCACACATGATCTCAGAATGCATCTTTTCTATAGGAAGAATACTACTAGGGCAAATGTAGAACCCTAGGGGTCTTTAGGACTAACTGGCAGTAATGCATGAACCTTACACTGCTAACTGCCATGGCTCCATTGCTGCTAGTCAGAAGAATGTCCTTATTTGTAGGAAACACTCACTTTAGCATTCAAAACAGCAGAGATGTCATGTCAACAACGTTCATACAGTGTAGGAAATGTCACTTATACCACACCTGCAAGTTCTGTGAGTAAGTTTCAAAAAAAAAAAAAAAAATACAAATAAGATCCCAAATTGCAGCCCAAACCCCATAAAGACTGGCAAACGCCCTAATGGCACATTTTCTTTGGGAATGTTAATACAGAGGCTTTGTGTATAGAGTATAATCAACAAATACAGTGAACGCTTAAGTTTTATTTATTATACTAAAAGACACGCTGCCGTAATCTCCCTCAAAATGCTCCTCTCATTCTGAACACTCTTATCCCACCGCTGTTGGCCATTTTCTGAAGCAGTTCTGAAAGCCCTCTTTCATGTCTTTAGCTGCAATGTCGTGGCTGTCTGCGGTCTCAATGTCCTGAGTCAATTCAAAAGGTTTACCTTCCGGGGTCATTTTGACTTTGGGGAAAAGCCAAAGTTTCCAGTGCCAAATCCAGTGAATGAGGTGGATGAGGACACACCACAATGTTTTTACAAGCCTACATTCCTGTTGGATGGCATTCGGCAGCAGTATTCATCACGTTTTTATCACAATTCATAAAGACACTCATGAAGGACGTCCACAGTCAGAAGTGGTGCCATGCACTTGTAATCCCAACACTCAGGAGGCTGAGGCAGAAGGATCACGAGTTTGAGGTCAGCCTGGGATACGTACTGAGTTCAAAGCCAGCCTGAACTGCATAGCAAGACCATCTCAAAAAAAAAAAAAAAAGAAAGAAAGAAAAGGAGAGAGGACTTCCAGAACTGCTACAGAAAGTGTCAAGAATGATGCAGGTAAGTGTGCTTAAAGAGAGGGACAATATTTTGAGGGGGATTAACAGTAATGAATCTTTTACTGTAATAAACTTTATTTAAGCATTCACTGTATGTTTTGCTCACATCTTATTACAAGCACAAGAGAAAACAGGTTCACAACACAAGACTAAAAACAGAGTAAGTGATTAAACATAACTAAGTACTCTAGTCCCTGTACCCAAGAGTTCAGCTTTCAGAACACCATCGAGAGCGTCATATACATTCCCTCTCCCCAAAGCATAAAATTTGTAATCTCAACCTCAACATTAAAAGCCCTGCATTAGGGCTGGGGAGGTAACTCGGTAGCGGAGCAGCTGCTTCTCATGCACAAGGCCCAAAATAAAGAACTGCAGTGAAACCCTAGGGATACTCATTTGAAGGATCTCTTGCCCAAATATGTGAAGAAAGCTGCCAACATCAAAGACAGAAACCAATGGCCGGACAGGGTTTACACAGAAGACTGAGGAAGAAGATCATTTGAGTACCAGAGTCGGAGGTCAACCTGGGCAACACTGCTAGACTTAGTCTCATAAATAAATAAATAAATAAATAAAGAGTACTAAGAGAATAAAAAGATATTTTCATCAAAAATAAGAGTTGAAAAATATCTCCCAAGGGATTAAAAAATAGAAAATAGATAACATAACAAAAGTACAAGTCACTTGAGAAAAACAAGAGACTATCAAGGAAGTTACACAAGAAAACTTTACAGGACTAAAGCATATGCTCCTCCAAAGTGAAAGGACAGGATCCAATACAATAAAAAAAAACCTATGCCAAAACACATCAATAACAAAACTTCAGAACACCAGAGAAAAAGAGCAGATCTTCAGAATTTCCAGAGAGAAAAGGGGGGAGGGTTAAAAGGGCAGAGATCACATAAAAAGAATGAAAACTCCTAATACACTCATGGTTCTGTAGTAGGATGTTTAATGGCTGCCAACATCAGAGTTGGATTTTGTGCCTCTGAAAGCAAATATACCATCCATGATATATTCTCCCCACTCACTCCCTGCTTCAAAGAAAAACAAAGAAGTGAAAGTAATTTCATCAAGTCTCTAGATCTTACTGCCAAGTGACAGGAAGCATAAGGGAGAGAGAAACATATCAATGACACTATAAGGATTCATTCAAAAACGTCAAGTCCACAGCAAGGTACAAGATAGATAATATACATTTCTTCAACAAATAAATTGCAAGGGGAAAAAAAAATAGACAAGCAACAGGTCAAAAGAAACCAATGATAATTTATGGACACTACTTAGAAACTAATTTGAATAAACTATTTTAAATATATATTACAAGGCAATCAAGGCAATTTGAATTCTTACTTGGATAGTTGAAGAATTATTATTAATCTTTTAGAAGTAGGACTTGCGGGGGGCAGGGAGACAACACAGGGCCTCACTATGCTGCCCAGGCTAATCTTCAACTCCTAAGCTCAAGTGATCCTCCTGTCTCAGCCCCTCAAGTAGCTAGGACTACTGATACACACCACAGTGCCCAGGTCTAGAGTAAGATAATCTTTTCAAGGTGTTTGATAAGATACTGGATTACTGTTAAGAGTCCTTATCTTTTAAACATACATATTGAAATGCTCAAAAGGAAAATTATGTATCTGGATTTTCTTTAAAAATTTCACAGAAAAGGGGCTGATAGGAATATTGATCTATTTAAAAGAGGTTATAAGCTTTTTAGCATCAAAGGATGATCATGGGTACATGGGCCTTCACTATATTCTCTAAACTTCCATCATCTTGTTTTAATAGAACGCAGAATACAAATATCTGCTATTGAAGGTAGATTATGAAGCAAAACAGAGTTCTCCATAAAAATTGAGTTCAAATTGCAATTCTGTACCCAGGCAAAGCTTTTAATGATGAGTGAAAGCAGATTAAACATATTTTCAGACAACTTCTCAAAAAACTAGCCTCCCTAATGTACCCTTTCTCAGAAAATATTGAGAGAGATACTCCAGCAACATGAAGGATAAAACAGAAAAAGGCCAGAGAGGCAGGAAACAGGAGATTCAAGATCGTTGGTAGACATCCCAAAGGAATTCTATTATACCCAGAGAGCAAGAATTTCAGAGTTCTTCAGAGGGAAAAAATAACTAGTTACCCAATATATCTAACTATACAGAAAACCATACTGAGAGGCTACTGGAAGTATGAAAAACCCCACAAGTACCTAGAAAATAAAGCAAGTGAAAATAAAGACAACTGATCATTCCAGGGAAAATCAAACTATATAAGGAGAAAAATATAATCACACAATATAATTTGGCTTATGGTAAGCAAGGTTTACATAGTGATAATAAACACTAGCTACTGACTTTACAAAAATTTATGTAATGATAATGGATAGATGAAAGAAGAAAAAGTGTAAAGTTAAATATTCACCTACCTCAATATAGAGTCAACAGATAATTACAAATGAGGATCAAAGCTACTATCCAACCTCCACATTCCCCCTCTTCCTTTGTAACAGAAGCTGATTTTGCTCTGGAGGCATCTGCACACCACTCCCATTTAGGGATGTGCTTAAGGAAAGCATGTCCATTTCCAAGAGCAGGCTAATGGGCCTCATTCAATCCGATTTCCCTTTCTAATGAGTGTTTCAGAAACCCCTGAGATAAGTCTTCCAAAAAGTTTCTGGACAAAATTTCCATTCTAACCTCACTACAAAAAGAAATCTTCATCTTCTCTTGCTGTTTGAATACAACTTCTGCCTGTAGTCACCTTATTAATCTAAGCATAGAGCCTTTCAGTAACTACAAGGGGGCATGGAAATATCTGGAGCCTATGATACTGTGTCACCAAACCAATTAGCTCTTAAAATTCATCTGCAACCCCTAGTAGTGAGTTAAAGCCCCTTACCCAAAACCAGTTTGGTTCAGGGTATCAACAGGTGCATTCGAGAGCAACCCGCAAAAGCAGGTGAATCGAAGAAACAGGACTTGAGAAAAAAGTGACTGCCTACACAGCAGAACTTGTCACCTGCTATGCGTGTTCCATGTTTCAGGTGTGCCAAGACCCTGTAAAGACTTCAGGACGCCTGAAACAGCCTCTTCAGCTTTGTCCACAAAGACCTCGCCAGAAAAAATTCTGCAAAGGACCACTCTGTGCAGGAGGCCTGGGAGCAGGGAGGGGTGCTGAGCAAAGCCAGTTTTTATCGTAAGCTTTTCACTAAGTAGTACACGTTTTTTACTACGTGCACGTTAAAAATAAAAAAAAAAATTGTACTTAAATTATAGCAGTAAGCACAAGGAGACTAAAGATCTGTAAAGAAGTCATTAACAATAATATAAGGAAGAACTTCACTGAAAACTATTTCAGAAACAACACAAGATAACTTGGCAGAATAACTGATTTCAAAGGGTTAGTAGAGGAGAGTTACAAGGAGTCAAGGAATGACATAGTTCTTGACATAACTCTACCCAATCACAAAAACCAAAAACACAAAATTACATTTTACTGTGTGCATACTGGTTGGATCATATTAACTGCTACCCACTACACTTTCTTTACATTTTCAAGTAACTCAAATTGGGCTGCTCAGATAGCAGTGTAAAGCTATGTGCTACAGGCGAAGCTAGATGTGCATGGCCTCTGCTGCCATGAAATTACACTAGTATTTGCTAAACCACACTCCACAGAAGCGGAAGAGTAAGGGCTAAAGCCTACTTTGAATGCTGCCCTATTGGCTACTGTATATTTTAAGCAAGATTACTTCGCCTCTAAGTATCAGTTTCTACCCCACAAGATACATGAAAACAGCACTAGAGTCTTGATACATGTTTGTGGATAAAGAGTTACGAGCAAGTTTAATAAAGATTGCAGAGATGGCTTTCCACAGCATGTTCGTGTGAGTTGTGACATTGCAAGAAGGTCATTTTCTCCAGGCTTATTTCCTTTGCACCATCTCAAGGTCAAGTGGTTTGCAGAGCACATTCCAGGGAGAGGAGCTCCCTAGTGTGCCCTGCTTCAACTCCACCAGGACTGATTTTTATTACTAAGACTTCATCCCTTCAGCCTCTTAATTTTTTCAGCACTATGCAGCATCCACTCTGCAAACCTCTATAATCGTAAAGACTAGTAAGACTATTATACTGCAATCTCACCTGCTAGAAACTGACCATCTTAAAAACAGAGGAACTATCTTTTAGACTAACTTCTCCAGTGCCTAGAAGGACACAGTATAGTAACACTAAAAATGCTTTCTCAAAGAAATAATGCATGCAATTTAGCATCACTCTTACAACCAGTCGGGCAACATTTGAGTCCATGTGCCAGTACGTGAGGCTGAAGATACAGCAACAAACAAAATGCAAAACCCTGCTCTCAACCAGCTTGGTAAAAGCAGAAACAAACCAATAAACCTGACAGCTATGAAACTTAACCTATATTGGAGAGAAGAGTCATCGTTATCAAAGAGGAGTCAGGGAAGGCGTCCCTGAACGCATGATATTTGAGACCTAAAGATGAGTAGGAGCTAAAGAGCGAAGTCCTAAGTACTGCATATTAACTTCACATTAACTTATTCTTCACAATTTTCAACAGTAGAAGAGCTCTATCCTTATTTACAGACTTGGGGACATCACATAGCTGGGGAAGACAGGGCTGGAACTCAAACCCAGACATGGAGACCAGATTCCGCAGAATGCGTCTGTTCCCACCACACACTACTGTCTGTGACAGCCTCTAAGGTGTCTCTCAGGACTCTCTGTCCCACCCACATCTCCGTGCAGGCCCTTCCCTGTGTGTAGGGAGGACCTGTGGCTTGCTTCTGACTAACAGTATATTCTGTTGGTCAGCAAAGGTAACAGGGTATCACCTCCACAGATATGGACACAAGATGATACATCTGTACTGTAAAGTAACTCTCCCTTGCAGGCTTTGAGAAAGTAAGTGACCATGTGAGAAAGAACCAGGTGGCAAGGAACTCAGGACAGAAGTGTACTGACTGGAAGCAAGAAAACTGAGGTCCACAATCTGATACTGCCTGAGGAACAAAATACGGTACTTCCAACAACCACATGAGCTTCAAAGAGATCCTCCTCAAGTCTCAGATGAGGCTACCACCGTGGCCAGCATCTTCACAGCTTCCCACAACTAAGCGGAAGACCCAGCTAGTGTGCCCACAAACCAGCCCCACAGAACTATGTGGTAAGAACTGTCTGTGCGGGCTCTGGGCTGCTAACTCTGTGGTGGTACTACTACACAGGCAGAAGAAAATGTACTGTTGTGCAATAAAGTCCATCCACCACGCCCTGCTGGTTTGCTGGAATACTTATTTTCAACTACTCTAACTACACATCAAGTCAACTTCAGGTTGTGGTCACAATTATTCTTAAGTAAAACTCCTATGCCAAGATGTCAGCATTCACCACAACCCAACCCTGCATTTTACAATAGCCATTTTAACAAGGCTGTCTGCTAATTCCATGGCCTCTGTCATTTCTATCAACTCGGTTTTCTTTGTGTTCAAGTTTCCACTTACCCATTCTCTGTAATATCTAATCTGCTACGAATGAAGCATATTTTTCATGTGACAGTTTTCACTCCCCTGATCTGGGTCTTTTAATAAACTTTCCACATCTGGGCCTAACTTTCTGAATAACTGCCTTTTTTTCCTTAACTCTAACCACTGAGCTAAATCCCCAGCCCCTCTTCTTTTTTCTTGGAGAAAGGGTCTTACTGTGTAGCCCAGGCTGGCCTCAACCTTGTGATGATCCTCCTGCCTCATCCTCCCAAGTGCTGGGATCACAGGCAGGCACCACCATGCCTGACAAGGCCTGACTAACTGCTTCTGATGTCCTTGGTTGGTTAACCCTAATATCTGCATCAGTTCTAGATTTGTTCCAGTCGATTGATTTCCTATCTACTAGTCACATCTACCTGCTTCTTTATATACATTTAATAATCTTTATTTGGATGCTGGACATTTACATGGCTGAGTGTTGGGATCTATTATATTTCCCTTTTTTCCCTAGTCCCTCTTTTTTTTTTATATTTTGATACAGGTACTTCCCAGTCAGCATTACTGTTGCTGGGACACAATACCGAACACTCATAGTTTAAAGAGGTTTAATTTGGTGCACAGTGTCATGGGATTCAGTACATTGTGGGCTGGCTCCCTGACAAAAGGTTGTGTGGAGCAAAGCTGCTTATTTCATGGAAGCGAAGAAGCACAGCAGGGAACAGCACCAGAGATGAAGGAGCCAGGGACCATTTACAGTATTCAAGACCAGGCCTTTATGACCCACTCAGATACACCCAGAAGTGTACACTACTAATCCCCCAGGCAGTTCCCAAATCAAACCAGATGACACAACGAAGCTTAATCACCACATTAAGTTACTAAACTGCCCGGGCTGAGGTTGAACTTCAGATCCTCCTGCCTCATCCTCCCAAAGTACTGTAATTACTGGCATAAGCCACCATACCCAGCTTGGATCTGTCTCAATTCCTTAAAGGGTGTTGGACATGGTGATGGCAGCCAAATACATTATTTCCAGATCATTTCCCTCTTTTCAAAGTTTGCTCTTATACTTTTTCCAGACAGATCTAGATTAGCCTTTACTGTAGGCCTAGTTTAGCCTTTCAAGGGTCTTAGCAAGCCCTGCATTTAATGAGAGCTTTCCACTGTGGCTATAAAGTACTCAAATAATTCTCAGCCCTACACAGTAGCTCTGAGAATTGTTCTGCTTACAGCTTCCCCAGGTTGATGTTTGCTTAAACAAGGTGACCATTAAGTAGACACACAGAGCTGCTGTTTTACAAAATTCCTCAATGTAGAACACCTTGGTCACCTGCAACTCCAATGATGGTTTCCTCAACTCAATGAGGCCCCATGTCTCTACCTGGGCTCTCCCCTCTTGCCCTGAGGTCTGAAAATTACCACCAGTCAGAAGACTAAGCCATCCTAGGGCTCTCCTTATGCACCATCTGTCAAGCTCAGGGTTCTGTGCTACCTACCACTTGGTATCTGAAAACAGTGGTCTGTCCAGTTTTCTACGTATTTGTGGTAGCTGGGGAAATTAAGAATGCTACTGCCTCATAGTCAGGAGCAAAAGCCAAGACTCCCTGACACTTAAGTTCACCCAAATCACATTATCTTATAAATGTTTTAAAGACAGAACTCTCAAATACATACATACATATCATTAGCTGCAATGTTACCCCATTTTCATTTTGTACAGCATTGATCAATTTCTGTAATTATGTTATTTGCTTTCTTGTTTACATCTTCTAACAGAACATAAGTTAAGTGCAGGAATTCTGTCTATCTTGTCACTCATGTATCCCCACCTAGAACACATTCTGGCTTAGAATAGACATTCAAATTTAACAAATTAATCAATAAGCAAACTGTTTTATAAGTATTTCACTTAATCCATATATACTGTGAAGTCTTCTCATTAGTAAATTTAATCTAGATCCAGGTAAGCCTGACCCTGGAGAGTTCCTTGGAATTGTCTATTATCTTAATTAGCATCATCTAAGTGAAGGTTTGAGTTGCAGATGAGACACTAGCACTGGCTTTGCGCAGGCTGACAAGGAAGTTATCAAAGTGTGTTGGGCAACTCACAGAAAGCCCCATGGGGGCAGGCTGGAAGACGGCAGTCAAGAGCACCCAAGACCCAAACCAGAGGTCTGCCCAGGAAAGACAACATAAGACTCAGTCCCTGCAACGCAAACTGACACGACTGAAGCCGGGAATGAAGCGCTGAGCCCACAGCCCTGTCACTGTGCCTCTGGGAGACAGATGGGGCTGCCACCCCAGACTATGGGACACGGGTTCCAAAATGCCCACCTGTACACCCCCAGCCTCTGAGGCAGTCAGGCTCACGCAGAAGGGGCTCCGGGACCCAGAACGGTGTGCAGCAGCAAAAGACACAGGTGATGGGAGCAACCGACCCTCACTGTGCTCTCCACCTCCCAGCAAGCCTCCTGGAGTCTTCTCCAAACACAGGAAACTGCTAGACTTCTACCACCCAGGAGACAATGACCAAGTTAGACTGCAGAAGGTATCAATCCCAGCATGAAGGACTTTTATCTATTTCTTTAATTAATCAGTTACAGAAGCTGTTTCTCTTTCTTTTCTAAGTGTTTAACTCATGAGCAATTAACTGTTCACTGGCTTTTTATTATCTGGAGGCACACACGCAACTTACTATGATTATCCTAAAGCAAATTTATTTCCCTTGCATCTTACTTTTCAAACTTTAAAACGGAAAATACCAACTACTCTGCAGGGTTGCTGAAAACATTAAAATATTAAACATGTACAGTGGCTGGCCTAACAGTACTGATTGTTAGTTACTACAAAGTAGTGGCTTACTTTTATTTAAGAGGAAAACAAATATTTACATGAACACATCTTTTAAAAACCCATCTACAAGTTGACGATCTAAGTCTCCTACTTTCCCCAGGTACCACAGATCTTATGCCCACAGCCTGTATTCCCAGAGAAACCAACAAGCAGGATGATACATCAACAAACCCTCACCCCAACCACAAGCCACGCTTCCTGGATGTACCTCTTCAGTGAGCTGAAACTAAAAGGCTTCAAGGGGGGCAAGGCCTGCACCGCCATTGGACTGGGCAGGAGAGACCATCGACAATTATGTCAGTGTCTGCTTTCTAAATGCTTACTACAGAAATGAGTCACTAAGAGAGGGTACAAAACTAGGTTGAAACAAATACCTATAAGGTTTTTAAAAACTCATTCACTTGACAAGATTAGCGGCTTCATAACTTTCTAACTATGGTTGCAAGATTCACTATTCTTAAAAAACCTTGTTTTTCTGAAGTCCTGTTTATCCAATAAACTTTCCCTCAATGTCTTTTTTCAATACAGGGTCTCACAATGTAGTTCAGGCTGACCTTGAACTCTGGGCATCCCTCCTGCCTCAGCCTCCCAAAGTGGGAGAACTACAGGTGTGCACCACTATACCCAGTTTCCCTCAATCATTCTTGTTCAACCATACAAATTTCGATAAAGTCAGAAAGCATCCAAACTACTTTTTTCACTGTCACCTTTTAAATGAAATCAAAGCTAGAGCTTATTTTAAACATGTACCTGAGAGCAACTGCAAACACGGGATTACATTCCAGTTAAAGCTGTTGGACGACCCTCACTGTGTTGACTATGAATAATGAAGAATAGATATCCAGGGTGACCCTCCCCATACTGTAAATGTGTTCCAGTGACCCCTACGGACTGTACGGATGTCAATGAACTTCTAGAATTACAGCCCCCTTCACCCAAAAGGCAGTCTTTTCACATCCTCAGTCTCTACTTCCCAATATAAAGTAGGCACTCACATGCATTAATCCATAAATAAGTAATTTTCTCCTTCTCCTAAGTACACAGCCACTTTCCAATCCTCTCTTCTTTAAAAAGCCTTACCTTTTCCTTTTTCCTCGAGACTCGCATACTCCCTGGTCAACTCTGATTCCAAATGCAGATGTCCCCTTGCTGTAGTTTTGGTCCTCAAGACCAACTAGTAAAGATCAAAAGATGTAGCTTGCTGATTCACTCAACAAATGTTTAATGTTTACTATGTATCAAACACCCCCCAAACCCCTCCCCCACCTGACCCCCACTCAAGGTTACAAAAGGAAAACATTTCTGCAAAGGATTAAACAAGTAAGTATTAAAAAAAGTACTATGCATTGAAAAAAGACAACAGGGGGTTTTAAAAACTGAGAGCTGATTTGGGAAGGGTGAAGGACGTTCCCTGACCAAGTGACAGCCAAAACTGAAGGAAAATTAACTGGAAGAGACAGGAGCCCTGCAGTCACATGATCCGGCGCCCCGTGAGAAGAGACCAGGCTGCAGCCGGATCAGGGGGTGCAATGCGTGCAGGTCCTGAGACTATGCTGGTGTGTACTCGGAAAGCCACAATTAATCATTCAAAAGTGTTTTGTTTTTTAAAGGACAGCAAATTCTTGCTCATTTCATTACTCAAATCCCTCTTCCCTTTCTGCCCATTTAGCTGAACCTTCCCAACTCTCTGACTTTCCTTATGTGCCCGCATCCTTAGCATGTGTGTGTCCTCCTCAGGTCTGTTTGCAAACTGTCTGCATATGCCCTGCAGCTGCTGTCTCTGAGGTCAGCCCTATGCACAGCTGACTAATAGCGCCAAGTCACTGCAGGCCTTCAGGCCAACTCCTCGGTAAATTTACCTAGATTTACTAAGGGGTTTTTCATTTTGTTGTTGTTGCTGTTTTGAGAGAGGATCTCACTCTGTAGTTCAGGCTGGCCTGGAACTCACAGCAATCCTCCTGCCTCAGTCTCCCAAGCGCTGAGATTACAGGTGTGCATTACCACGCCCGACTTACTGAGGTTTTGAACTGAACTATAGAACCATTATAAGAAAATGCGAAAATAAATAAATAAAAATGTAAAATACTCAATGAGATCTTAGTTTTCTTACCCCTGCTGTTTTGAAAAACCTTTATGAAAGTCTGTTAATACCACAGAAGTAATGTCTATCCATAAGGAACACCTGGTGTAAAGCAAAAATCACCCTATGATGAGTTGTTCTTTTTGATAAAGTTGTTTTTTTTTGATAAAGCAAAAATCACCCTATGATGAGTTGTTCTTTTCAAAGAAAAAAATGACCGAATTAGAATAAATTTTTAACCAAGATACATCATGTACAAAATAATCTGATGAATATGAACATTACGTATACAATGTACCAATACATCTTCTTGGTAAAAAATAAATAAATAAATAAATAAATTTTTAAGCAAACAGTATTTGTTTTATGGACTAGAGTCTTATTTATATCCAAACAAACTTTTAGCTAAAAATTACCATCAAAACAATTTTTATCTTCAAAAATCAACATGTTAGGCGTGGCAGCCCACACCTGTAATCCCTGCTGCAGTCAGGAGGCTGAGGCAGGAGGATCACCATGAGATCAAGGCCAACCTGAGGTACATGGTGGATTCAAGGCCAGCCTGAACTACATAGCAAGATCCTGTCTCAAGAAATAAAAAATGTAAAAGAAAAATTCAACATCATGAGCTGGGCGTGTTGGCACACACCTAAAATCCCAGCACTCAGGAGGCTGAGGCAAGAGGATCACCACAAGCCTAAGGCCAGTCTGGACTACACTGAGGAGTGCAAGGCAAGTCTGGACTACACAGCGAGATCCTGTCTCAAAAAAAAAAAAAAAAAGTCTCATCAAAAATTATCCAATTTCGGGCCGGGGATTTAGCTCAGTGATTAGAGTGCTTGCCTTGCAAGCACAAGGCCCTGAGTTTGAGCTCCAGCACCCAAAAAAAAAAAAAAAAAAAAAAAAAAATTGAAAAAAAAATTTATCCAATTTCATAGATTCCATGTTCCCTTTAATGAGAATCTATGTCTACTCTAGATTGTATCCTTAAGCCTACTTCAAGAGACAAAGATCCCTTCCCCCCTGTATAACTTCCACAATCACAAAGAACGTGAGGTGGCAGCCTGTCCTTTAGTAGTGATTCTCAGGCCCAGTTCCATGTTTGACACCAGTAAGTGCTCAATAAACGGCTCAACTGCTCCACAAAATACACACTTTCTAGATAATCCATCTCCCAGTCAGGATTCAAGTATAAAAAACTAAACAATATGAGAGCTTTGAGGACACTCAGAATAAATAATACACTCACATGATCAGCTATTCTCCTTTTTCCAAACCATAAATTAGGTTCCAACTTTTTCCCTCCCAGATCCACAACTCTGAACACTGTCTTCTCCCACAGCCCCACTCTGAAGGGCACCCTCAGTGGTGCTGCAAGCTGTTTCCCCCATTCCTACCAGGAGGCCAGCACTGCACGAACTCTATCTTCGGTTCTTGACACTTCCTTCACAGCTTGGGCAGGAAATATTCTTAACCAAACCACTCCTAACGCCTTTTACTAGTCTGCCACCAAACCTTAATATTCTCTCTCCTTCACCCCTCCCACCTCTCTTTTTGAGACACGGTCTCACTATTATTGCCCGGGCCGGTCTCAAAATTTATGGGCTTAAGCGATCCTCCTGCCTCAGCCACCCAAGTAGCTGAGACTACAGGCAAGTGCGTGACTTGTCCCTCCTTTCTAAAATTCAAAAATATTCACCTGCTTCTGTTGAAAATTAAAGTATAATTAAGAATTCTGAAGGTGTTCCCACGTGCCTTTTACTTGTCACCTCCTCTTACTCCTTCACAACTATTTGCCTCCCAAACCACCCTTCTTATACACTGTCATCCCTCCCTAAGTCACTGATTTGTCCTCAGTCTCCCGCTGAAAAACCAGTCCTCTCATTTCACACTACACCGGTTCCCACACCTTCCTGAGCCTGCTTCTTCCGCCTTACAAAGGTCTCTATCACTCTCCACACTCACCCTCTGCATCCCTCACCAACACAGGCTGCCACATTACCTCCTCTACAGATCCTCAAGTGCCCATGCTCTTCCATAAAAAGGCTATCCACTCTTTGAGATCAAAACCTGATCCCAACTCCTCTAAACCACACTCTAACCCCAAGAACTGTCTTACCTCCTGCGCTCTGCTAGTTCTTCACACGTCAAGACCACTCAAAATTAGCAGTCATAGTCTTGCCTATGTTCGTTTGTGCCCCACACACACACACCAAGAAGTAACCAAGTCTCATTCACTCCTGCAGTCAAAAGCTACCAACTTAATTCACCTATCTTAGAGGACATGCAAACATTTACTCAATTAAAGGGAAAAAAGGGAAACAAGAGTCCCTTTTCCCGTAGGAATGTACAATTTATCAAAACATCAGTAATTCATTCAACAGAATGAAAACCAGAACATATTTTCAACTATACACTTAACAAAGACTAGTCTGTTATTTAAAATACAAGATCTATAATACAACTTAAGATGTTTAGTCATAATTAAGATGCAATCTAGGGGGTGGGACTTTAGCCTAAGCAAGCACTAGGCCCTGAGTTTGATCCCCAGTACCCAAAAAAAAAAAAAAAAAAAAGATGCAATCCACCTATCAGACTGACTAGATTTAAGATCTTGAGAACGCCTGTGTGTGAGAGGTGGGAGACTGCATTTTCAGACAGTAATAGTTAAAGTATACATTTATAATATAAATGTTTTGGAAAAAAATTTGCAATATGTAGTCAAATGGGTATATAGCTGGTGCAGACAGCTGGGGGCGGATCCTGTGGCTAATGTTCAAGACCACAATTTCCTACAAGAAAGTAGGCTGAAACATTGTTTAAAAGGGCAAAATACGAAGACAATCTAACTACCTGTTAATGGGGATTAAATAAAGTAAGGCACACTCATAATATGAAATACTTCCCAACCATTAAAAATGATAGAGAACCTCTGTCAACTAATAGGGAATGTTTCTAAGATCAAATAAGAAACCTAAGCTGCAAAACTGTGTTGAGCATGATTTTGGTTTTATGTATACAAAGACTGTGTACATACAACACGTCCAGCACCTATACATTAAAAAAAAAAAAAAAAAAAAAACAGGATCATACTAAACATAGTCTTGTAGCAAAATGCAGTCAAGGTATCATGCATGTAACTGGACATACATATACAAGGAACACTTCCGGTAAGAAAACTGAGTAGTTCGTACTTACAGAGCATGAGAAGGAGGATGATCTCAAACCATTCCATAGGGCTTGATTTCAAATTTTTTAAAAAGCCAGGCATGGTGGCACACACCTGAAATCTCAGCATTTAAGAGGCTAAAGCAGGAAGATAGCTGAAAGTCTGCGGCCACCTGGGCTACATAATGAGTTCAAGGCCAACCAGAACTGCATAGTGAGACTATGTCAAAAAAAAAAAAAAAGAGTATATACGACTTTCAAAATCTAGGATTTCCTGGGTGATCAGAACTGTGCCTTATATGCTCAATTTGGTGCAAGACTGTTCAAACAGGAGGCCTAAACAAATGATAAAACACTAAGGAAAAAAAGGGTACCCCTCTAGTCCAGTAGTTAATCAAGCCCAGTGGCTCTTCAACGATCACCCTCAGTGCCATTCTTAACATTCCCGTGATGGGGGGGGTCATCAAAAGAGGCAGCTAATGTGACCAACTTGGCCACTAGGAAGCATCACATAATCTTCCCACAGCTGCCCCACAAGGTGGCAGTTCTTTTTTTTTTTTTTTTTGGGTGCCGGGGATTGAACTCAGGGCCTTGTGCTTGCAAGGCAAGCACTCTAATCATTGAGCTAAATCCCCAGCCCCTAGGTGGCAGTTCTTAAACATGTCCTTTATTTCCTCAGGAAAAGACAAAATGTGTCTTCTCTCTCCTTTTCCAAAACTCTCTTAGAGCAGGTGCTAATCTGATTTTTAAAATGACAACCAGCTAATTGATAAAGTGTTAACCTGATAAGAGGTAAAGAATATTCCTCTGAGAATATTTCCTTTTTAAATTTGGGAATCCAGATCTTAATCTAATGTAATGAACTCCAACAATGAAAATTACAAGCAACCAGATAAAAAGCAAAGTAGTAATTTGGGGACAAGACCCGATTTTGTTCCTTCTAATCATGTCAAGCACCCACCTATCTGTCTACCTTACTGCTGCCAACTGTAGTACCAACAATACCTTATTTAAAACTGTCAACTTCTCATTTTTATTCATTTCACTAACTCAATTTTTTTTTACAGGGCTACAAAGACACTAAGGGAGCTAACAATTCACTAAGAATGAACTTGCACATAAAAACAACGTATTTTAGCACGACAACTATCCCTCTAAAATCCCAACACACCTTACTATCCCTGCTTCTGTAGTAAAGAACAGAACAAAGAAGCAGGTGTCAGTTTCCAGGCCGGCTTATCCAGACACAGTGTTAGATACTTAGCTTCTTTGCATCCATTTCCTTTTGCAATGTTGCTACTTCAAAATGTTGCTGCTCCATCAGGAGTACCTCAGAGCCTTACAAAAAGAGCAGATTCCAGACCATCATCCCTGAAGAAAGAAAACTATCTGAGCTTGGGAATTCTGCACCTTTAACAAGTTCTCCAGAAAACTGAAAATCGTTAGTTTTCCCAAGTCTAAAAATACAGTTCAAAAGAATTCTAGATCTTCCTTTTTCTCAAACCCACAGAAAGTAAAATGGAAGATACTATGTAGTAAATGTGCCTTTAGACTCACTGCTATCATCCTCCTTGCAAAGTCCAGTGTCTTGAACATCTACTGAAGTCCTGACAAACTCAAATGCTATCCTAGCACTATGTGTGCAGTGATGAGCAGGAATACATACATAAACTATTAAAACTAAATCCGAAGCCTACATTCCAAATATGGTTTACATGATAAAATCACAGCTATCAAGAATCATGTTTCGGGGAGGGGGCGGATTTAGCTCAGTGGTAGAGCACTTGACCTGAGTTTGAGCCCCAGCACCCATAAAAAAGAATCATGTTTCTATAAGAAAACTAAGCATCAATAAACTATGCTATTAGGCCCAAAATCTCTTACCACTAAAAGTATAGATAACACAGTATAATATAATCCAACTATAGATATATACTGTGCAACTGTTCATCTCTTTGAATTTAAATTATACAGTTCAAAAGATCAGTGGCCTGGAGGATTGCCCCGAGTTCAAGGCCAGCTGGAGCTACGTAGAGAGACCCTGTCTCACCACCCCCCCCAAAAAAAATACAAGATTAGTGGCCAAATAACACTTATTAACTAGTGGAATAAGTTGCCTTATCTCTGAAAGGCACTTCCAAAACATTTGGAAGTATGACACACAATGTTTTAATTTTCCTTCATTCCGTGCTTTTTCAGTAGAAACAAAGTCTCAGCAAACAGCCACCCCTATTCAAAGACCACGTATCTCAGCCTCCTTTGCAGCTAACTATGGCCACCTAAGTTCCAACCCACAAAATGTGAACAAAAGTCACATACACAACTTCCAGGTTTGTCTTTAAGATGTACCTTCGCACTATGGATATGGGGGGGGAGCTGCCGTGTACAATAAAAGACAGAGTAATTCCTTCAGCACAGGAAAGCAACAAAGAGGAAGGAACTGTTAGTTCCCCTTGTCACAGAGCCATCATATCAGCCTTAGATTATTCATACTGTTGTTTTATGAGGGAAAATAAGCTTCTCGTTTAAGCCACTTTATTTAGCCAGATACAGGCCTGATCTTCATCCTAACGTTATGCGAAGTTTAAGTTTGTAAGTATTACAAATTTATGATAAATTTATATTTAACATAATAGTTACCTAGCAACTCAGTAAAACTAAAACTCTAAATTCTTATTTTAAATCACAATAAAGCTTCCTATTGGATAACCTCATTACTGGGATTACTGCTACTATACCATCTTATATTTACGTGGCATTTTACATTTTTACAAAGAATTCATTAAAACCCACAGAGGAGTAAAAAAGATCTCATTTCATTCCCAAAATTCTAGGCAGAGCAACTCATGCTATTCACATGTGGCCCCCAGGATACTGAACACACAGAAGCTATCTGGCTCAAGAGTGACCAGCTAAGGTGTGGTACTCGGCAGGACACAGCACACAAGTCCCTCATCCTACATACACATGCGTGACGCGTACACACACACACGTATTTACCCCTGCTGTGTGCCAGGCACTGGAGCTACATGGGATCAAGATGGACTTACTGCTGTCCAAAAAGAACCTCAGGTCTAATGGGGAGGGAGAGACAGACATTCCATGAATAACTGAATAGAAGAACATGGCTGAATAATACACAGCTACTTACAGCAAGGATTGTGAAAGAAAAGCAGAGCATGGCCATGGAATCTTAACAGACGGGGATTTAGGGATGGCCTCTCTGAAGCAGGGTTTAAGCAGAAACCTAAGGGTGAGTATGAATGAAAAGGAACAGGGAAGGGAAAAGGGGAGGAAGAAAGCCATGAAAAAACGGACACACGTCTTCACAATAACCCCGTGGTACCCACCATCAACCTCATTGCACAGATGAGGAAACTGAAGCTCAGAGACACCACTATGCCTAAAGTTAATTGCCAGCCAAGGCAGAACTGATGAGCATTCACATCTGCCTGATTCTGGGACCTCCAGGCACCATCTCAGAGCAGGTGATCTCTCCCGTCGTATCCTGCTGCCTCATCCATCTCCTGTAAAAAGGTAACAAGCAGATGTGGGGTAGATGTGGGTAAATGTCACAGTTTGAGCACCTCATTTACCCAAACACATGTGCCAAGATGCAAGCCATAATCACAAGTGTCCATAAAATTTTTAAAAATAAAAAATTATTTGCACTGAAAATTGTATAGACTTTTAAAAATTGGGAGTTTATTTAATGAACAGGAATGTTATTTAAAATAGAACAGCTGAGCTTGGGGATTTAGCTCAAGTGGTAGAGTGCCTAGCTAGCTCAAGTGGTAGAGTGCCTAGCAAGCACAAGTCCCTGAGTTCAACCCCCGGCATCCAAAAAAAATAAAATAGAGTTGCTGAGCATGGTGGGGAACATTTATAAGCCCAGGACTTGGAAGACTGAGGCAGGAAGATTCCCATGAGCTTGATGCCAGTCTGGGCTACATAATGAGTTCAAGGCCAGCCTGAACTACACAGCAAGACCCTGTCTCAAAAAACCAAAAAAAAAAAAAATTTTTTTAACTTAAAAGTAAGAGTTGATGTTGAAAGTCACTTTCATAACATGTCAAAGCAGTTCACTAGCCCCACCCAAAAAATAAACTTCAGCATTTTAATTATGGGGAAATAAAACTCAAAATGATACAACAACAGTAGAGCCACATTTTAAACTACAACCATATAATATATATCCCTCAAGCAAAAAAAGTGTATATACTTATATATATGGCATATGCTATCTAGTATATATATATATGTATCTCATACAGTATAACTTGCTAAAACTGACAATAATTACAAACTTTCAAAAGTCACCTTCTAGAAGAGTAGGAACACAGCTCTGGTAGAAGAACCAGTTGCCAAAAAACCAAAATAGTTCTCTATCAGCAAAAAGTATGCCTACAAAGATCCACATCATATTAGATGTTCACTAGAAGGAATTATCTCCAATAAAGAATTTTAACTCATGATAGAATTCTAGAAGTTGGATAACAACAGAAAAGCATAACTTTGTAAAAACATTTTGATGTGCCCAGCATGGTGGTGCACAACTGTAATCCCAGCACTCAGGAGGCTGAGGCAGGAGGATCACCATGAGTTCAAGGCCACCCTGGGCTACATAGTGAGTTCAAGGCCAGCCTGAACTACATAGCAAGACTGTCCCCCCCCCAAAAAAAAAAAATTTTTTTTGGTTGGTTTATATAATGCACTATTCCCAAGTCCCTTTGTTCTCATATACCACAAAATGTGACTAAGGCTGTCTGTAGCCACTGGACTAGGAAACAAGACTTGGCTTCAATTACCTAATACGAACCTTAAATTAATTATTTTAGTCATATGAAGTATATGCAATTCACTTTCACACACCCCATAGTAAACTTTACAATTCTAGCCTAACATTATAGAGGTGACACAGACAAGATTACAAAAGCAGTTGGGCACAGTGGCTCATACCTGTGATCCTAGTACTCGAGAGGCTGAGGCAGGAGGATTATCAAAAGTTCCAGGCCATCCTGGACTACAAAGTTAAGTTCAAGGCCAGCCTGAACTACCATAGGAAGATCCTGTCTCAAAAAACAAACAAAAGGGGCTGGGGATTTAGATTGATGGTTGGAGTGCTTGCCTGGCAAACACAAGGCTCTGAGTTCAATCCACAGCACCAAAAAAAAAAAAAAAAGGTTTCTTCATTTCGGAGCAACTAACAAGAAATTCTACTAACTTAAATAGATGACTTTTTTTCCAAGTAATTAAACATAAATATAATCCCCAAAATCTTAATCCAAATTTGTGCAAGCATTGGGTTAAGAGTTACTACAGATTTTCTCACCACAAAAACTTGCCAGGGGTGGTGATGTATGCCAGTAATCCCAGGCTGAGGCAGGAGGTTTACTGTGAGTCCAAGGCCAGCCTGGGCTACATAACTACACTCTATTAAAAAAAAGCTGCCCAATGGTCATAGGTATCCATAGGTCTTTCAGAAGGCATAACCATATATATTGAATGCTATTATACTTGGCACTAGATTCCCCTTGACAGGGCTAACTGTGCTATCAGGTTTCAGGGGATCTTATCTTGACAATCTCAAGGAGTATTTGGGGGGGTGCTGGGGATCTAATTAAGTAGTATTTTTTACTTCTAAAGTGAAAATAGACAAACGCACATGGAGGTAAAACCACCAAAAGACAACAGAAACTTAAGATTCTAGCTCATAATTTAAATTACCTCTTTGAAATACAACAAAATTTTAAAAACTAATAAAAGTCTGAATGACAAGTCAGGTTCTTAATAAAGAGTCTCTTTGGAAGTTCTGTTTTGCTGTGTGTGAAGCTGTTCTTTCTTGGAGGGCTGGGGAGAAACTGGGAGGATGGTTGCACAAACTTGCAACAGAAGTCTTCTCTGAATATGTGGAAAGCTAATGCCAAAGCACAAAACTGATAGATGCCTAATCACAAATACCAAAGAAGTCACAAATTAAGCTCCCTTTGCTATTAGCCTTGCTTCCAACGTCACTTACAAGGCCATCCATCCTTCTTGCATAATATAGTTACCTCTACCCAGATTTTCTTCCATAACTAGATACTTGCCAACCACAAACATGTACACAAAAACACCTCCGGGCAGTCTAACTTCTAAACTATTTCTTTAAAAAAAAAAAAAAAAAAGGTATTCAAGTAATACCCAAGATTCAGTGCAAATTACCATCTTTCTTTGGATAGGTACCAAATCAATGCATGCCGAAGTCCATGATATATGATATTTATAAAAAGTTATCTTGAATTTTACTTTCACAGATATTCATAGCACTACAAAAGCCTATTCTTAAGTCATAAATACAATAACCCTCCATAAATAAAACTGATAGACTTTAAACAATAATAGGGAAAATTTTTTCTAACCAAAGGTCTTTTTTACTACCCACATTCCTAAACAAGCCATTGTGCTAAAAAGGAATATTTTCATTTATCCTCAATGTTAGTTAGCGCTTCTGAAAACCGAGCTTATTTCTGAATCCCTAGCACTCAATAATTGTTAATTCCTAAAAGTTTCTACCAAAATGTCCTTAAAATGTTTACAAAATAACCTATCTAAATTGCAAGTTCCTAAGAATGACAAAGATCTTACTAGATCACTTAGCCCATTCCCCACCTCTACCAATAATTAGCACTCCTTCACCTCTATTACTTCAAATCTAAAGTCCTTTAAATCCTCACCAGGTATAAGGGAGAAGTCCTTCACCTTACAGACCTAAGAAAGGACCCTTCCTCTGAGGACAATTATTATCTCAGCTCCGCCTCTCTGAGGTAAATCAGAACCTTGTAACCCTGGTGTCACAAGAGACTTCATGGACACTGGCAGGAGCCCTGAACTGTCTGGCAAGGTCTGAGGGCTACATCAATTTGGACAGCCACCATCAACGCCACTGCTAGGCCAAGGCAAAGGTCCCCCCACTACGGGGAGCTCTCAGCCTAAGTCACATGCACCTTAAAAACCTTGGTTATAACCAAGTAAACTTTTTTCTTAACTGCTTTTTGAAACTTCAGCATAGGTAATTTTACTTGTCTCCTACTTACAGTCTATCTGAAAATAATATTCTCCCAAAGAACAATTATGAAACACTTAACAAAAGCAATAATTCCAAAGAATTACTAAAAACACCCCAAGACTGAAGTACTAAATATGCTTATTCTTAACAATCCATACATGTAAAGTATAAAGGCCTACAGAGGAAATGAAATTATTCTAATAAATAATAACTAAAAACTTTACAGAAAACTTTGACTTATCAATACTCAAAAGAATACCTACCATTAAAATTAAGTGTGTAGAACAAAATGCACCAGGTAGTATTAATTCCTTCCACTCAAAAAAAAAAAAAATCTGACTACATACTTTTCTTGGTAAGGGGGGCCGAGAAGTCTCAAGGTTTCCATTTGTGCAAACCACAAAGTTAACTCCATGCTGAAAACTGTACCTGGACACAATCTCTAGGTTAGAACCCTGAGTCATCACTCCAAGTTTGCCAGGATCTGTAGTAACGAGTTATAATCTAGTGATAAAGAGCCACGTCTGACTACACACTCTAGGCTCTAGGGAGTCCCACACGGATGACCTTGGATGAGTCACTGCCTCCCTAGATTCGGCTTCCTCATCTGTGAAATGGGTAACAGTGCCTACTGGCACGTTAAACGGAGTCACAGAAGAACCCTGAGAGGAGAACCTGGCACTAATCTTTGAGTGAGTGTGAAAATATCCTAAGGCCTTATTTTCTGGCAATTTGGTAGAAGAAAGAACCAAACGGTGGTACCATACAAGGGCTGCATCTGGATTCCAGGATTCCCATCATCTACAGCTGGGCAAAAGGCAGAGCTCCCGACGGCCCGAAGTGGCCATTTTTAACTCTTTCGGGGTAGGGAGGGGCCTGGGGCCGAGTGCCGAGCTCCTTCGGCAGCCAGGCGGCTCCGAGGCGGGCGCGGGGCTGCGCCTATAAATAGCGCGGTAACTTTGTGGCAATGCACAGGTACCCACGCTCCCCGGCCCCCCGCACCAACTCCGGGCGGCGGAGCAGGTCGCCGCTCCCCTCCGCGCCGGGCTGGCCCGCGCTCGAGGCCCAACTTCGAGCCCCGAGCCGGCGGGGACCCCCGAAGGCCGCCGACCTTCCCGGCCCCGGGCCTGCGTCCTCGCCTCCCCGGCAGCCGACCCCATTTTTTCTTTAACCCACGGATTGTCCTTGCGAAGAGCCCCGGCGGCTCCCGCACTGGTGGGGACCGAGAGGAGGGACGAGGGAGGAGCTGGGGGCAGAGGATGAGGAGGAAGAGGAGGAGGAGGAGGAGGAGGAGGAAGACAACCTCCTCCCCTGCGCCGGGCGGCCAGTGCGAGGCCGACGCGGCCCGGCCGGCCCGCTCCCCGGAGGCCCCGCTCCCACCCAACTTCGCCGCCCGCCCCTCTCCTCCGGGACCGGCCTGCGCTCCCTCCCGCCGGGCCGGGCCGCGGCGTCCTCCCAACATGGCAGGTCCTTCCCTCCGCCCGCCGGGCCGGCCGCAGAGCCGCCGGGGGCCGCGCCGGGCCGGCCGGGCGGGGCCGGACACTCACCGGGCCGATGGCGGGCGCTCGCGCCGCTCCCTCCGGTGAGTCTCAGCCGCGGGCTCCCCGCCGCCGCTCTCCGCCCCCGGCGCCCGGCTCCCCGCGTCGCTCTCGCTCTCGCTCCCGCTCTCGGTCTCTCCGGCGCGCGGCTCCAGCGGCGCCCGGGGCCGGGGCAGGCGGCAGCCCCTCCCCGGCAAATACCGCAGTCCCCGGGCCCCCGAGTGCCGGCGGCGGCGGGGAGGCCCGGCCCGGCCCGGCGCGGAGGGCGGCGGCGGCGGCGGCGAGGCCGGGCGCCGAGGGGCGGCCGCTCCCGGCGGCGGCGGCGGCTGCTGCTTCCCGAGGATTTTGTAAATCTCACAAAATGGCGCGCGCTCCGAACCTGCGCAGCGAGGAGCGCCGGGGCCCGAGCGGCGGCGGCGAGGACGGCGGCGGCTTCGGCTCCTCCGCCAGGAGCGCCCCGAACCGCCCGCCCCCGAGTCCCGCGCAGGCAGACAGACAGACACTCGCGCACACACTCGCACACGCGCGCACACTCGCCCTCGCACACGTTCCCTCGCACACACTCGCACACACACACACACCGGTCCCGCCCGCTCGCCGGCGGCGGCAGCGGCACCAACAGCAGGAACAGCAGCAGCACAAGCGGCGGCGGCGGCGGCGGCGGCAGCGCCCGCACCCCCCGCTCGGGGCGTCCGCTCCCTCAGCCCGAGCTGGGCCGCGATCCGCAGCAGCGATGGCAGCAGTCTCCCCGGATCCCCCCGCCGCGGTTGCCGCCGCCACCCCCGCCTCACTCCAATGGGGCTTTTTATTATTATTCGGGCGGGAAGCGAAAGGGTTTAAAAAAAAACCAACCAACAAAATGGCGACGGACCGACCCGGTCGCTATAGCAACTGTCAATCAAAACGCAAAACCCCGGCTGACGTGCTGACGTCCTCCTCCCGCCCCCCGGCCCCAAACCGGAGGGCGGGGCCTGTTGCTCGGGTAACGGCAGATTCCGTTCCCTCCTTTCCCTTGCCCCTCAGTCCCCAGCCAACCACCCAACCCCCTCAGGTCACGTGAAGGATAAATTCGGAGCTCGGGCCCGCTACGGGTGTCAGAGGAGGGCGCGTGATTCGCTCGGGGGAGGGGAGAGGAGATGGGGGACGGACGGCCGAGGGAGGGAAGAGGAAGGAGTCGGGGGCGAGGCGGTGGCCGGCCTGCGCGCGCGAGCGAGCGAGCAGCCGCCCGCAGCCTGCCGGGCGCCTGGCTCCACCCCGCGCCGCGCCCGCGCCGACTGCGGCCCGGGGAGCGCGCGCGGCCTCCCGCGCCGCCGCCGCCGCCTGCCGCCCCCGGAGCCCGCGCTTCCGCGTCGCGCGCCCGCAGCCCCGCCCGCGCGGGGGAGGGGAGGGACCAGGCAGCCCCCCCACCCGCGGCCCGGCCACCCCCGCGCTCACCACAGTACGGGCGCCGCGCGCGCCTTCGCCCGGGCCGTGCGTCCCGAGAGGCATCTGGAGGGCTCCTGGCCCCCCTCGCCGGAAAACGCCCGCGGAGGCCGGGTGGGGGCGGGGAGCAGCCGCCTCCGCGCTCCAGACATCGCAGAGACCCGGGACCCGGGTGCCCCGCCGCCGCCTGATCACATCGCGCCTGCACCCTGCACCGGCGCTCTCAGATGACCCATCCAGCCGTCAGCAAAACTTTTCAGGCTGTGCACGCTCTCCCGTGCCTGCCATCGGCTTCAAGTCCCTCCCCACCTTCCGGGGCTCAGCCCGCCGCCTCCATCTGATGCCCCTTCCGTGCATCCTCCTGCCTGGTGGCTGCCCTTGGCCAATAACCTGGCTTTTTTGCTTTTCATACGACATTTCACCTTCCAGATTCTTAATTTGCACACTTGGCCTTAACAATAACAACTTATTAATATTCTGGCTTTCATTTTTATTCAGTCTGCCCCTCTTCCCCGGCTAAATATTACTGGGTGTGCTCTTCCGGGCATTGAGACCCAAGTATGCTGTGCTGGCTACTTTGTAATTAGTAAAAAGCTACCGGTTAAAAAATGTACTTTGTATCAACTCCAAGATAATGGCGATTCCTGAATAGTTTTCAAAGATGTGTGTGTGTGTGTGTGTGTGTGTGTGTGTGTAGATACATTATTTCATAATAAAAGTCACTAATCCGTAGGTTGATTTCTCTAACTATCGTTTTAACAAGTGTTGATACCAATTTTTTCTTGAGGCTTTCCCAAATACAGTTACAACATAACAATCTTATAAATTACTAGATATATATTAAATACTGACCCCTGTTGTATATGACTCGAGTTACTTACTTTAAATATTTTCCAACAAAACTTTCCCTCTTGCAGTTACTAGAACGTTAATATACTAAAGCAACCGTTCAAATTAGCACAGGTCTGGTAAGAAATAAGGTTAAAACTAAAAAGGAGGGTGGGAACACAAATAGCTTGCTTCGGACTGATTCTTCATAGTATCAAAAAGTTGCCGTAACTGGCAAAAAAAAAAAAAGTTCAGGTTGCTGACATTTTCAAAATTGCCTTGTTAATGTAATTAAAGTCCTCATTCAACTAAATTGTTTTGAAGAAAGCAAATGGTCAAGAGTGTCTCTATTTCAGAGGAGAGCTTGCTGCCTGATCCTTCTCCAGCTTGGACTTCTATTTATACAACCAACTGCTTCCTCCTTCTTGCTTCTCTCCCGGCATCCCACCCCAGTGGCCAGAGTCACACTTCAGTCACAACACTAAGCAGTCACAGCCTTTACTACTAAATTAGAGTAAATGTTTATTGCTGGCAATGAAGGAACATGCTTAATTAATCTGGATAACCTAGACAGAACATCACAATGTTTCAGGAAGTATGTATTTGCCTTCAGTCAGATAAATCTAGAGGACTATTAGGGTGAGGCAGTATCTTGACAGCATAGATGTCATAGCTACATATCTGCACCCTCTTTCCCTTCAGTATGACAGTCCCCAACTTTGATCGGTGAGCTGTCCATTCAGGTTAGAATGCTGTTAAGTGGTTTTCTACAGGCTTCGCCTAAACAGTAACCTGTAAATTATGTCTGGGGCCAAACAAGTGAACACACGTAGGCCCTCTGGGACAAATGCCCGTTTCGTGTTGACCAGCTTCAGAGATTAAATCTTTGCTGTCATCTGAGAATCTCCCTTCAGATTCACTTACAGAAATATCTGTTCACATGCCAGAAGCTAACCTGGAAAAGCAAAGACTCCGCCACCAGACCGTAGCTTCACTATCCAGCTCATTCTAGAATATCTCTAACCCTTCCAGCAGCACTACATCTCATTCTATGGCTGAGAAAAGAAGTCATGAGTAACTAAGTGACATTCTCAAGGTCATACCACCAGGAAGTGGCAAAGACACGATTCACGCCAAAGCATGATTACAAAGCCACGTTCTTACCATACCAAGACAATGTGTGCAAGACTGTGTGAGGTCAGGTCTTCAAAGAGGTAATCAAGTTAGGTGGGCACTCATCTAGAAGGACTGGTGTCCTTATAGCAAGGTGAAACCTGAACGTACACAGGCAGGCTTGGTCACAGGAGGGACCACGTGCAGACAGAAAAGACAGCCATCTACGGACTAAGGAGCACCTGGGGCTACAGATGCTGGCGAAGAGGCCTTGAAGCTTCTCCAACACACCCAAAAGAGGTAATCACCTCTGCCTACACCTTGATTTCGGGCTTGTAATTGCCAGAACTGTGAGACCAAAAATATTTAAGCCATATATGGTTTGTGGGACGGTCTTGAGGATGCTCAAGGAAGCAGACACAGAAGCAAGCCAAGATGGTGGCTTCCTTTGGTTGTTCCATGCCCCTTAGTAACTGCTCTTGATGAGGCACTATTTTAAGGCCAGGAACTCACTGCTCGGAGTCCTGCCGAGAGTTATAAACCAAATATTCCAAGGGCAAACAAACTCACGTTCAAATCTTTGTCACTCACCCGAGGTGAGGAGGTGAACAGTTTGCAGTTCCGGAGACTGTGGCCTGGCGTAGTGGCATCAGACACTCCTGCAGACATCTAAGTAAGGTCCTTGCATAAGTTTTATTGTTTGTTCTTATTTTGTTTTTTTGTTTAGTTTGGTTTGGGGATTTTGTTTGTTTGTTTTGGTCGTTTTGAGACAGGGTCTCACTAAGTAATTCAGGCTGGTCTTGACCTATGTAACCCAGGCTGGCCTGTTGAACTTGCTAAAATCTTCCTGTCTTGGCCCCTCCCCAGTGCTAAGATTGCAGGCATGCACCAGCACACCCAGCTGTGTTCTTATTTTAAAAGTAATTCATGGGCTGGGGATGTAGCTCAGTGGTAGAGCACTTGCTTATCATGGGAGAGGCCATAGGTTTGATTCTCAGCCTTGCCAAAAAAAAAAAAAGTCATGTATATAAAACATTAAGGCTGGGGATTTAGCTCAGTGGTTAGAGTGCTTGCCTTGCAAGCTCAAGGGCCTGAGTTTGATTCCCAGCACACACACACAAAAAAAAAAAAGATTAAAAAGAAATGAAATTAACTACAAGAGAGAGGCCTTATAGAAACTGGCAGTGGTGCAATGAACCAATTCAATTCTCAATTCTCTACACCTGAGGGCCAAAAACTAAAAAGCCAAAGTATGGTCATTACAATTTTACAATATGGAAAACAATAAAGAGGTAAAGATTACTTACAGAGATCAACCAGAAAAATACCTTATTAAGCTGGATGTGGTGGCGCAGGCCAATAATCAAAGCACTCTGGGAGGCTGAGGTAGCTCAGTGAAAAGGCTCTGGGTTCAATCCCCAGTACAAAAAATAATAATAAAAGTACAGTATACACCCGCAAGTCATGGCTCAGAGTTTGCAGCCTCCATGATTCATGGATTTTTCCTTAGAACATAAAAATTTTGCACAATTTTGCAGAAACCACAAATATCTTCTGCAATTGTTTTCTTGGCGGGAGGTTTGCAAATAGCCAATCTGAGAGCGTTATTCAGTTCTCCTTGCTGCTGATTGGCTACTGCCCTGTAACCCATCTCTGGCAGATGCACCAGCATCCCACATCATAACAGGTTGTTGTCCCACGTGTAGCTATCTGAAGTGTTCTCCGTTTTGTTCTTAAAGCCCTAATATCCCTAAGATGCCACCAAAACACCCTGCACCTCCTGACGCTTTAGTAATACAGTATTTTTTTTTTCTTTTTTGCATGCTGGGGATTGAACTCAGGGCCTTGTGCTTGCTGGGCTAGCACTCTACCACTTAGACTAAATCCCCAACCCTAATACAGTATTTTATTAAATTAAATTTCATAGGAGTTGGGCATTTAGCTCAGTGGTAGAGCACTTGCCTAGCAAGTGCAAAGCTCTAAGTTCAATCCCTAGCACCCAAAATAGATGAATAAAAGGAGCTGGGGATTTAGCTCAGCAGTTAGAGTGCTTGCCTAGGAAGCACCAAGGCCCTGAGTTCAATCCCCAGCACCAAAAACATAAAAAAAAAATTTTAAATGAATAAATAAACTAAATAACATAACTTCCAGAGACACAGCATATCAGGGTTTAAACTATAAAAATAGGCATTTATAGGCATTTTTCTGACTACAGCTGAACTTTGCAGTTTTTCACAATTCAAGGGTGCTGTAGGAAGGAACATAACCCCCATGAATTTCAGAGGTCCACTGTATTAGCTTCTTCATATTAATAATATGTTGCTGAGTGTGGTGACACATGCCTGTAATCCCAGCACTTGGGAGACTGAGGCAGGAGGATCACTGAGAGAGTTCAAGACCAACCTGGGTTATATAATGAGTTCAAGGCCAGTCTGAGCTACATAGTGAGACCCTGTTTCAAAAAACAAAAACAAAAAAAAGTGTTTATTAGGTATGTGTGCATAACTGACAGCCATTTAGAAAGGTGAGGAGAAGTCATCTTTTTCTTGATTTCGATTTTGAAATTTTACCACAAAAGAAAAAGAAAAGGAAAAGAGAAGTAAACTCAAAGTGGAAGGCCATGTGCTCCTGGACTGGTGTGACACAGACAGCATCCAACCCTGTCCAGGGCTGTCTCCATTCCTAGCTGCCTCCGAGTCACCCTCACACAAACTTCCTCGAGCCCTTAGCTGCCCACCAGTGTGCACCACACACTTGAACCCTGCTATCATATGAAGTTGTTTAGTGTGAGAACATGCTTCAAACAGTGCTTCCGTGGCGCGGGGGTTTTGTGCCCTTTTTACTTTTTAAATTTCAAGACAGGGTCTCACTAAAATAAGTTTCCCAGGCTGGGATTGAACTTGGGAGCCTTCTGCCTTGCCTCTAAGGTTGCTAGGATTACAGATGTGCACCACTACATCCAATTAAAATAGTACCTTTTTTTAAAAAGTAGACAGCCGGGCATGATGTTACACGTCTGTAATCCCAGCATTTGGGAGGCCGAAACAGGAAGACTGCCACAAGTTTGGGGCCAGCCTTAGCTACACAGTGAGTTCAAGGCCAACCTGAACTACATGGCAAGACCCTATCTCAAAAAACAAAAATAAATAAATAATACAGTATTCATTGCTTTTCTATTGTGCTATGTTTGCCAATATTATTTCATGAATTATCATTAACATTTTCTTTTCCTGTGACATAAACAGACAATATGAAGTGGTAGAATGTGTATTTTGCACTGTTTTCAGAATATCTTCCTGTAATCTCAGCACTCAGGAGGCTGAGGCAGGAGGATCACCACGAGTTCAAGGCCAGCCTGGGCTACATAGTGAGCTCAAGTCCAGCTTGAACTACACAGAGAGACCCTGTCTCAAAAAACAAACAAACAAAAAAAGAATATCTTGAAAGAGTATGTTGTAACATTTTGGCAACACTTGAAAAAGAAATCCACATTTACATATTGACTCCTGCATAATGAAACTGACAAACGATTAAGTACATGGAATAAAAAATTAGGTAGGAGGGACAAAGGACTTCCGACTTCCACAAAGACCACTTCCTTCAGTGACTCCTTAGCTCACCATTTCTTGAGAATGTTGGCTTGTTTGTTTGTTGTTTTTGTTTTGTTTGTTTTTCTTTTTGGCTATTTGAGACAGGGTCTTACTACGTACCCCAGGCTGGCCTTGAACTCACAGCGATCCTCCTGCCTCAGCCTTCCCAGTGTTGGGATTATAGATATGCATCACCACATCCGGCTTTATATTGATTTCTAAAGCATAACTTCAGGGCAGGAGTCCTATCTTTTCACTTTTGATTCACAAAGATCCTATCTGGCATATTATAGGTATTGTGTGTGTGTGTGTGTGTGTGTGTGTGTGTGTGTGTATGTTTTGGTTTATTTTTGTATTGTGGGTGAACTGGGATTAAACCCAAGGCTTCAAATTCTACCACTACAATACACTCCAACCCTGTTTTGTGCTTGTACTTACTTATTTTATTTATTTAGACTTTTTTTAAAAGACAGGATCTCAATATGTAGTCAAGGCTGGCCTTAAACTCAAGATCCTCCTGCCTCCATTTCCTGAGTGCCGGGATTACAGGCGTGAGCCACAACACCCAGTTCACATTGTATTTTTAAATGAAAAGATGAGCTTTTTTTTTTGTATTTTCTTCCATCCTTTAAAGGTTTTTCATATTCATAAAACTTTAGGGGAAACTGTCCAGTGTTTTGTATAATGCAGGAAATGGTTTTATCTGAGCATAACTTGGATGGAACTTCTCTCAGGCCAGAGGAAAGATTGTCATAGTCAGCAAAGCCAGGAGACGAAATTCCCACTGAAGAGCAACAGTGATGTTGGTGATTACTGTAACAAGTTCTAGCGCAGATTCTCAAGTCCAAGTGTCCCCACATGGGTGCTCACCCAGATCACATCACTTTGCGCTGTGCACTTGGCAGAGCTCCTGGACAGAAACCCACCTATGGGCTCCAGCGGGAGCCTGTTGACTACTATGTTGCAAATGCAAAAGTAACAGCCTGCTACTTTGTCCCCTGTTAGCAGCTCAGGGGCAAGCAGCAAAATGTCCATCCACAAAAGGCAGCAAATGCTCCAAGCTCCATCCCCAGTCCTTTTCATTTTTTATTTTGAGACAGGATCTCCCTAAACTGCCCAGGCTGGGCTCAAACTTGTGATCCACTGCTGGGATTATAGGCACTGATCATCATGCCTATCTCACCTCCAGATTTTTTTGTGGGGCGAGGGGGGACAGGTTCTCACTATGTAGTTCTGGCTGGCCTCAAACTCACCGTGATCCTCCTGTCTCACCCTCCCAACTGCTGGGATTACAGGCATGTACCGCCATGCCTAGTTTCACATTCAGATTTTTAAAAGCAAAAGTCATTTATTACATTTCCTTTCTTCGTATCTAACATAAAGTGTATAAGGAGTAAGACAGAAGCAGCCACTAATTCCATTTCCTAGATAATGACCATTTATTTGTAAGATTAAAAAAAATTCAAGTACATGGTTTAAAAATCCAAACAGAGAAGAATAAAATAAAATGGCTAGCCAAGCCTCCTCCCAGCATCCCTGACCCCATTGTCCTTCTCCTGCTCCTTAGGCCCACAGAGGACTCTAAAATTCTGGACCCAGATGTGGTGTCTACACACAGTGGAGTACTACTCTGCCAAAATGAAGGATAAACTTGAATCATTTGTGGGAAAAGTGGAAGCACCTTGAGACCATGATAAGTGAAATAAAGCGCACACAATCTTAAATATTACATGGTTGCTCTCATATGAAAAACCCAAAGTATAAATAAAGAGCAAAATAAAAGATAATAGGAAAAGGGAGACAGATCTTTTGCAAATGGGAAGGGGACCAAGAGTTGGAAGGAGAGGGGAGAAAGGAGAGGGGAAGGGGATGTAAAAAGAATGAAGCTGTGTGATACACATGCACCAACTCCCCATGAGGAATGTGATTGTCATGTACTGCAAACATGGACTAATAAAAATAATAACAAAAAGTTGAGTGTTCTATCATACTGAAAGGCTTGGAGGAGTCCCTGTTGCTTTGGGGTAACGCTCATGCATGTCTTTTTGGCACCCTAGTCCCTTTATGACCTAACCTTTCCCACTGAGGCTTCCCCAGTTTGTGTTCCAGGAGCACAACTAGCGACTTCCTGTCTGCCATTCTTACTGTGACCTCGTCCCCTGGCCTGTACTTATCTCCCTGTGTGTTCGTGCTAAAACACTCTGTGTGTTTCCCTTAGTCGGGAGAACAGGAATCCCCGGCAGGGCACAAATCCAGCTCACCTCCCTTATGGGTTTTTGTTTTGCTTTGATTTTGTTTGTGTTTGTTTATTCCCGGTGCTGGGGATCAAACCCAGGACACTTCTACCACTGAGCTATCCTCCATCATTTTTATGTTCTTACCTTCAGTGCCTGGTATACACTGGGCACCAAATAAATGCTTTTGAAAGGACAGAGTGGGGCAGGTGTGGTGGCACATGCCTGTAATCTAGCACTCAGGAGGCTGATGCAGAAGGATCACCATGAGTTTAAGGCCATCCTGAACCACGCAGCAAGATCCTATCTCGAAAGAAAGAAAGAAAGAAAGAAAGAAAGAAAGAAAGAAAGAAAGAAAGAAAGAAAGAAAGAAAGGAAGGAGACATCCTAGAATTGCACAAGAGCAAGAGCTGGATGCAGTAAGCAAGCAGCTAAAACCAGGAAATGGTTATGAGCAGGAGGAATACCCTTTCCACAGTGGGTGAAAAGGGCCAGTCATCTGCTTCCGGCCTTCCTCTCCCTCCCAGGGACGCAGGCTTCCTGCAGATAGGGAGGGCTGGAAACTCAGAGCAGGGGCAACAGATGGGAGTGCCTCTCTGCTGGGTCATTGTCTCGGAGGCCAAGTTGCTTTTGCTGGAAAGACTAGGAGAGAAGGGTGCCCAGGAGTGGCCACAGGGAGCCGGTCAGCTGAGAGCTGCACTAGGCCCTGCCCACATCCCCAAGGGTCACTGATGGCCCCTTCTAGCTCATCCAGTACAAAGGGCTGGGGTAGAGGCCTGGGGCCGAGGCACACGGTGGAAATAGGAATACTGTACATTCCCAGGCTGGGTAGAGCAGAGGCCAGAAGCTGAGGTCTCTGGGAAATGGCCAGCTTGGGAAGCAGAGGCAGCCAAGGCTCTCAGGCCACCAGCAGAGAGTCCCCTGTTCCGAGCAGACACCACCCGAGCATCGCAGAATCGGACATGGACATCAGGGTTAGCAGGAGACCCACCTGGAGCGGTGAGAACCCTCACGGTGAAATTGCTGCTGTAGGGTGGAAGGGGCCTGGAATTTCTACCTGGAAACATTGCTGGGAACTGTACAGTGACAGAAGGTTCACGTCAGTCATTGAAAAGTTTTCTGTTTTTCTTGCAGTGAAGGAGGCATATAGGCAATGTCCTGGTGATTTCAATGTAATAATGATAACTGGAGGGATAAAAAAGGAGGGATAGAGAATGGGACCAGATTAGTGTAGTCTCAGCTACCCCCTAGCTGTAGGAACTCGGGTGCTTTAAGATGTGATCGAAATGTACAGTGAATGCTTAAAAAATGCCATTAATCCATCTCAAAATCCTCCCCTCCCTTGAACACACTCATCCCACCGTCCTGGCCACTTTCTGCTGCAGCTCTGGAGTCCTCTTTCCTGAGTGTCTTTAGTTGAGCTGTCCTGGCTGCCTCGATGTCCCGAATCAATTCAAAACATTTCCCTTTTATTGTCATTGTGACTTTGGGGAAGAGCCGGAAGTCGTGCAGCATCCTATCCAGTGAATAAATCACATGAGGACGCGGCGTCATGTTTTTATGAGCTGCCATTGAATGGCACCCAGCTCGGCGGCAGCAGTCACTGAAGTTTTGGATTAATGGATATTGAGTCTTTTACTGTAATACATTTTTTTAACTTTAAATACTCAGAGAATATTTTGATCATGCCTTACATTTAACTTCTCTGATTCCAAGTCCTCGTTTTCAAGGGGTATTCTTTATAATACTCAGTGTAACTGCAAATCATTGTATAAATGTTCAGCTGTGATATAAATAATAAGAGGACTGGATTCAGATTTTAACATTTGAAGCCTTTTCCAAGACTTTTCACCTTCCAGGAATAAATATATATATAAAACTCAGTCTTCTGTTTCTTGAGACGTGTGCGCCTTTCTGCTGTACATGCATCACCTGCCTACAGCCACACATCTTCACTAACTGGTAACTCCCAACTTCTGAAACTGCCCACAATTTCTTTTGTTGCTCCTAACTAGAAAATTCACTTTTACATATCATGAGTTAGGCTGGGCATGGTAGCCCTGGGTGGTAATCCCCACACCCAGGAAGCTGAGACAGGAGCATCTCCAGGAGTGTAAAGCCAGCCCAGGCTACACATAGTAAGTTCAAGGCCAACCTGGACTACATAGTGAGACCCTGTCTCCGAAAACCAAAAAAAGAAAAACAAACATATCACAAATTAATCTCCTCATGCTTTCCACCCTCTGATCTTCCTGTTTGAGACCACATAGACCAAATCTTATTCCTCTTCCAAATGACAACCTTCAAATATTTGCAGAAAGCTGTGATATTTTCACTAGGGTCTTGCCTTTCCCAAGCTAACGTCTCTATCTTCCTGCGTCCCCCCTCCACCCATCGTGCAGGTCCCAGAGGACAGTGCAGTCAGACTGTTGGTAACAACTTGGACGCCCAGTGATGGAGGCTCAAATAAAATGCAGCAAATCAACTTGCAGAAATAGAATATCCAATAGGGACGATTTCACCACATAAGAAAAATGTCCATTAGATGATAAAAGGAAATTATCGAATAGTGTTCTGTATCGCTTCCATTTTGTAATAAAAATTATAAAATTGTATAATGTATTAAAGAAAATGTTGGGACAATTTTTCTGGGTGGTAGAATTACAGATGGTATTTATCTTCTTGTAATCAGGAGAAAAAAGAGACCCCGTGTCCCCGCAGTTTTTATCTAATGGCCTGTTATGGTTTGTGTCTAGATGTCCCCCCAAAGCCTCATGTGGTAAGAGATAGCTGGATCTAGAATGTGTGATTACTAAATTAATCCACTGATCGGTTTGGCATGGTTCTGCTGGGATCAAGGATGTGACACTAAGATTAAGGGTGTTAGGATTAAGGGTGGGAGTACTGCCCACCCTAAAGACAGGTAGTTTGGATAAAATATAAAATACAGGAAGAAGCTGGTTAGCTGCTTGCTTCCATTGCTTGCTTGCATCCCTTGCTTACTTTGCTGCCTCCTGCCTGTCTGCCATGCCACTCTGCCTCGGACCCAGCTGACTGTGGACTGAAACCTGTACAAACTGTGAGCCAAATAAACCTTTCTTCCCCTAATTTTGGTTGTAGGGCATTTTGTCCCAGCAACATGAGAAAACGTAACTAAGACATGGCCCAAGACCTTCATCTTTAGATACCATAAAGTAGACAGACAGCAGCAAGTCCCAGGGTGCGAGGAGCCAGTGGTCATCCCCAAAAATTTCCATTTCCTTCTTCACTACCTGAGGAACTGGGAAAACATTCTCGTACCCTTCCTTTTATCAAACCCTCTTCCAAGCACCTCTTGGACTTGCTCCTGCTTCTGTATTGTGTGGGGCAACTTCCGTGCCTGGGCTTTGCCCAGGCTGCTGACCAAGGCCCTGGCAGCTACTCCACAGTGAGGAGCAGACGCACCGCTCTCAAAAGGAGGGCGTTCAGAAGGAACCACAGAGTTGACATTTTGCTTGCTCTTAAACCAGCAGAAGCTCGGGCTGTGTTAAGGTAGAATGTCCGGGAGTTAGTCCCTTTGCCGTGCCCTGGGCATCCTTAGGGACCCTGGGTGCCTTAGGGCACCCTACCCAGGGTGTCCTCACAACGACGCATTTTATAGGTGACAAACCTGAAGCTTGGCAAGACTGTGGAGATTTATTCAAGAGCAGAGAGCTGATAAGCAGAAGAGTCAAAGGTTTGAAGCAGGCCTCCATAATCAAAGCTCTCATCCACTCACTTATGAAAAGTTTTCAGCCTGCAAGTATGTGTGCGTGTGTGTGTGTATGTGTGTGTGCATGTGTGCACACACCTGGTAGTCAAGCATTTTATCACTGATCTGTAGCCCTCGCTTTATTTTTCCCACCTTAGTTTATTTTGAGACAGGGTCTCAGTAAGTTGCTAAATTGCCTAGGCAGGGCCCTAATTCGAAATCCTCCTGCCTCAGGCTCCCAAGTAGCTAAGATTAGAGGTGTGTGCTGCCTCTCCTGGCATCTTCAAGTTCTTAATATGTACCAGGCCCAAGATAGGTACTTAGACGACGGGGAAGAATGAAGAGTTATGTTTGCTGTCCAGGAGTTACGAGTCTAGCAGGGAGACAAAATGAAATGGATAATTACTCATCGTATGTGGCCCACATTGTAATAAGTGTCCTGCAAGGAAGATCACCTGACCTCCTATGGGACAGGAGGACCAAGGCCACTGAAGGCCACCCAGAGTGGCGGTCACAAGAAGCCCAGCCCGCAAGTGGTGCCCAGGTCTCTGCGTAGACTGCACTTGCTGTTGCCCCACGACAGAGCTCCAGTGCAGGGCAGCTTGTCTGAGCAAGTACAGGAATCAGGAAAACGAGAACCCACCAGGGCCACCACCACAGTCATTGACGATGACATATTAACATGCTGCCTTCCTGCCCCTTTACGTGTCTTCATTCATTTTAGATTTTAAGTTTCTTTCAGTGACATTTTATAATTTTCAGTGTACTGACCTTGTTAAAGAAATTCCTAGATATTTTATATTTTTAAAAATATTGCTGCAAATGATCTGGTTTAACATTTCATGTCTGAATTTTTTGTAGCTAATATATAGGGGTAACTGATTTTTTTCTTTCAGATGGTCTCACTATGTACTTCACGGTGGCCTCGAACTCACTATGCAATCTAAACCACCCTCGAATTCACGGGAATCGTCCTGCCTCAGCCTCCTGAGTGCTGGAATCACAGACGTGCACCACCACGCCCAGCTGAAACAATTGATTTTTGTATATTGACTGTGTGCACCAGTTTTGCTTCTTTCACACATTAGCTCTAACAGGTTGCCTTTAAATTCCTTTGTATTTTCCACGTGCATAATCATACTATCTGTGATAACACTTTTACATCTTCATTTTCAAAATGTATTTCTTTTTTCTTCCATTATCCCATTTGGTTGAACCTCCAGTACAATGCCGAATGTAAATGGTGATGGCAAACGTTGCTGTCTTGTCTGATCCTAGAAGGAAAAATCATTCAGTACTTCACAACTCTCAGTTCAGTCAGATAGCTATGAGCCCTATAGTTCAAATATGGCCACCAAATTTCATGTGTTGGAAGCCTAATCTCCAAAGTATGCTCATGGTGTTTGGAGATGGGGCTTTGCGGACTTAAGTAGGATTAGATGTGGTCATAAGTGCAGGGGCCCCATAATGGCATCAGTGCCTTTATAAGACCCCAGAGCAAGCAGCTTGCAATGCCCTCTGCCGCGTAAGGCTGTAGAAATCCTGGCAGCTGCCAAGCAGAAGCTGGCACTGTGACTTGGACTCCTAGCCTCCAGAACTATGAGCCAAATAAACCTCTTTTCTTTATCAATTACCCAGACAGTGTATAGCAACAGAAAATAGAAACTGACATTAAGCCATGTATGGTGGTGTACGCCTGTAATCCCAGCACTTGGGAGGCTGAGGCAGGAGGACCACTGCAAGTTCGAGGCCAAGCCTGGACTATATGGTAGGTGTAAGGCCAACCTGAACTGCATAGTGACACCCTGGCTCAGAAAAAAAAAAAAATCGAATATGACATTGCCCATTTGGTGTTGCAGATACCTAAGTTATTTTGAGTGTTTCCACCATGACTAGACTCGAATTTGACTGAGTGATTTCTCCATACCTATTTGAGATGACCATGTGGCTTTTCTCCTTCATTGGATTTTCTTTATTTTGCTACTGATTTTTCTGTTAGTTAATAATAATTGTTTTTCAAAGGTTAAATTCACCTTGTGTCCCACTTGGTCATACTGTATTGACTGTTTTCTAAATTGCTGGATTTCATTTATTGAATTTTTTAAAAAGATTGCTAAATTCATCAGAGAGGTTGATCTGTAACGTTTTTCCTTGTAATATTCTTTTTTTTTGTGGTGCCAGGGATCAAACTCAGGCCCTTGTGCTTACAAGGCAAGCACTCTAATCACTGAGCTAAATCCCCAGCTTCCTTGTAATATTCTTATCAGATTCTGTTTACCAAATTTGTGTTGACGTCGTCAAATATATTAGCAGTAGCCCTATTTTCTCCATTCTGTGAAATACAAGATTAGCATTGTTTCTTCTTGAATTTTTGGAAAAATGTACCAAGGAGGTCACTTAGGCCTGAAGTTGTTTTTGTTTCTGCTTTTGTTTTGCTTTATCAAAAGAACTTTTTAAAATAACAGATTCCATTCATTAATATGTATAACAGTCATCTATTTCTTCTTGGGACATTCTTTAGAAAATGATTTTTCTAAGAATGTCTTCATTTCATCTAATCTGACAAATTTATTCACATAAAGCTGTTCTTGAGTTCCTCCTATCTGTAGGGTCTGTGGTAACAGCTCAGTCTTCACAATAATATTGATACTTTGTGTATTCTCTCTTTCTCCCAGCTTTTTTTTTTTTTTTTTTTTGTCTCTTTGAGGCAGGGTCTAGCTATGTAGTCCAGGCTGGCCTCAAATTCATGGCGACTCTCTTGCCTCAGCCTCCCAGTGGCTGAGTTTATAGGCATGTGCCACCATGCCTGGCTTCTCACAGTCCTATAAATACTATTCTTATTAAACTTTTCAAAACAATCACTTCTGAGTTGTCGATTTTCTCTCTGGACTGTTTTTTCCATTTCATTGATATCTACTTTTCTTTTTTTCTTTTTTTGGCAGTATTGTGGATTGACCTCAGACCCTCCACCTTTTTTTAAATTTTTCATTATGAGATAGGGTCTCACTAGGTCACCAAATTACCCAGGCTGGGCCCAAACTTGGAATTCTCCTGCCTCAGCCTCTCAGAATGCTTGGATTACAGATACTGCCACCACACCTGGCTAATATTTACTCTTACTTCAACTATTTTTTTCATCTATTAGGGGCGTAAATTCAGTCTCATTTTTCTAGTTTTTTTGATGGAAGTTTGGATAGTTGATTTTTAATTTTTCTCCTACTTTGTGCTTTAAAGCAATGAATTCATCTTAGTACTGTGCTACCTGTACCCTATACATTTTGATCATATTTTAATTATTTTTAAATTATCATTTCAATTCAAAATATTTTTCATTTTGTTTCTCAAACTGTTTCTTTGACACATAAGTTATTTAGGAATGTGTGGCTTAATATTCAAATATTACTAGTTAATTTTTGTTACTGATTTCAGAGATTGCACTATAGTTAGAGAACATTCTCTACATGATTTCAACCTTTTAAAATACATTAAGACTCACATTAGAGCTCAGCATATGATCTATTTTCACAAATGTTTCATGTGCACTTGAAAATAGTGTCTATTCTGTGTTGTAAAGTGAAGAGTTTTATAAATATCAACTACTATCAATTTGGTTAATCATATTATTCAAACCTGCATTCTTTCTGATTTTCGTTTGTTCTATCAGTTGAGAGAAAAGATTATGGATTGGCTTATTTCTCTTTTAATTTCTGCCAAATTTCATTTTTTAAATTTTGAAGATGTGTTACTAGATGTGTAAATAGATGATATGTCTTAGTCACTTTCTTGTTGCTGGGACAAAGTACCCAACACCTGCGAGTTAAAGGAGAGGTTTATCTCAGCTCTCGGTTTGTAGAGGTTTCAGTCTGTACATGGCCGGCTGGCTCCAGGGCAGGGCGGCATGCAGAGGGGCATGCAGAGGGGCATGCAGAGGAAAAGCAGCTTGTGGCAGGGCAGGCAGGAAGCAGAGCGATCAAGAGAGGAGACAGCTCTTTCCAGGCCAAGCTCAGTGACCACCTCTGCCCACCGTGCTCTACCCTGCACTATCACAGTCAGCGATACATTCATGGATGAACTCATCCAGTCACCTCCCCAAAGCCCCATCTATGAGTACATGAGGTTTTGGGGGGACATCTAGACATAAACAACAGTCTTCCTGTAGAATTCACCCTGTTAATGTTATGAAATGGCTTTCTTTATTGCTAGCGGTACTTGTATTTTCAACTATTATTTTTTATTAATTTGTCAGGTCAACCTTATTTGCCATCATTATACTTTCAGCCTACTATTGCCCTTGTATTTATTTAAAGGGTGATTTGGCCAGGCGTGGTGGTGCATGCCTCTAATCCCAGCACTGAGGAGGTTGAGGCAGGAGGATCACCGCAAGTTCCAGGCCAGCCTGGGCTACATATCAAGGCTCTGTCTCAAAATACTTAATTAATTGAGTAATTAATAAAGTGTAACTCTGAGATGTCATATACAGTTAGATCTTTTTTTTTTTTTTTTTTTTTTTTGGTGCTGGGGATTGAACTCAGGGCCTTGTGCTTGCAAGGCAAACACTCTAACCACTGAGCTAAATCCCCAGTCCCCAGTTGGATCTTTTTTATGGACCTGACAGTCTTTGCCTTTTAGTTGTAGGATGTGGTGCATTTTAATTTAATTTAATGTCTAATATTATTGAGTTTATACCTCCATCTCACTATTTGTTTTCTACTTATGCTATGTTTATTCTTTTCACTGCTTTCTTTCAGATAAATCAAGGAAATCTTCCATGCTATCATGTCTTCTCTACTTTTTTTTTCTTTTAGGATTTTAGAATTTAGACAGACACGGACTCTCAATCAGCAAGGTGTGTGGCCTGAATAAAACATCACAGATACCATGTTTTCGGGAGCATCCTGTCAATCAGGGACCACAAGGCAGAACAGCTCTGAGTTGCGAGCTTCAGTGCAGACATGAGCCTCGACCACTGAGGGTAATAAAGCCGGACTCTGGCCTCTCCCTCACACAAGACTTCCGAATTCGCTTGTCCCTAAAAAAGCAAAATTCATAACTTCAAAAAAGAACTAAATATAACATATAATTATGTTGACAGAAATAAATGGTAAAAGGCAAAAGTGGCAAGTGATGAGCATTAAATAGAGAATATCACCACAGAGCAGATGGAAATTGTGACAGAGTAGATGAACTCTGATCAGAACAGATAACACTGAATTTCAAAATGATGTTATTTCCTCTCTTGTAAGAAAGCACAGCTAGAGATCAAGAGTTCAGGAAATGCGTCCTGACAACCCAAAGAGGTGAAAGCTAAGAAAGAAACTGAAACAACAATTCTAGACATGAAAGCTGAGAATTGAAAGTAACACAAAGGAGACTGGTATGCTGGTGCATGCTTGTAACCCGACACTTCAGAGGCTGAGACAGGAAGATCGCCACAAGTTTGAGGGCAGCTTCCCACAGGCATGCGCAGAATATATTTTACATATAGAAGAAAAAGAAGATCTATCATGTAGAAACTTCATCCTCTTAGAAGAAAACAGAAAATCAAGAGGAGGTCGTATAGAAAAATCATTCAAAGATATGAAATCAAGTGGGGCAAGGTGTTGCATGCATGCAATCCTAGCACTTGGAAGGCTGAGGCAGGAGGATCACCATGAGTTTGAGGCCAGCCTGGGCTACATACTGAGTTCAAGGGCAACCTTGACCACATAGTGAAACCCTATCTCAAAAAGCAAAACAAAACAAAAATATATACATATTCCAAAAAAACTGCCCCAAAATAGAGAAGTTCAATCAACAGATTGTAAGGAAATATTTTGTTCTTAAAGAAACTCACAGCTCAGCATGGTGGTACACACCTGTAATCCCAGCATTTGGGAGGCTGAGGCAGGAAGACTGCTGTGAGCTCCAGGCTGACCTGAACTACATAGCAAGACTCTATCTCAAAAAAAAAAGAAACTCACAGATAAAAAAGACAAACAATAGAAAACCATAAGAATTTCTGCAGTGCAGCTAAAGCACCAATAAAAGAAAAAAACATAAATTTAAATACTTTGTTCAGACAAATTCCCTTTCAAAAAATCCTGTGACCATGTAGTTTAACAATGGACTCTACCAAGCCCAGGATTTAGCCCAGTGGTTAGAGTGCTTGCCTTGTAAGCACAAGGCCCTGAGTTTTATCCCTGCAACTAAAAAAAGAAAAAAAAAAGTATATGAACAATGGGATCCACCAAAAGCTTTAAGGGACAGGCAACACCAACACTACTCAAATTGTTTTAGAGTAAAAACTGAAGGAAATCTCCCCAAATCTTTTTTGTGAATTTAGTTTATGTTAAAACAAAACCTCCACAATTATAGCATAAAAAGTCAAGATTGGTGGCAAATGCCTGTAATCTCAGCATTCAGGATGTTGAGGCAGGAGGACTGTTACAAGTCCAAGGCCAGCCTGGGCCACATAAAGAGACTTGTGTCCAAAAAGAAGAGAAAATTATAGCATAAAAAAGAAAACCACAGAATTTAAGACTGACAAGGCAAGAATTCCAAATCAGGCTGGGGATTTAGCTCAATGGTTAGAGTACTTGCCTAGCAAGCGCAAGGCCCTGAGTTCAATCCCCAACACCAAAAAAAAAAAAAAAAAGAGACAGAATTCCAAATCAAATATTAGGCAAGCATTATATGATCACTACAACATGACTATATGGCATATAACTAAAAAATTAAAGTGTGTCAATATCTCAAAATCTATTAAAACAATTCACAATGTTATAATGTTAAAAAGAAAAATATGATTATTTCTATAGATTAAAAATGATTTAATAGCAACCATTTTGGATTTTTAAAACACCGTTAATGAAAGTAATACATGATTACTTCAAAACATGATAAAATAAAACAAATGCAGCATCATGCTTCATAGAGAATGGTTGAAGCATTATAAATTAATTCGGAAACAAGATGAAGACATGTTTTATCATAACCAGGATTTGAGAGGGTTTTGTTTTGTTTTGTTTAGGTTTGTTGAGACAGGGTCTATGTAGTTCAGGCTGGCCTTGAACTCATTATAGCACAAACTGTCTGAAACTCTCAGTGATCCTCTTGCCTTGGCCTCCCAAATGCCAGGATTATAGGTGTGCACCACCATTCCCCACCCTTCAGAGTTTTCTAAAAGTACTGGTTTTTGTAATTCTTACATGCAAATGATGTTTGTTTACATAGAAACCCCAAGAGAATCAAGTGAAAAAATATTACAAATAGCAAGAGAATACTGTGAAGTGGCTGGGTAAAACTTAATGTAAACAAACCCATACTATGCCCCTATTAAAAAAAAAAAAAGCTGCTAGGAGTGGTGGAGCATGCCTGTAATTCCAGCACTTGGTAGGCTGTGGCAGGAGGCTCGCCACAAGTGCGAAGTCACCCTGAGCTACACAATGAGATCAAGGCCAGCCTGAATTACAGAGCAAGACCCTGCTTCACAAAACAAAGAAGCAAACAAACAAAGAACAAAAAAAAAAAGGAAAAGAAGGGGGCTGGGGATTTAGATCAGTGGTTAGAGTGCTTGCCTACCAAGTTCAAGGCCTTGAGTTCAATCTCTGGCACCAAAAAAAAGAAAAAAAAGAAAAAAAAAAACTACCGGGTGAAAATAAGGAGTTACTAACATACTACACATCAAAATATACTAAATATATTAGAAAACTAAAATAATTAAGAGTGGGAAGTTAGTACATGAAAAAGACAGATGTAACAGAGTAGACTGACTCCAGAACTATGTCCATAGGAATTATTTGTATCTAATGTGAAGAAAATGAGTTATTCATTAATGATGTTGGCACAACAGAACAGCCATATGGATAAAAATAAAGTTAGACTTTATGCCAAAATTAATTATTAATGAATAAAATTTTTGAAGTAAAAATTAACCTTATAAGTATTAGAAGAAAATACATATGAATCTTTCAATAAATTTTGAATGGAGAAAGCCTTTCTAAATATACCATAAAACCCTGAAACCATTTAAAAATAGTAACAAAATGTGCTACACAGTATTCGACAATGTCTGTAAGGCCCCTGCCTCTAGTTTGGACCTGAAGTCTCCCAGTGGGGCTGGGGATTCAGCTCAGTGGTAGAGCATTTGCCTAGCAAGCTCAAGGTCCTGAGTTTGATCCCCAGGACCCCCCTCAAAAAGTCTCCCCAAAGCCCTGGTACAAAAGGTTTGCTCACCAGCCTGTGGTGCTACTGGGAGGTGAGGGACCCTTAGGAGGCAGGGCCTAATAGCAGGAAGTAGGCCACTGGCGTGTGCCTTGAAAGTGGATATTGGGATCCTGCCCCTTCTTCACCCCCGTTTCCTGGCCACCCTGAAGTGAGCAGCCTCCCTTACAACAGAATCCTGCCATGATGTTCGGTGTTGCCCCAGCCACAAAGCAACATGGCCAAGGAACCATTGACAGAAACCTCTGAAACCGTGAGCCAAAATAAATCTGGCCTCTCTTTAAATTAATTGTCTCAGATATTTTGTCACAGTAATAGACAGCTAACAAGCCCAAACACCATAAAAACAGTCACACTCATATAAAGTTTCATGTACATCAGTATTCACTACAGCACGGTTTATAGCAGCAGAAGACTGGAAAAATCTAAAAGTTTTGATTAGGTGCCCCCCGTAAAAAAATAGGGATTGGGGATTTAGCTCAAGTGGTAGAGCACTTCCCTAACAAGCCCAACGCCCTGAGTTCAATCCCCAGTGCCCCCCTAAAAAAGTTCTGATTAAGTAAATTTTGGTACATCCATAAAATACAGTGTCCCATATTAACAACAATAAGGCAGGCTCATACTGCTGGTTGATTGATATGGAAATATTTCCAAGCTAGATTAAGTGAAGAAAAATCTATAACACATGCCATATTTATGTGAAAAGCTAAAAGAAAGAACTTAGATACACACAATTTCATTTCCAAAGATTATTTCTGGAAGGCTGATCAGAAGACAGTAAAAGTAGCAGCCTTTGGGGAGGGGAACTGTGCAGCTGAAGCACAATGGTAAGAAGATTTAATTTACTTTTCATCTGTAGCATATTTCTAATTTTGTGTCATGCAGTGGTACTGCCCATGAGTCCCTGTCCATTCAGGCTGCTCTAACCAAACGCCGCAGACAGAGCGGCTCACGAAGAGTAGAAATGTGTTTCCCACAGTCCTGGAGGCTGGGAATTCCAAGGCCAGAGTATTGCCAGATCCTGGGTCTGGTGAGGCCCTGCTGCATGGTTTACAGACGACGCCTCTTGCTGTAAACTCACAGAGAGATGACAAAATAGCCACCTCCAATCTGACTCTGCACGGCGGAGAGCAGGAAGAGAGAAGGCAAGTCTGGACGTGTCTTTTTAGAAAGGCAATAATCCCATTAACGAGGGCTCTCTTGTTCTGTTGTAATCAGGTTTTTTGTTTTGTTTTGTTTTTGTTTTTGAGACAGGATCCTCTGTAAATTGGTAAATTGCCCAATCTGGAGTCTGGGACGGAACTTGGGATTGTCCTGTCTCAGCCTCTCAGAATGTTGGTATTACAGGCATGTGCCACCACACTTGGCCACAATTACCTCTTAAAGGTGCACCTCCTAATATCATCATGTTGAAGGTTAGGTTTCAGCATATGAATTTTGGAGGGACACAACTATTCAGATCATAGCACTTCCTAAAAATACTTTAAAGAAAGAAAGAAGTGTAGACATTGGTAGTAGTAGTGCAAGTGAGGAAAAATAAAAACAAACACAGGACAACTTAACCTGAGTGTTGGTTGTAAGGAGAGAGTTGATTTGCACAGACTTGGAGAAATTATATGGTGCTTGCCTTGTGATAGGATAGTAAGTGGCCATAGAGTAGGAAGGATAAAGGAGAAATTGCTGTTCTTCTTATTACATGTTTTATTACATGTTTAGTCCATGTTTGCAGTGCCTAGCGATTACATTCATCATGAGGAGTTGGTACATGGACATAACACAGCTTCATTTTTTTTTGTGTCCTCTTCCCTGCCCTTCCCTCCTGGCTGAATTATTTTCCAACCCTCCCTAACCCTCCCTCTATGTCTCTATTTTTTTCCTATTATCTATCTTTTATTTTGCTCTTTATATTTTGGATTTCTCATTAAGACAATCCATGCAATATTTAAGCTTCCTTGTCTGATTTATTTCACTTAACATTATGGTCTCAAGGTCCATCTGTTTTCCTAGAAATGATTCAGAATTTTCATTTTTTATGGCAGGGTAGTACTCCATTGTGTATAAATGTATTTTCTTTACCCATTCATCTGCTTCCAAGATTTAACTACTATGAATTGTGTTGCTATAAACACGGGTAGGCATGTATCACTGTACTATAATGTCTTTAACTCTTCTGGTCTTCGTGGCCACACACCTGTAATCCCAAGACTGGGGAGGCTGTGGTAGGAGGAGCACCAAGAGTTCCAGGCTAGCCTAGCCTACTTAGAAAGTTCAAGGCCAACCTGAACTACATAGCAAGACCCTGTCTCAAAACAAAAATGTCTTTAACTCATTCAGAAAAATTTCTAGGAGGGGAATAGCTGGGTCAGACGAAATTTCTTTAGTGTTTTGAGGAATCTCCACATTGATTTCCATAACGGTTGTACTAGTTTACATTCCCACCAACAGTGTAGAAGGTTCCTTTCCATTATCCCCACCTGCCAGCCCCACAGCCTCACCAACATTTGTTGTTATCTGATTCCTTGATGATGGCCATTCTTTCTGGAAGAAGATGTAATTTCAGAGTTGTTTTTATTTGTATTTCTCTAATGACCAGGATGTTGAACATTTTTTATGTATATATTGGCCATTTGTTTCGGTTCCCCATTTTTTTGATTGGGTCTTATTTTGTGGGGGGGTCCTGATTTTTTTCAGTTCTTTCTATATTCTAGATATTATCCTCTGTCCAAAGGAATAACTGGCAAAATTTTTGCCCATTCTGAAGATTGTCTTTTCCTTCACTATGTAAAAGCTTTTTAATTTGATATGCTCCCATTAGTGGGCTCTTGGTGTTATCTCTTGTGAGATTGGAGTTCTGCTTCAGAAAGTCCTTGCCTGTGCCTATGTCTTCAAGAATTTTACCCATTTTATCTTTCAGCACATTCAGTGTTTCTGTTTTAATATTTGGATCTTTGATTCATTTTAGTTTCAGTGTAGCACATAGTGAGTGAAGATTCAAGCTTCCACGTGTGGATGGCCAGTTTTCCTGACACTGTTTGTTAAGGAGTCTATCTTTCCTCCACTATAAATTTTCAGCCCCTTTGTCAAATATCTGGTAGCTGAATGTGCTTGGAGTTGACTCTGCATTCTCCATCCTATTCCACCAATCTACACCTCTGTTTTAGTTTTTGGTTTTTCTTTTGTTGCTACTGTGTTGTTTTTATCACTGTAGCTTTGTAGTATAACTTGAAGTCTGGGATGAGGATTCTTCTTGCCTTGCTCTTCCTGCCCAGACTTGTTTTTGTTATTCTAGGTCTCTTCTAGTTCCATGTGAATTTTAGGAATTTTTTTCTAGTTCTATGAAAGAAACTGTTGGTATTGGATTGGGATTCCATTAAACCTGTGTATCGCTTTTGGAAGTGTGGTCATTTTGACACTGGTTTGTCCTATCCAGGAACAGGGGATATCTTTCAATTTTATGATGTCCTCTTTGATCTTAAAGGAGAAATTGTTAAGGTTGCTAGGTAGACCATTTCCTGAGCCAGGAAAAAATAAGAGCATTAGAGTTAGCGAGGGGATCATTTCGAATTCAGTTCCAGTCTTCTGAGTTTAATCCAAATGGAAATGTTGAGTAGAAAGTTGTGTGTGCTTGAGATAAATTCTAAGTTTTTCTGTGTTAAAACGACTTTTGAGACCACTGACATAAATAAGCGAAGTGTGACGAGAAAGAGAACTTAGGCTAAGTCCGGAGGAATCCCTACATTTGGTGGGGGGTGTACTGGGGCTCGAACTCAGGGCCTCGTACTTGCTAGGCAAGCGCTCTACCACTGAGTTAAATCCCCAGTCCCAGAATCTCTACAGTTGAAGGTCCAATGAAGGTGAGGAGGGGACTTGACCAAGGATCCTCTTCAATATTTCAAACTTAAGTGATTTCAGTTGAGTAAAACTGCAGGTTTCCCTGAAGAAATGAATGAAAAGCTAAGTGGTGCTTCCAAAACCAAGCCGCTGGTACAGAGCTGAGTTTCCTTGGGCTCCTGGCTTGGATTTCACAACTGATGGTCCACTGCAGTCTTTCCGGGAGCGCTTGGAGGTGGCCCTCAGTCCAGCTCTATATGCTTCTCTGAGCGTCCACGACCAGCTAATTTCAGGTTGGACACAGCTCAGCGGAGCCGTGCTCCTGACTCCCCTCGGCCTCTCCACTTCCAAGTGAACCTGCAAACAGCCTCCAGCCATCTCCTAGAAACATACTTTTTATACTATTTAGGCCCAGTTCAAAATCTTAATTGATTCTTTACTGCAAACGTGAAAGTCTAAAATATTCTGTCTGTGACATTTATGTTCAGTGCCCATGCTTTGGCCATGCCCCTTTTCTTGCCTTAAATAATCAACTTTTAGTACCGGTCAAACCCCTGAGCATGGCTACAGCCAGAATCAACCTACTAATTTCCCACCGCTGTTTCTTTTTCACAAGGCTCTCTTTTCTCCCTGGAAAAAACTTCAGCAAATTTCAAATTCTACCCGTCCTTTAAGGTCAAGTTCGAATCCTAACTCTTTTGTGAGAACTTTCCCAATCATCTCTAGTCTGATCATTTCTCTGTGACATACCATAGCCTTTGTATTAATTTGGTTTACAGTCTGCAACATCTATCATCTTACTTAAGCCATATATATTTGGGGGTAAATGCTAGTTTCACATTCAAGACAAGACACCTGTCACATATCCTTTTCAGCTTTTGCACAAGGCAGTACCACCCCTTATTCCCTCTAAGACTTCAAACAGGTTGGGTCACCTAACCAAACATTTTTCACAAAGATGACTTACACATATACAAATATAACAGCATTTCCTCATACTTCCTAATCTCAGCAAATTACTCCATATTCTGGTCATAGCTCCTGATATAAAGGAATCGGTGCCAGTATTTGCTCAAAGAACCTGAATTTTATCAGTCTTACTATGACATCCCTTTGGGAAGAAGAAAAGAGCTTTTTTACCTCAAGATGTGTAAGTTACTTCCTAACTGGCAGTTTGAGATTGCTCATGTCCTCCCGAGTGACTGCCACAGCCTGTTCGGCTCCACCATGGGGTATTAATTTGCTGCAGGACCCACTGAATTTAGATACTTGTTTTAAATGTTTTAGTAATGGGTATTCAGCATTTGCAAATAGGAAAGCAAGTTGTTTTAGCTCTGGCCACTACAACAAAAATACCATACACTGGGTGGCAGGGACCACAGAAATTAATTTCTTACAGTTAGGAAGGAAAAGTCCTAGTCAGGATGATGGATCTGATGTCTGGTGGGAACCCTGCTCCTGCTTTGCATCTGGCCATCTTTTAGTTACATCCTCTTGTGGCAGGCAGCGGAGAGAAAGAGAGAGCTCTCTCCCATCTTTTCAGAAGGCACTAATCCCATTCATGAGTCTCCACCACCTAATCTTTTTTTTTTTTTTTTTTTTTTTTTTTGGTCATTGTTGTTTCTTTGAGACAGAATCTGGCTATGTAGTTCAGGCTGGCCTTGAATTCCTGGCGATCCTCCTGCCCCACCCTCCTGAGTGCCAGGATGACCCACATGGGCCACCACACCCAGCTGCACCCTGATAAACTTCTCACCTCCCAAAAGGACAGTCTTTTAATACCATCATCACACTGGGGATTAGGGTTTCAACATAGGAATCTGGGGGCAAGGACACATGGCACAGGTTCCCTTGAACTGTTTTTAAACCCAGGAATAAGCTAGGTAGAGTCAGTGTGAAATCTCAAGGGATCAGCTCACCGGATTTTCACACCCTGCAGACCCTTTCTTCAACCACTCAGATAGCTAAAGAATATCTTCAAGGCCCCTGGAAGGCTCCCTCCTGCCCTCTGCCAGTGGGAGCTGCTGCCCGGGGGACCATACCGCTCCATCTTCTGTCATAGTGGACCTGATCTGTGAGCGTCCTATGGAGTCAGCCAGCTGTTTTCATGCTCTGTGTCTCTTGTATATTTCAGCAATTTGTGGTTTTATCATTGTTGTGAGTCACTTTGATAAATTCTATACTTATGTATTTATTTTTTGCAGTACTGGAGATCAAACCCAGGGGTATTCTACCACTGAGCTACATCCCTAGCCCTTTTTATTTCTTTTATTTTTTATTTATTTTTAATAAGAAATGTTCTTGATTGTTTGTTTGTTTGACTGTTTTTTTAGACAGGGTCATGCTATGTAGTTCAGGCTAGCCACGAATTCACAACGATCCTCCTGCCTCAGCTTCCCAAGTGCTGGGAACACAGGCATGCACCACCACATCTGGCTTAACCCTTTTTATTTTTTGAGACAGAGTCTTTCTAAATTGCCCAGAGAGGAAAAATAAATAAATTGCCCAGAGAGCACTTGAATTTACAATCCTCCAGCCTCAGCCTCCCTTAGTGCTGGGAGTATAGACATGCACTACCACACTTGGCTATGTAATAAATATTTTGGTATTTCCTTTGCATTTGCAACATTTACCTAAATTTTATATACATTTAAATGAATTTGTAAATTTAAAATTAGCCATTGTACAGCTAGGGATGTACCTTGGTGGAAAGTACTTGCCTAGCAGGCATGAAGCCCTGGATTCAATCCCCTCCTCCCAAAAAACACTTTTCCCCCATTCTAACCCCAAGTAATAGCAACGAGTCAGATAGCTCACCTACATCGATTTTGAAAAGTGACATCTGGGACATTTTTGGAATAACGTCACCAATGGTTTCACCTGAATGACCTGTGGAGAAAGTTAAGAATATCACCTTGGTCTTTCATGTTCATTTACAAAATGTTGATGAGTTGCAAGCATAGGTTATCTGTAGATCTCATCCTAACTATCGACCAATTAGTGAACACCAGGTAAGTTAAAATATATAACCCAACCTCTCACTCCCACTGGATATTTATGGCCAGGTTAATATATCTCTTATATGCTGAGCACCACAGAAAAATCACTAAAAATCTAAGCATCACAAGTTCACTGCTTTGGGGGTTTTTTGTTTCATTTTGTTTGTTTTTTGAGATGGGGTCTCACTACATAGCCCAGGTTGGCCTAGAATTTTGGGCGATCCTGCCTTGGCCTCCACGTCGGCCTCACTTCATTTTATTGTAGTGACAGGCCATCCCCAAATGTCAATGCCGTGACACACTAATGCTGCTTTGTGCTTCATCACTCACCTCTCACGGGCCAGGTGCAGGTCCCATCCATGTGTTCTTTATTCTAGGACATGTGAGGAATGAAGTCTGGACTGGAGACATGCTTGTGTCTGGGTAGAAGGAAAAGAGATGTGATAGTTCTTGGAGTCTTTGCTTGTGTGTGACGCACACTCCTTTGGCTAAGCAAGTCATGTGACCAAATCTATAGCAAAAAGGAATTCTGAAAGGTGTTGAATGATAATTCAGTCTGCCTCATACAACATGGCTATTATAGCCTCTAACAATCACAGTAACTCCCGGAGCGTGTATCAAAGGAGAGTCTGCCTCTGTGTTCATCCGAAAGTCTGGGGGACTGGTTCCTTCATGCTGATATTACCTGTCCCAAAAATATTTATTTACAAAAAATACAGCAGGGAGCAGGCCCGATTTGGTGCATAGGTCTTAGTTAACCAACCCTTAGCATAAGAGAATACACAGAGGACTGATAACAAGACAACCTTCAAGTGACAACTTTTTAGGCCTTCTATGGCTCTTAGGCAATGAATGTAGGAAGGAGAGCGTTATTTAAAGGAGGAGGGTGGTTTTGCTTCAGTGTTGTGGCCCCATCAAGAACACCGCCCAGTGCATGGTTTTTTGAGAAGAAATAGCTTTTTTACCGTGCGTTTTGCAATGAGAAATTTCCACCCTGAATCTAGGCCGACAGAGCGGCTGATCTGATCAGTAAACTGAAGATACTTGAGCATGCACAGCATAGCTCTGCCCCCACCTCTTTTGGTGTCCCCTTACCAAGACCACACAATCCCTGTTGTGCCCTCAGGCCTGCATAGCACCCCTCTGAGAGAGCCCCGGTCCCATCCCAGATTCCCTAGCACTAGATTAAAAAGGCTGTCAGGCTTGAGATTTAATATCCATTTCTCTTCAAATTATTCACAAACTAGGTAGGGAAAAGGGACACTCACTGAGCACCAACTCAAAGACCGCAACACATAAAACAAAACTCTTAATTTAGGGCTTTCATTTGAAAGAGACAAATGAAATAGTACAAATCCTCCTGGGGACTAACTAAGATACAGGGATGATCAGAGGTGGCCTGAGTCTCCCTAAAACTGCAACCCTCTGCTGATCTGCCTCGATTCCACACTGAACTGAAGTGAGTAACTCTTTCAGCTATACACTTCACAAAGGAAAAATGAAGCTCTCTCTGGAAGAAAATTATATCATCTGGAGACTCTATTATAGCTTTTTTTATTACAGTCTGGCAAATAACAAAAAATGGTTTTTCAAAGAAACAAGATGAAATAACCAATAACAAAAATAGACAATAGAAGCAGAACAACAGATAACTCAGATAATGGAGTGGATAGACAAGGTCTTTAAGGTAACTAGAAGAGTGTACAGAAGTAAATGGGTACAAAATGGATAAAAAAATAAAGAATTTCATATAAAATTGAATTTACAGATAGAATTTATAAAAAGAAACATTCTTAGACGGAAAACACAATGACCAAAATTAAGAATTTATGAAAACAATTGAATAGATAACTGGACATAGCAAAAGATAGAAATAATGAGTATAAGGACCTCATACAAGGTCTTACATTGTTTGCCAGTAGAAAAGTACTGAAACTGAAACTTAGTAAGAAAAACACCTGACCCGGCCATGGTGGTGTGCGCCTGTAAACCCAGCAGTCGGGAGGCAGGAGGATTGTCACGGGTTCAAGGCCAGCCTGGGCTACACAGTGAGACCCTGTCTCATAAAGCCAAAAAAAAAAACCCCAAAAAACAAAAAACAAAAAAAACACAGAACTTGCCATAAGACACCACTTGTGAGATACAGTAAAATGTGTCACAAATGAAAATTGGAGTCCCAAATGGAAAGGAAAGAGAAAACAGGACAGAAACCATATTTGAAAAGATAACATATGAGAATAACAGACATTAAACTACAAATCCAAGAAGCTCAGCAAACCCCAAGTAAAATGAATACAAAGAAATTCATATTCCATTACATTTAATTCAGACTACTATAAGCCAAACACAGAAAAATTCTTTTTTTTTTTTGTGCTAGGGATCAAACTCAGGGCCTCGTGCTCGCAAGGCAAGCACTCTAACCACTGAGCTAAATCCCCAGCCCCAGAAAAATTCTTAAAACCAGTTAAAGTAAGAAATATATTCTTTTTTTTTAATTTTTTTTTTTTTTTGTGGTGCCGGGGATCGAACTCAGGCCCTTGTGCTTGTACTCTAATCACTGAGCTAAATCCCCAGCCCCAGAAATATATTTTGAAGAACCTATAATTTTGAATGACAGCTGATTTTTTTGAAAAAATACACACAATAAAATAATGAAAAATCATCTTTACACTAGAAAAAGAGAAATAAAACAACTTAACCATGTAATACCCAATACCCATCAAAGATACCCTTCAGAAACGAAGGCAAAAGAAAAATCATTTTCAGGTAAACAAAAGCTGGGACTTAATGCCCTCAGACATGTCCTCAATGAAATACCACAGGGACTTCTTGAAATTGAAGGAAAAGGAGCCCTGAAAGAAGCAGAGACTTCCCCAAAGCATCAAAGAGCACCAAGAAGGGTAAACGCAGGAACCAAGAAATGCTTGGTGGTTTGAGTCAGTAATAATACTGTCTGCTGTTCCCATAACATCTATAGGCATGCAATCTAGGACAACAACAGTATGAAGCACAGACCAGTGAGAGTTAAACTGTTGTAAGGTTTTACATTGTTCGTCAGTAGTAAAATTTCTAATTCAAAGTGTGTCAGTCATAAAGTTGCATCCCGTGACCTCTCTCACAAAAGATATAAGATTATTTAAATTGAAAGTTGATAGAGGACAAAAACAGAATAATGGGACATAGGTGACAGTTGTGGTTATTTCACAGGAAGGATTAACTGGGAATTGGGCACAAGGTGCCTGATGATATGCTGTAAATGTCATATATTTTTTATAGTTTTACTTTTTTTTTTTTCTTTTGGTACCGGGAATCAAACTCAGAGCCTCATGCTTGCAAGGCAAACACTCTAACCACTGAGCTAAATCCCCAGCCCTTAAATGTCATATATTTTTATCTGAATGGTGGTTATGGGGGTGAATTTACATTATAAATGTATGTGCATATTTTATATGTAATATATGATTCATTTTATTGTAATATGTAACTTATTATATATAATAAAGGAATGTATTATACAGTGGTATCTCAGTTCACAAACTCTTTTGTTTGCAAACAATTTGGTTCACAAACAGAAGCATTTGGCAAAATTCTGTTTTTGTTTGCAAACTCTGCATCAGGTGACAAACACAACTGTGGCCATCTTTTCCACACAAACACAAACGTAGCCATCTTTCCTGGAATCATAGAATGAATTAACTTTGTGAACCAATGTAGCACTGTATATAGTGAGGTAATTTTTTTTATAGTGAGGTAATTTAAAATAAGTATAGATAAACATCAAATATATGAACACATAATAATATACAATAATTTTAACTTCTAAAAATATTATGTAAAACTATAATATACTGTATTAGTTACTTTTTTAGAGTCAGTGGTTTGCAAGAGCACAGAATTTAATACAGGACAAGTCCAAGTTACAACATTCACACACACAAGCCAAATGTAGGAAGAGTGCAGAACACCTACCTGTGCACTAGAGACCTGAAGATCCGATCAAGGGCTGGGAGCCCGCAGCACTGTCCCATGCACATCTGTGTCTGCACTAAAAGGCCAAATAAATCTATGCTGGAAGCAGGATACGATGCTCACAGCAGAGATGAAGACCAGAGCTCCTCTGAAGCAAACAGTAGCCATCCTTGTCGACAGCAAGGCCCCGACAAGGGGCCTTGTTCTTGTCCTTCTGCAAGAACAGCCAAGTCCCCTTCAGGAGAACCAGCGGCAGCCGAGCTTCTCCTGGGAAACAGCCCGCCCCCATCTTCTATTCCCGTTCCCCTTCATGTTGTGTTAGCAATGACCTTCAGGTGACCCTCTGCACCCAGAACTCACCAGCTCAGTCCAGCTGGGCGTTCCTGCTCAAGTGGACCGTATCAGTCCACCACATATACATATTTACATATAAATTCATTGAGATTTTTCTCTTAAAGTTTGTGTGCTTTATAAGTTAAACCTCAATAAAACCCCCCCAAAATGAGAAAAATATGAAAAATATTGTATCCATAGAACAGGAGTGGGACATTGAAAACGAAGCAGATTGGAGGAAAAGAAAGAGCTCTTTCAAAGTAAAAATATGATGATTATAAATATAAATAAATAACAGAAATGGAAAAACAATAATAGAGCTGAAAGATTATGTTTAAGATATCTCTCTGAACGTGGAAAAATACATATGACCCTCCAGAGAAAAGAGGAGCAAAATCAGGGGCTGGGGATTTAGCTCAGCGGTAGAGCGCTAGCCTAGCAGGCACAAGGCCCTGAGTTCGATCCCCGGCACCCAAAGAAAAAAAAAAAAGAATAGCAAAATCAGATGTCCAATGTGGAAGTCAATATCTGGGTCATAAAAGTCCCGGAAATGTAGACCAATGAAAAAGGAAGAAAGAAATTTTTTTTTTTTTTTTTTTTTGTACCAGGGATCGAACTCAGGGCCTCATGCTTGCAAGGCAAACACTCTAACCACTAAGCTAAATCCCTGGCCGTAGAAATTATTGAATAAATAGTTCAATCAATTTTCCCAGACTCAAAGAATATGTTCCTCCAATGAAAAATTCCACTGCGTGTCCAGGAGTTTGACTGAAAGAGAACAACATTAAAGAATATCAGGGTGTCATTTCAGGACATCAGATAGAAGAAAATATCCCAAGAATTTTTAGAAAGAAAAAGTAGGTCACGGGCTGAGGATTTAGCTCAGTGATTAGAGTGCTTGCCTGGCAAGCACAAGGGCCTGAGTTCGATCCCCAGCACCGGGAAAAAAAAAAAAAAAAAAAAAAAAAGTAGGTCACATACAAAGGGGCCAGGAATTGGAATGGAATCCAACTTCCCAACAAAACACTGATAGCTACGAGAGCAAGAAGCTGAGAAAGCCTGGGACCTAGGGGCACAGGAGGGGCAAGGGGCGCGCAGGACTGCCGGGGAGAAAAGGCCACACTCCCCGAGACCCAATGAACACACAGTCCTGACCAAGCGGGTTGGTCGGAGTGCACCTCGTGGCACACACCATGCTGATGGAGATGAGCTGAGAAACATGGCACTGAGTGGGCTTTCTAAGAACTGCTATTTTTAGCTGATGACTCACCTTACAATAGCTCATAAAAATGAAAGCAGCAGAAAGAATAAGGCAATTAATGAAATCCCAGTAAGAAACAGTAAGTTGGTTTTATCCAGGTGTAATGGTGAGCACCTGAATCCCAGCACTTGGGAGGCTGAGGCGGGAGGATCACCATGAGGTGAAGCCAGCCTGGGCTACATAGTGAGTTCAAGACCCTGAACTAATAGTATACATAGCAAGACTACATAGCAAGACCCTGTCTCAACCAGAAAAGTACGTAGCAAGCCTGAACTACATAGCAAGCAAGACCCTGTCTCGACCAGAAAAAAAGAAAAGCATATTGAGAAGATAAAGTGAAAGAAAATGAGGCATAAGAGGTAAAATTGCCACCTCATGTGGCGGCTTCTGCCGGAGATGGGTTACAGGGCAGCAGCCAATCATCAGCAAGGAGAACTGAATAACGCTGTCTGATTGGCTACTTGCATACTTCCCGTCCCCCCCCCCCGCCAATTGTGGGGGTTTCTGTGAACAATTACTGGGTTCCAGGAAAAATTCACCAACGACTGAGGCCACAAACTGAGCCACAACTTCGCGGGGGTGTACTGTATGAAAGAAGTTACCTTGGACAGCAGGAAGGGAGTGGAACTAGGGGACACATTTTTTGCAGTGAGACTTTGTGTGCTATGTTTTTTCCTATTACTTTGAAAATTTTCACATCTATATAAAAGTTGAAGAATAACACAGTGACTACCCCTGCATCCTGAACCTGAATTCACATAAGTTTTATCTCAGCCTCTTTTCTTTATGAACTATTTGAAGAATTGAGAATATCACAATGCTTCATTCAAAAATACTCCAGCGAATGTCTGGAGAACAGAGACGTGGCCCTCCGTAGCTGAACACACCACTGCATCAGAGGGAATCCACAATAATCCCTTACGATCATTTGATGTAGATAGAGTCCACAACCAAATTTCCTCAGTGAGCTCCTATTTGGGCTGTTGTATATTTTTTCACCATCCAAATTTAAGTAAGTTTCATATTGCATTTGGTTGTTTTGTTGCTTTGGACTTTTTGGGGAGGGGTTGCTGAGGACTGAACCCTTTGTACTGAGCCATATCCCCAGCTCTTTGTAAAATTTTTTATATTGAGGCAGGGTCTTGCCAAACTGCTAAATCACCCTGCCTCAGCCCCTCAGAATGCTGGGAACATAGGTACGTGCCACCACTCCTGGCCTGAACTTTGAAAACACAAAATAATCCCTGATCTATCAGGTCTTTTTTTGACTTATAAATTGGCTTTTATTTTTTTTCTCAGTACATGATACTGGCTTTTTTAAAGGCAGGAGACTACTCCTGAAGAATGGTGCACATGCTGCATGTTTCTTCATGTTTAGATTTAGGTTTTTATTCCTAGATGCACATATTACTTTAGGAAATAAAGTGGGTTTCTTGTTTGTTTTGCAGTAACTGGGAATTGAACTCTGAGTTACTGCAGAACAAACAAATAAGCGAACAAACAGTCTTCACACTGAGCTACGTCTGCAGCCCAGATCTGACGTCAGAAATGAGATACAAAAGATGGCGGCCCTTGGCCGGGTGGCCTCCGCTTGCTTGCTTGCTCAGTGGCTCACTTCGCATTCAGCACAGTGTGCTTCTTTTCTGTTTCTTTTCTTACTTTAATTGGCCTGCACTATTTCTACAGAGTGTACTTCTTTTTCCTTCTTTTCCTACATTTTATACCTTTAATAAATGTATTCACACTACCTAGTTTTCTGTCTAATTCTTTGTTCAGGACAACAAGAGCCTAGAAAGGATCCCTGGGAAGAGCCCCACCCTGCAACCCTGGTAACAACAGGGTCTCTCCAAGTCACTAGGTTGCCCAGGCTGGGCTTGAACTTGTCATCTTCCTGCCTCAGCCTTCGAGAGTGCTATGATTACAGGCATGCACCACTACGCCTGGCTTAAAAACTGCCTACAGTATTTGTGTTAATCTTCTGTTGCTGTGACATAAAACCTGAGATAATTTAGTAGAATGAAAGGTTTATGTTGGCTCACAGTTTAAGCCCATGGTCACTCGGTCTTGTTGCCTTGGTTTGTGGCAGCATGGTACAGCATTGTACAGCATGGCAGGAGCACTGGATGCAGACATCCCTTCACCCCATGGCAAGCAGGAACCAAAAAGAGAGAAACCGGAAAGGGCAGGGCCCCAATACCACTTCGAAGCCATGCCTCCAATGACCTAACTCCTTTTCACTAGGCCCCTCCTCTTAAAGGTTCCATGACCTCTCAATAGCAGGACAGGCAGGATCCAAGCCTTTGGGCAATATTCAAGATCCAAACTACGGCAGTGTTTGTTGCCATTTATTAAAAAGAAGCCTCCTTTCCTCCCAGGTCTCCTTGTGCTGGAGTTGGTACCGTCCTGTGCTAATTGGGTTGGCATGTGCTTCCTAACTGGCTTCTCACATCATCACTCCAGGAAGCAGGCTAAACACCTTTTCTTAGAGAGGCATACATTTCCGCAGCTTTTCATTTTAAATGTATTCCCAGCAGGGATATTCGTCCCCCCTCACCTACCCAAGAAATCCTGTTACTGAAAATTCCTGTGTCAGTTATCTCACCCACAAATGGAAGTTGTTTCGGCACGAATCCCCGGGGAGCAGAATAGATTTGATCCTCCTCCGTGATAAGTGAGATCTGACGACAGCGCTGCGCACAGACCTGGGTTCCGGGCCTGGATCTGCCACCGATACTCGGGGTGACCTTGAGCAGGCCCCAACCTCGCTCGGCTCCAGTGTGCTTATCTATAAAAAGGAAGGACTAGAACAAACTGATAATGAAAGGAAACTTTCAAAGCGTAATTCTGAAAGCAGCTGAAAAGAAGGTTAGAGTTCAAGGGCGGATGGCTGCAGATGTCCCCTGCACCTGTCCCCTGTACCTGTCCTTCTGAATCTGCCTTGCAGCTGGACACGGCCACCCCAGACAAATGGGTAAGTCCTCGACTGGGATGGGGTGAGGGCCAGGGGCTGGCAAGGAGAATAAGGGACCATGGCACCAACACCAGAGGTGAGCTGGTGACAGAAACTCTACATCCAGCGGCCAAGTAGGTGATACTAAACTGCATGCCATGAAAATATCCCACTAACAAGACTAATGCTACAAGCAAAAGAAACCTCGAAGTCGTCCTATATTGGTGGTGGTAGGGCTCGACAAATATTTAATATTTTAAAACTCAAGGTTCAAGACTAATGGTAATAGTAAATTGGTTACCTTTATTACTCATAGTAGTTCCTTAAAATTATGGCAAATACTTTGTAATTTCTCTCTCAAAACCTGATACATGAAATAGGTATCTTTTTGTTATTGTTGTTGTTCTTTGAGACAGGGTCTTACTATATATATAGCCCAGGCTGTCCTCAAACGGGTAGCAATCCTCCTACTTCAGCCTCCCGAGTGCTGGGATTACAGGTGTGTGCCACCACACCTGGCTTGAGTATCTGTTTTTATACCTGAGTTTTATAACCATAATACTGTGAGGTAGCTCTTCAACTTTAGGCAAATCTCATAGCCGCCCCAGGACTTTCTCATCTATGAAAAGGTTGGAAGTAGGGTGTGATAGATTGAGATCTCTCTAAAATTCTTTACTGCTCAAAAATTCATTAGGCTGATTCTTGAAACTTGGGGGGAAGCAAGAGACTACATAATTTTTTTAGGCATAATTTGTTCTATCATCATATCAAATAAGTTATCACATACTTAATTAGGGTGTTTCTCCTGTTCCTTTACTTACAGGACCTGCTGCCTAATTGCTTTTCCTCCTTTAAATGGGTATTAAGAAAACATCAGCTTTTTTTCTTTCTTGGCTTACAGCCATGGTTACTTGTCCCAGAGTTTTCAGAGCCTGTGAACAATGATCTGGCTTAATTTACATTTACCCTGCAGCTAATAACATAAATTGCTCCTGACTCAGATTGCTTACACTTCCCGTGGCCACGATCTCCCTCTATAAAACAGTCTTGCCCAACAGCATGACCAACACTACCTTAAATTTACACAGAAATTTTCACTAGAATGTCTGCCATGTTTTTACACCAGGGATCAATACAGGCTTCACTTTGGGTAAAGAAAGACCAATGGAGGGTCTTTAAAACAGTTTTCTCATCTGTTCTTGGATCCTAAAGTCTTTGTCAAATTCTCCCCTCCCTCCTCCCGCCATTTAGAATCTGGAGAGAATAGATAAGGAAGGAACTCGGGACTCTGAGGGTCTTCTCAGGCACAGGGACACCAGGGCCTCTGGTCCTAGAGCCAGGTCCTGAGTCTTGGTCCTGCGTCTTTGTCCTGCATCCCGGTCCTGGATCTGAGCCCTGGGCCCTGGGCCCTGGTTGTAGTCCTGGGTTGTGGTCCTGGTCTTGGGTCTTCATCCTGGGTCCTGGTCCTGGATCCTAGGTCCAGAGTCCTATGTCTTGGTCCTGGTCTTGGGTCTTCATCCTGGGTCCTGGTCCTGGATCCTAGGTCCAGAGTCCTATGTCTTGGTTCTGATCCTGGGTGTTCTTCCTGGGTTCTCCTGGGTCCTGGGACCTGGTTCTAGTTGTGATCCTGAGTCCTGGGTTCTGGACCTAAATCCGGGGTCCTGGGTCCAAACTGTCCCAGGTTTGGGTTAAGAGGGTTAAGAGGGAGGGAAGAGAGGGAGATTACATTTTGTTTTGTTTTGTTCTTATTATTTCTGAGATAAGGTCTCACTATGCAGTTCAGGTTGGCCTTGAACTCGGTGATCTGCTGACCTCAACATCAGAATGTTAGAATTATGGGTGTGCACCACCATAATTGACGTAGTGCCTTTAGGTTTTAAAAATTTTAAGAATTTCATCAGTCGGGCTGAGGATTTAGCTCAGTGGTTAGAGTGCTTGCCTCACAGGCACAAGGCCCTGAGTTTGATTCCTGACACCAAAAACAAACAAACAAACAAATTAAAGAAATACATCAATCAGTCACAGTGAATGGGCCTTTGGGATCCTGATTCAAACAACTTGTTTAAAAATTGTAAAATAACCAAAGATATAAAGCACTGACTATATAGATTTTGGTGTATTTTGAGGAGACATGTTCATATTAAGGTTTATATTTTTTGTGAAAAGTTCTTATCTGTTAAGAATTCTAGCTCAGTGGTAGAGCACTTGCCTAGCAAGCACAAGGCCCTGAGTTCGATGCCCAGCACCTCCCCAAAAAAGAGAATTCTAGCCAGGTGTGGTGGTGTACATCTGTAAACCCAGCACTTAAGGCTGAGACAGGAGAATCACTGTGAGTTCCAGACCAGTCTGGGCTACATAGAAGTTCAAGACCAGCCTGAACTACATACAAGACTCTGTCTCTAAAACAAAACAAACAAAAAATAAGGATTCTAAGTGAAATGATGTCTCATTTGCCTCAAAATCATCACAGTAGGGAATGGGGGGGATTTAGTGGAATAAGCGTGGCCCCAACTAGTAAGGGTTGAACCGAGGGATGAGTATAGGGAATCATGACGTAGTCTCTGTATATTGGTGTGAAAGTCGCATAATTTTTAAATGACAACCAGGTAAAACAAATTCTGACCTAATAGAACCAAAGAGAGGAAGGAGAAACTGGATTTTCTGTGTATTTCATTTTTCGTTAGGAAACTCCTCAGGTATGTTAGATGGAAACAAATTCTTACATTTTAGGATAAGTGAAAGGGATGGGAAATGGAAGAAGGAAGAAGCCTAACGCACTTATTTTCCTGAATGTTGCTAATATTGCCACATCTTTGAATAACGTTTCACAGTTTCAAAGCACTTCATGTCTCATTTGCTTGTGAAAGAAGCCCGGAAAGAAGTCAGATATCTATCCGACATCTGATGAAGTCTCGGTTATGTCATCTTTGCATTTATCTTTTAAAACAACTTAAACATCTGAAAATCTTCATTAGTCTTTAGTTTATGCTGAAGGATTCACTTCCTGTTCTAGCTTTGCCTGGAAAACTCTGCCTGGATGTCTACTTACAATGTTAGAATTCTTCAATGTCCTCTATCATCTTTTGGAGCTATCGTATTTTCCCTCTTAGTTTCTATTTGGGGGAATGTATGGGGAGAGGGAAGCCCTTTTTTATTTCCTTTGAGTCCACCCAGCTGTTTTACTTTGTGTTTGCTTATTTCCCATGCTTCTAGTCGAGTGTGAAGCCGGCAGAAGTGTTCTGTTCTTTTTAATACTTTATCAGCATTTCCTTTATTAGCCGCATTATCCTTTATCTCCTTCCTAGGAAAGCTTTTAAAGTACAAATTGATGAAGCCATGTCTTTTGTTATTTAAATATTGTGCCCTCAACATTTGCAAGTACCTTATAAAAAGATTTAAACACAATATCCTACCTTAATGATCACAAACCAGATTTTTAAAAATCTGATTTCCCTTTTCACTTGTTTTGACCTCAGGTTCTGCCCTCTAAGGCAGCACAGGAAACTACCAGAGGTCCTGATACTAAGAATGCCCAACGCATTACAGACTTTCACAAGATCAGCAGCAGGCAACGTCTTATCTTGTAAGTAGAAAACATTCTTAGCGGACCAAAGATCTGGGGGTGCTTTGTGCGTCTCTATGGTGTTGGACACTGCCACTTACAAGTGCCAGGAACGTAGAGTTGCCCCAGATAGTCCTGCGAGGGGGAGAGGAGGGTGTCACCCCTGGGTGGGGGCTCCCCTGAGCTCCAACAGGGGTTACTGGATGACTCTGCAATATTAAATATAGCTCCATGAATCACTGCAAGATTCCAGCCTGAAATCTGGTGTCAGGAGTTAACAATTTGTTCCCTCTTGCTTGCTTGTGAATAAGGAAGAATCAATTAAAGAAATTTTGGTCTGAATCAGGAATCCCAGGTGCTTTATCTCCTCCCTTCCGGGTCACACTCTGCATTTGGCATGTTGTTCCTCACGGTTGTCTTTGTGCGTGTGACTCTTGGAGCCAAGTTGTCGCCCCTGTAAGTGGGAAGACATCTCCCCGCACCCTCTGAGTCATGCTGAGGGGACACAACAGCTGATAAACTCCAGTGACCTCAGCAGGACAGCCGGCTGTGTGCCTGGGGACACCCACGTGGCCCTGTGGGCTGAGGGGGACAGTGTAACCCAGGGTCAGCGGGCTGGCAGAGGGCTCAGGCCTGGTTGGCATTTACCAAGTCGAAATTTCCTTTTATTACCTCTCTGCCACGATTCTGATTACCTTGCTTGTACCTGTGCATAGCTTTCTTTATAATTTCAAAACAGTTCAAGGTGTAAAACTCATTTATCGCCCAGCAAGTAGAAGGGATGCTGGGGAATCTGCTGTCCAAACCTCAGCTCCTTTAATCGTCAGCAACTGTGTCAGCGAGATAGCGCTGGCTCCAGTTGGCAAAAAAGAAAAGCAGGGCCCCGAAGAGTTTAGGAAGCTTACTGTTCATCCAGCCTTTCTGAAAACACATGTCCTCCAGAAAAGAAATAAGAAAAGAGCCAGATGTGGTGGCACAGGCCTCCAATCCCAGCACCTGGCGGCCGAGGCCGGAGGACTGGTGTGAGTCAGAGGCCGGCCTGGCTACCCAGCAGGTTCAAAGTCAGCCTGGACTGCACAGCTAGATCCTGTCCCCAAAAACCAAACCAAACCAAAACAAACAGAAACTCGTTTGGGGTAAAGTAAGAGAGAGCTTGTGCTTGCTCACTGGGTGAGCGGGAGTGAGCACAGAAGTGCTGATAGGTATGTCAGTTTGTCCTCCAAAAACTTCGTTCCATTGAGCATTTCCACCAATAGGAAGGGGTTTTCTTCATGTCTTTGCTGACTAGCTGGCTTTTATTTTTCTTAGCGTTATTCATCTGATGGGAGGAAAGTAAGTTTGGGTTTGTTTTTTGTTTGTTTGTTTGTTTTTGCCTTTTTCTGTCCACCAGTGAAGTTGAACTTTTTCCTCAACCACGTTAGCCAGAAATGTTGACATCTCATAGGGTCTGTTCAGTCAGTTCGTCTCTAGAGCTTCTGTTTTTAATGTCTTATTTAATAAGACCGTCCTTGTGCGTATTGTCCTCTGTTTTCTCTTGGTGCTCTTATTGCTTTGTTCAGAATTCTAATTCATTTTATTTTTATTTTTGGCATAAGGAGACTGTCTATTCTGTACTATCCCCAGCTAGATAGCCAACTGTCGCCAAACCACATACTGAATTTATTTTACCCCAATGTTGAACATTATCTAATTGATACATAAGGTTTAAAAATTTTTTTATTAGTACATATTTGCAATAGACACCCAAGTCTGTTACTGGACAACTCTAGCACATTACATAAGAGTCCATTTTGAGCCCTCGTAAGGTCATTTCTGCCTTGTGATTCTTTTCAAAATATCTTGGCAATGTTTAGCATTTACTCTGCCAGATGAACTTTTAAATTAATTAAAAAATATCCTGACTGTTAAGATTTCTCCACTTGTAGGATTCTCGTTGCCTCTATCTGTAAATTTGGTGACAAGTCACAAAGCTATGGTAGATAGCGAATGGTTGGAAGACAGGCGACCTTTCCGTTTGGCAAGGTAATCTGAGGAATTTTTCATTTCTTTCTCTTTAAACTGGAATTAATAATAGTACCTGTGTCGTGAGGATGTTTTGAGAATTAAATGTGATAATGCATATAAAGTGGGTAGCACGTGCCTGTCATGTAGTAAACGCTCAGTAAATGCAGGCGTCCTACCCAAGCGCAGGTTCACTGTGTCATGTGCTCGGAATGTCTGTCAGGGATGTAGCCGTTTTCCTCCTGTAATGCCAGAACACTTGTGGGAATTTTAGTATTTTTTAGCTTTTGTTTCTGTTGGGAATGAGCTTTTTTTCCTTTTAAGAATATTTCTAATTGGCTCCTATTAGTATATAAAATATTACTTTTGCTGACACAGGAGCCCTTTTCCTCCCGGTGTGGGTATTTATCTAGCAGCTGATTCCTGATGAACTCTGTTTCCGTCGGGTGTTCAGCTTATTCTTTCAGATTTCAAGGTTAGCGACACTGTCAACCAAATAATCCCTTCTCTCTCTTCACTGTTTTTCTTTTTTTCTTTTTTTGCATTGATTGGCGCCTCCAAAATAATTTTAAATAATGCCAATGCAAAAGGAGATCTGTATGTTCTTATGAATTGTAGGGGGAAATTTTTTATCCTAACTCTAAAAAGCAGTACATTCTACATTTAGAACAGAAGCAAATGGGAAATCAATAAACATTATAAAGGGTTTGGGCTTTAAAAAAGAAACCTCTGAAGTTATGCTCCACATCAGAATAGATTCAATGAGGGAGAGAGTGGAGAGGAGATAGAAAGGGGGAGGGGAGGAGATAGGAAGGAGAGAGGGAAAGAGACACAGAGAGAGAAACCATAAATAGCATGTGACCACAATTCATCAGATAAAGATTGAAGCTGTACTTAGTAGATTCAGCTAAAATAAGAACATTCTGTATAATCACACATATCAGTATATTCATTAAAGATTTAGAATTAATTTTTATAAAAATTAATACAGAGTCACTGAAAAAAATCCCCCTTCCATGTTCTTCATTTCATTTCCCAGAGGTTAAAAGTATCAGCCTGGTAACTATTCAAGTAAAGTTACTGCTTCCCAAACCAGTCTTTAAAAGATGGCATCAGCCAGGAATGGGGGTGCACGCCTGTGATCCCAGCACATGGGAGGCTGAGGCAGGAGGATCACCCAGAATTCGAGGTCAACCTGGGCTACATACTGAGTTCAAGGTCAGTCTGAACTATATAGCAAGACCCTGTGTCAAAAAAATAAAAAATAAAAAAGATGGCAATTAAACTCACTCTGCATTTTAATACTCACAATGTCTACCATCAGCTGAAAAATTCTAGACATGGAAGGAACCAGAAAGATATGAACTACAGCCAGGAGAAAACCAGTCAATAGAAAGAGATCAAGAAATGATGGTCTAGATTCAATATGTATATGTACGCATACCCCACAATAGATGTATTTATTATGTACACAAACACACACTAATTAAAAAAAGAAATGACAGGTCTATGCTTCAGATAAGTTTGGAATTAATTATAGGCGAGCTATTAGTAATATCTCACACTATCATAATTATAAGGAATTCCATACACCCATGAAATGTTTAGACCATTACCCAATATTTTATGTTTTGTAGACTCGTAAAATGTTGAAAAAATTTTGTGGACTGGTAGAGCTACTTCCCTTTCACTAGCCAGAACTAAGGGGCATGTCTACCCACACATGCAATAGAGGGCAAGAAGCTGCATATTCAGCCTTCATAGTCCCTGCATAGCTTAATCACATTAAACAAAAAGATATTGGAAGTGGCTGCTCATGGATGACCGGGGCCTAGAGCACGTATAACCCCCGGGTGTCAGAGCATTCACTTAAAAGGTGAACATGCAAAATTCACTGACATGTCTTTGAAATAAAGATGAGCAACATTAGGACCCATCTTTTTCCTACACAGTTAGTCAGCTTGTAATTTATCGTCCAGTCAAGTAATTACAGATTCCTTAGCAGTGTATTTTCTATTTTACAAAGCTGTAGCACGACCTTTCAGCATGTAGGTGTTTCTTTGGGAAGAGGACACTCACACATTGCTTTTCTGTTGCAATATTGTCCTATTTGTATGCATGAAGGAGCAGTTTTTCAGCTAGATATGTCTGTCCTCCAGACACATCCTTCTCAGCCCCCCTAAGGTTTTCTAAGAATTCTTAAGCTTCATGGAACATAGTTAAGAATCCAACTGATCTACAGTTTTATTTTCAATATAAAAAAGTTCACTTTAATGGTCATATACTCTGCAACAGTGCCATTGAGCAGAACTTTTGGTGATGATGAGATATTCTTTATCTACAGTATCAAGCACACACAACATGGCTGGTACAACCAATAACCTATTTATTATAATGTTATTTGATAATCAAGTTATTAATTAATTAAAATTTAATGAGTTTAAATTGAAACAAGCACAAGAGGCTAATGGCTACCATCTTGAACAGTGCAGCTCTGCTGGATAAGATCACTAATCTAGGGCTGGCCTTCCCCAGGCTAACAGGGACAGCTCCCACGTGCTTATAAATAGGAACTTACTGTGGTACACTGTGAAACCGGCTACCAATTCTCCGCCTCCATTTATGAATTACCTTCCTTAGACCCCTTCCATCTGGGCCCTGGGTGTGCCTGGCTTTGTTCACTTGGCCCATAGCCAATGTGATGCAGATAGACATGCATCTGTACAACAGGACTTGTCCTATCTTTCTGCTTGGGGAACTCTGCAGTCAGCGAGTGAACAAGACTGAAGCCCTTTCCCTTGTCTTCTAATGTTTGGCATTCTTTTAGCCCTTTCTATTTCAGTCACAATTTTAGAATCAGTTTGTCAAATAAATTTCACACACACACACACACACACACACACACACAGAAATTTAATTGGCATTGTATTGAACAAAAAAATCAATGTAGGGGAAAAAGGACAATGTCTCAAAATTGAATATTCCAAATCATTATCACAATGTGCCTTTCTGTATTCTCGGGACCTTTTAAATGTTTCTCAATAAAGTTTTACAATCTTTTCCTTCCATTTTTTTAGTTTGCTGAGATTTCTTTCTGAATGTTGCAGTTCACATTATTCTGTAGCTTTAAATTATAATGTATTTTCTGGAAGAGACTGTAAGAATTGAATTCTTTCTCAGATGTTTAGCAGAACTCATTGATGAAGTCATATGGGCCTGGTATTTGGGGGGATTTATTAATTTTTTCTTTGTTTGTTTTGGGTACTGGGAATCAAACTCAGGTCCTTGTGCTTGCTAGGCAAGCACTCTAACCACTGAGCTAAATCCCCAGCCCCAGATTTAATTATTGATTCACTGTATTTAGTATGTTGGCTTACTCAGACTGTCTACTTCTCCTGCCAAGAATTTTGGTAGTTTGTGTATTTTAAGGAATTCATTCATTTTATAATGCATCTGTTTCATCTAAGTTATCAAATTTGTGGCATGGTATTACTGTATTCTTTTATTGCCATTTATTGTCTATACCATGGATAAATGACTCTTTTTCATTTCTAATACTATTGATTTGTATTTTTCCCTCTTTTCCTTGATTAATTTGGCCAGGATTTGATAAACTGATGGACGGCTGGATTGACTGAGGTTCTGGGGTTTGAACCCACAGCCTTCTCACTGAGCAAGCGTTCTACCACTGAGCTATACTTCCAGCCCCCTCCTCAAAAAATTTTAAGAAATATTTGCTGGATTGTGCTTGTCACAGTAGTAATTTATGTCTTACATAAACAGTTCAGATAAACTTCAGATAAATTTGCTTTTTCTTATCCCTGATGTTTATATGTAAGGATCATCATAAGGCATAGAATTATCAGGGAGGTATATTTTTCTTTAAAAAAATTTATTGAGTTATAACTCACATGCCATAAAATTCACGCTTTAAGACATAAAATTCATCACATATTCACAAAACTGTGCACATATTGCTGCAATTTAAATTTCATGGGGGTTGGAGATTCAGCTCAAGTGGTAGAGCACTTGCCTAGCAAGTAGAAAGGCCCCAAGTTCTATCCCCAACACACACACACACACACACACACATTCCAGTACATTTTTAACACCCCTAAAACAAAACTCTGTACTACCTGGTAATCAGTCCCCAATCCTTTCTTTTCTAATCCTTTAGTTACCATCTGTTTTGTGGATTTGCCTGTGCTGAGCATTTCATGTAAATGGTATCATACAATCTTGGCCTTGTTGACTGATTGGCTTCTTTCACCTTGAATGTTTTCAAGGTTCATCCATGTCGTAGCATGTATCAGTACATGTTCTTGCTCATGACTGAACAATATTCCATTGAATGGATATACCACCTTAGGTTTATCCACTCGTAAATCAATGGCCATTTGGGTTGTTTCTAGATTTTGACTTTTAGGAACAGGGCTGCCATGAGTGCTTATGTACAGGTTGTATGTGGACACATATTTTCAGTCCTCTTGGGTCTATACCTAGGGGTGGGATTGCTGGGTCACATGGTAACTATATGTTTAACTCTTTGAGGAACTATCAGACTGTTTTCCAAAACAGCTACATTATTTTACATTTCTACATTCAAAGGATGAGAGCTCCAATTTCTTCACACCCACACCAACATCCCTTAGTAACTTACTTTTTCATTACAATCATCTTCAATAGTGTTTTTGATTTGCATTTTTTCAAATAAAAATGTGCATATTTTCATATGTTTGCTTGGCCATTTGTTTATCTTCTTCGATAAAATGCCTATTCAAGTCCTTTGTCCATGTCCTACCACTTCTAAATGTCCACATGCGACAACAGAGACCAACACTGGGCTCTGGTGGGGCCCCGTCCTCACGGCATCTGACCCACCCCTTGCCGGCAGGTTGGCTACACTAGGTCCCCGTGCTGCGTGATTCGTCCTTGCAGGGACGGGTTCTGCTCTGGATATGGGTTGACCTTTCCACCTGCAGAGTCCCAGCCCACCCCATTCACTGGGGCTTTACAGAGGCCTAGTCCACGGCCGAGGACTCCCATCCGAGAGCAAGCTGGCCAGGGACACACTTCACAGCAAGAAAGGTGCAGAGGGGACTGGGGACCCAGGACCCAACAACAGAGTCAGGAGCAGTCTGCCTGAGTTAGCATGGTCTGTCGAAGGCACAGCTGATACGGTGGCTCCAAGGCCACCCTCTGTGGGACTGTCAGAAACGGAGAGAGGGCACTCTGCACGCTCCTCACCGCACAGGGCCATTGGTGGGAATGTGTGATAAGCCTGTTATTCGGTCATTTCACATTCATCCACCTATCCGAGAAAAATTTTAGCTTGGGTACAGAGTGAAACATGTAGAGGACTTTTTTTAGACATTGTAAACATAAACTATGGTAAACAACATAAGGAGCCTTTAACAGGAAAATGTTAATAAAGCGTGCAATATTCAGGCAGCAGAATACCATACAGCAATTAAAATTAAAGAACTAGAACAATGTATCGATACCAATAAATCTTAAAAATGTAATATAAGCTGGGTATGGTGGCGCATGCCTGGCATCTGAGCTCTGAAAGACTGAGGCAGGAAGATTGTGAGTTCAAGCAATTTAGCAATTTAGCAAAAACCTATCTCAAAATGAAAAAATCAAAAGAGCTAGAGAGACAGTTCAGTGGGAAGGTCCTAGTTCAGTGGGACAGTTCAGTGGGAAGGCTCAATCCCTAGTCTCAATCCCTACTCTCCCTCCTAGAAAAAAATACAGAAAAATGTTGTAGAAAAATATAACACTTGTTTGAATCTGTGCACATGAACATCGATGTTACAGATGGCTTATGGACTCATACACTGACATATAAAGAGAGGCGTAGGGTCAATAATTACCAAGTTTAGAATAGTTCTTGCTTCTGGTGGCGGAAGGAAGATATAACCTATCCAGGAGAGATATACAGAAGACTTAATATGATCTAAAGAAAACTCTAAAACAAACATGGAAAATGTTAGGATTTTTCAATGTCGAGGGAGTGATGCTCTTCCAGGTATGTATTATCCTAAATATTCTATGTCTTTATTTGTTGATAAAGTAGTATCTTCCAAGCTTCAGGTCACTTTGTACTGGTGATTTATGAAATCAGCTTTGTGGGTCCTAAGACTTTTCTTTTAAAGGAGAATAAAATAGGAAAAATCAGAATAGATGGAAAGTTAAATATTTCCTTGTATAAATTTTACTTCAGGGTTAGCTGTGAATTTAGTTCTTAACTGAAGGCCATGGGCCAAAATATTCAAAATCTACTTAGCTAATATGTGAAATCATGGTCTGAATATTATAAATAGGTTCAACAAAATTCTTCTTGTATCTTTTTTTTCTCAGTGCTGGGGATCGATTTCAGGGCTTTGCGCTTGCAAGGCAGACACTCTGGCCACTGAGCTAAATCCCCATCCCCTCTTCTTGTATCTTACCTTAAGCAATTACACTGTTAGTCCTAAACAACTACTTTGTTTAGTACTGTTTCACAGGCAGACATATCTATAGATAGAACCCATTAAAAGAAACTGTGGGTTTAGCTGGGTGTGGCACATGCCTGTGATCCCAGTACTCAGGAGACTAAGGCAGGAGGAGCCACGAGTTCGAATCTAATCTGGGCTACACAGTGAGTTCAAGACCAACGTGGACTACACAGTGAGATCCTATCTCAAAAGACAAGCAAACAAATGAGGAAAAGAAATCGTGTTTTTAAAGCCATCTTTTTCTTTAAAGCATTTTAAATGAAACATTGTTTTAAGGTCTGAAACTTGCAATGTAACTAAAATTCAGTTTGGGTTGGCAACATAGTGATGAGAGGCCTAATCTAGTTTGTTTATTTATTTATTTTCTATTTATGTTGGTTTTTTGGAGGCAGGGTCTCACTATGTAGTCCAGGCTGGCCTCGAACTCACTATGTAGTCCAGGCTGGCCTCGAACTCATGGTGATCCTTTTAATATTTCAGCCTCGGCCTCCCAAATGCTGGAATTTACAGGCATGCACCACCACGCCCAGCACTGATCTAGTTTATTTATTAATATTGCCCTCTGTGTAAAAGAATGCAGTTCTATGAAAAAGCAATATCAACTATTCATTGGGCCACAATTCAGCTACAGTATTTGCTCTTGTTTCTGGTGTGCGATATAAATATTTTATTTCAACAAAAAGATTTAAAAATACTGACCTTGTAATCCTACACCTTTAGCCTCATTTGACTTCCCAATACGGAGACACAAAGAAGAGAGGGTCTTCCAGCTCCTGAAAGGAGACCTTTTTTTTTCTTTTTTGTTTGAGATAGGGTTTCATTATACAGTTCAGGCTGGCCTTAAGCTCACTATGTAGCCCAGGCTGGCCTTGAACTCACAGCACTCCTCCTGCCTCAGCCTCCCAAGTGTTGGTATTACGGGTGTGTGCCACCACACTCGGCTTGTTGTCCCAATACATTTTGATGAAAAATATCCTCACAATGAACTCCTGTTCTCGTGGGGTAGACAGTGGGTCCTGGTTCTTGAAACCAAAGGACTCATGACTTGTACTTTATGGAGAGAGAGAGAACAACTCCCGAGACACCAAACCCAGTCACATAACAGCATTCATCCATTCATGAAGACACAGACTGCAAGTGGCCTAAACACCTCCCGAAAGTCCCACCTCCCAGTACCATTGCAATGGCAATTAAATTGCAATGGGCGTCTTGGAGGGAACATTCCCACCAGGGCAGGATTTACCAGCCTCAATCCAGGCCATTGTGGTGTGAAAGGAAGAAAGGGCAAATGGGGTGCACCATTAGAAGGGTGGACACTAGACCTTAAACAGATGATTGGGAACTCAGAGGTGGGTTCCAAAACATGTCTCCACCATGTGAGAGTAACCACAGGGGCAGGACAGCACTGTGTCATCTGCCCTCTGGGTCCCCAACTACACAGAAAGCAGACCTTGGCCACCTTGAGGATTAGTAGGCATGGGGTGAAACGGGAATTGCAACTTAGGAGAACTCTTAATATGTCATATCCACACCCCCAGGAACTGGGGATTTAGCTCAGTGGGTAGAGTGCTTGCTTAGAAAGTTCAGGGCCCTGAGTTTGATCCCCAGCACCAAAAAAACCCCCCAAAAAACAAAAAACAAAACTCTGTTCCATATCCACACCTCTGGAAAAGACCACTCTTAACCATACAAATACATATATAAAAAGGGCACGGATGCTCTTGAATACTTCCAAACACCCACCACCTTTTGCTACCTACTCACTCCTCTAAATAAGAAGGTCTGCATGGATACGTGGGGCTTTTTATAGCCATTGGAGGGCTCCCAAGACACTTGCATTCTAACACATGTGTCTTCCATGTATCAGGCAAACAGTCTACTCTGGGACAGCGCTGCTTCCTCTTAAATCTGCTAAACAATTTTTAGGAAAATAAAAACTACAAAATACATTAGTTAAATGTATTTTTTTTTAAACAAAGGATAAGAGTTAAAAGCGTGGGTTTTATAATTTGAGGAAAGCCATGCATCTCTGAATATTTTATTTTGAGTAGCATCATCAGCGATGATTCGAAGTCCTGTCTGCAACTGTCACCCCGGGAAAGGGGGACGCAGACCTGCAGGGGTTCACTCGCGCACTCGCCACGGGCAGCACAAGGCTGGACTTGCCTGGGAGACTGTATCTGAAGTCACACTTCTAGGGTTCTAACTGGAAAAACCTTTTCTTACTATTGCATGCTGGTAGCTAGTTTCATGTTATTTCACTGGTATTCCTCCAAATCAGTATTTTTTAAACTTTGGTTTCGTTTTTGGAGACAGGCTCTTGCTGTGTAGTCCAGACTGGCCTTGAACTTGCAATCTTCCTGCCTCGGCCTCCTGAGTTCTGGGATTACAAGCACGGGCCACCATGCCCAGCTATAAAACTTCTTACTATGGGCAATTTTAACCATACAAAAGTAAACAGATGGGTATAACGAACCCTTCCTTGTCACCTAGATTCAAAAATTATCTGCTTAAGGTCAAACTTGTTTTATTTATGCCCTTGCCCATTTCCTGCCTTCCAGTATTTTTTGTTTGTTTGTTTCTGGGGTGCTGGGGATTGAACTGAGGGCCTTGTGCTTGCTGGGCAAGCACCCTCCCACTTGAGCTAAATCCCCAACCCAGTATTTTTTTTGAAACAAATCCTGACATGGAATCACTTCAGGTATAAATATTTCAAGATATAACTCTAAAGACAAAGACTCTTTCCAAAAAACAATATATTTATACTTCTGTTTCTGTACCTAAACATTAATAATAATTTCACACTATCACCCATCACAGTCAGTAATTCAAACCCAATCCATTTTGTAGGCGAGTTTTCATCTGCACCCTGAGAAACACAATGTGGTTTGTTATCCGGTCCACCAAAGATGGAGCGTGAGTTAAACGAGGACAGAGGCGGCGAAGGGAAATGTGATCGTTCCTGCATTAGTGAGGATTCTTTGACTGTGGGTCAGGGCTGGAAGTGACGACAATAAAAGACCCTTTATTCAGGAACTCGCTGGCCCAGGGGGCACTGAAAGGGGAAGTAGCTCCCGTCACCCCGGGGGCCCTCTCCACTGCGGACTCCCTCAGCTAGAGGCCTATGCCGCCCTTGACTTTAAAGATCTTAATTGGCTTTATTTGTGGCTCTGGAATCGGGCAGCACTTCACTCCGTAAAATAGAACAAGTGTTCCGATGGGCCGAATGGAGGAGGCTGGTTTTACAGAGACGGACTGAAAGAAGCAAACAGACAAAAGAGCAAACAGCAGATTGGTCACCTCAAAGTTTCTTTCCTAGTAAGGCCAGGGTGGGGAGGCAGAAGGGTAGAAAAACACCTGATTGGTTAACATGGGGTTACTTCAGGTTGCTTTTTTGTGTGCAAGGATTAAGGCAGAGGGAACTTGGTTATCACACGGATTGAGACCTGCCTGATTCCGAAATGTGGCTGTTATCTCTCTACTAATTTCAAGGAAGGTCAGAGAGCAACTTGGTTTCTGTCTAGTGAACTTTAGCATGAGTGACTCCATTTTGATTTTTATTCCAGAATTCTGGGACCTGGTGCAGGAGCTTAGTCCAAAACAATGCACCCTTAGAATGCTGATTTAACATTCTTTATACTTCTTGAGTAGAGAAAAGCAATCAGCGCTAAAGCCTCTGAATTTTTCCTGTCTCTCTACATAAGAAACAAATGCACTGAGATAGGAATGGCTTAGTTAAAATTGCAAGTTTCCAGGACAAGAGTCTGTGACTGGGCCCATTTGGGTTGTAACCACTCCTGGTCCAATCAACAGTGATGACGGGAAATGGGTCTCAGACTACAAACATGGCCACCTGAGGTGGACCCCATGTTGGCCTGCATCTGGATGGGTCTGGGGGGACGGTGGGTAGGCTCCCTAGAGAGCCAATGGCCACCACTCACAGGCTGGCCGCTGCCGAGGATGGGGCTGAGGAATTGGACTGGAGTGAACCATTATGTACCCTCTCTCCCAGGGAGGAGGACACTCCTCTCCCTGGTGACATCAGAGCAGGAGACCTCAGCTGGGGTTCTGTCCTGGGCCATGTGGCACTCCACAGCAGGGTTTCAGAACACGAATCTCCAGCAATCTCAACGTGAGAACCAACGGGCAGAGGCTCAGTCTGCCTTCACTGGAGCCTTGTCACTCAGGGGCTGCCAAGAGAAAAATACTCCAAAACTATTTGTCACCAGTCCCTCGCGGGTGGCACTCCTCCACCTGACAGCAAGGCGACACAGGGGTCAGGAGGAGGGTACAGTGTGAGATGTGGCAACGAAACACAGTTAGATGATGGAAAGAGAGTGAAACTCAGTTCCACTGAGGTGCCTCAACAGCCAGGATGGAGGTACCATCCTCGACTTCATTTCCGGCGACTTCTGTTCCTTCAACTACTTTGAGGACTATCCCCATGAGAATCATTTCCAGGCCTCCTCAAGGATTCAGACATTTGTTCCTAGACACTCGATTCAACACCCCTGGGGCTCTGGCTGAGCATCTGTCTAGCAAGTCAGGAAATTTTGCTGCACACCCAAGTTAGACAACCAACCACTTGCTGTGGAGGGAAATGCTAGTTCTAGAATGTTCCACTCATTCTTTTGCCTCTGAACAAGATGAATTTTCCTAATATAATTTCCCCACATTTCTGTGGTGACGGTGATGTGCAGTCAGCAATACCACAGTTGTTAGGGAAGGCATTTAAGTCTACACCCTAAATACCTCTCCTCGTGCCAGGAGTGCCCCAAACAGCTGCCTAGTTCAAGAAAAGCTCACAAAGCTCTTGTTGGCTCCCTGTCAGACCACCATCCCCCTCCAAAGGAGGGAAGGGCTCTGTTTGTTTCTCTCAACTTAATGGACTAATATTTTTGGACCTGCATTGGTACTGTGAGCTGGCTACCATAATAAAAATTATGTTTAGAAATCGCAAATTCTAATTTTTGAAACTTCACCAGATCTGGTTTGATATAACAGAACATAGGCTTGTACCTCAAATGGTCCCTTTTAAAATTTATTTTACTTTGAAACAGAGTCTCACTAAATTGATAAATTGTCTAGGCTGGGCTTGAACTTTTGATCTTCCTGCTTTAGTCCCCTGGAGTGCTGGGATTACAGGCATGAACCACCATAACTGGCTAATTTCTATTTTTAAAAACAGCTTTATTGAGGTATAATTTTTCATACCATAAATGTCACCCATCATGAGGGCACAGTTTGATGAGTTTAAGTGAACAGACATACCTATGAACCATCACCACAGTCCAGTTTTCCATTTCATCTACCCCAAAAGTTCTTCTGGCCCTTTCACAGTCACCTTCTGCTCCCAACAACCACCAAGCCACTTTTGTCTCCACAGTTTTCCCTTTTCTAGAGACTACAGATAAACGGAATCATCTAATATAAAGTCTGTGTTAGTCGACTTTCCATCACTGTAATAAAAGACCTCAGCTAATAAACTTAGAAAGAGAAAGGGTTTATTTTGGCTCACAGCTTTGAAGGTTGCAGTCCATGATTGGTTGACTGCATCACATCCTAGTTCCAGAATGTTCTATGTGTTCTTCTGCCTCTGAAGAAGATATGGTAAGGCAGCACATCACAGCAGGAAAGAGCTCACCCCATCACATGCTGGGGAACAGAGAAAGGAAGGAGCTTAAGGACGTGGCCCTGGTGAGCTAAGGACTTCCCACAGGGTCCATTTCCTGAGAGCCTCACCCTGGGACTAGGTGTTAACAGCTGGGTCCCTGGGGACATTTGAGATCCAACTATGGCACAATCCTCTGTGTGTGTGTGTGTGTGTGTGTGTGTGTGTGAGAGAGAGAGAGAGAGGTCTCACACTTTGCAGAACGTCTCTCTGTGGCCTACTCAGTAGTTTGGTCCTTTGCATAGCAGGCAACTCTTCCATCCAGTGGACCCTTTTAATGTCTTCATTTGCTCTCAGCTCCGAAATGAAGCACAATTTCTGCACATTTGGCATGGTTAGAACTGTCTGTGCCTAGAAACTCCAAACACAGACAATTTCTTGCTATATTAGTGCTATCAGTTGGGTGGAGTCCTGCCCATCACAACTGTGGGGGCTGGTGGAGAGGAGAATGGAAGGGAGTATTCTTAGTGTAGCTGTTTGGTTCAATACTCAGCTATGTTTTCATAATTTTTTTTTTAAGCCAAGGTTTCTCTGTGTTGTCCAGGCTGGTCTCAAACTCCTGGGCTCAAGTGATTTTCCTGCCTCAGCCTCCCAAGTAGCTGAGAGTACAGGTGCAAGCCACCAAACCTGGCTTTCAGCTGTGTTTTTAAGTCTCAATATCTGTTTCTCAATGAAAAATCACAGTATCTCTTTTCCAAAAAACACAAACGCTCCTCCAGTGATCTTTGCAACATGTTAGCATCATCTATGAGTTAGCAATTAAATGATGCCTGCGAGCTTAACCACTTTTACATGTGTTTTACCCTGGGAAGATCAGTATTTAGGTAAGTGGCAGGTTGCAAGTATCTGCTGTGCTCAGGCTCTACAGCCACCTTAACTTGTGAGTTCAGCGCGTCGGACTGCGGTGGCTCTCCAACCTGGTGACAGTTTGACATTCTGTGCATGTGCTCCTTGGGTCTATTTCAGAGTGTATGTTCTCTGGTTCAAATAGCTTTGCTTGGAGATTGCTTTGGAAACACTTTCTGGGCTCCTGAGGCCTCCTCCAAACACTTCCTGACATACCAGCATTCCAGGGTATTTGCAGAAGCGCAGCTGAGTGGCCCAAAGAGGAAGGCACAGCCCAGGGGCTCAGAGAATTTGGCTCCCTGGGCCCTAGAGATCTTTATTTGTAACAGTACAGTGAAATAATATTTCTGTCAGCACAGGAAACTAGACACATGTCTATTCAGTGCTTCTTTAGCAAAGGGCACAAAGCCAAGGTAGAAGGCAATGATTGACAAGTTTTGTTCATTAAAAAGAAATTCCAGCAACAACTATGTACTGGGTGCTATAAAAGATACAAGGTCGAGTAATTCTCATCTCCAAAGAATTGAAAATCTACAAGAGAAAATATGACCTTATCATATTCTTGGGGCAACTTGTGAATTGCTGATGGACTTCGGTTTCTGCTTGTTTTTTGGGGGGTGCTAAGACAAGGTCTTGCTATGTAGAGTCCAGGCTGGCCTTGAACTCATTATGTATCCCAGGCTGACCTCAAACTCACTGTGATTCTCCTGCCTCAGTCCCCCGAGTGCTGGGAATTTCCCAGTGAACTTTGGAAACCTAGAGTTTCATACATTAGTTTGATGGAAAACGCTTTCTGTGTCAACTAGAGACACAATTCTTTGGCTTTATCACAGTATGTTTCTTCCCAATCGGAAGGAGGAAGCAATTGGACCCAAGTGTTTCCTAAGGGTGCACCTAGGCACACCTGCTTCTTCTGAGGAGACTGCTCACCCTAACACTGGTGACATAAAGTTTCTGCAGCCATTAGAAAGAGCATGTGGGCTGCACAAAAAGAACTCTAGGGCCAGGCATGATGGTGCACATCTGTAGTCCTCACTATTCAAGAGGCTGAGGCAGGAGGATTGCTGGAGCTTCCAAGTTCAACCTATTCTGGGAAACATAGCAAGACCTTGTCTCTGAAAACAAAAACCAAAAAGATTCCGACGCAGGAAGCAGAACAATCTTGATGCCAAGTCTACCTTTGCTGCCAATGACCAGGATGAACTTCTGTACCACCCTGACCTCCCCAAGCATCAACTATTTCACCTGGAAAAGAAGGACATTATCTCAGTAAGTCCTTAGGTTTTCTTTCACGGGACAATTCCAAGTCTTTTCCACTGAAGATAAAGGTCCCCAGCCAGCATCCCTTGCATGAAAGCCACTGTTAAGTAACTGCTGAAGCTTGGAGACTTGCCTTCCATTTTTCAGGTGTTAGATATTTTTTCTTTCCTTGGTTTGTAGAAAAGTAAGAAGCAAGTCACGGATATGTACTAAAGCTTTAAACATTAGGGATTTCCTTTGTTTCTGTTGTTTTTGTTTGTTTGTTTGTTTTTGAGACAGGGTCTCTCTCTGTATTGCAGGCTGGCTTAGGATATGGGAAGGAATTGGGTTTTTCCAACAAGGCCCCAAATTACCAGTTTATCGGTCAAACTCACTTGTAGGATAAAGGCAGAATTCAGTTTCCAGGTTGGCTGATTTCCCCCAAATTCACCTCTTGCTCGGACTTTCCAGGAAGTAACAGGAAGTAGTCGAACATGTTCCAAATTCTGAAATTTTCCAAGCACTTTTTCCCAACACTCAGCCTCAGTCAGCATGGAGCAGGCCTTCCAAGGTTTCCCCAGGAACATGCCACCAGATGTCTCCTACTAACTGTCACCTTTTTTCCCATGTCACATACCTCCTTCCACTTTCCGATGGTGAAGTCTGTGTTAGTTAGGATCGGAAGTATCTATAAGCATCTGACATCACAAAATAACAACGAACTACACAAGTTGAAGTGTGTAAATGTCCTATGGCTGCCGTGATAAATTACTACCACAAACTGAGCAGCCTAAAACAACAAGAATGTAGTATCTTTTCCATCTAGAAGTCAGAAATCATGGCGCCGCACCATAACATGGTGGAGGGTGTTATGAGGTAAGAAGGGTAAAGAGCTCACTGTGTACCAAAGCCAGCTCGAGAGAATTAACCCTTTCCCAGAAAACGGTTTAAAAAAAAAAAAAGAAAATAGTCTCAATCCACTCGTGCAGTGGGGCCCTTGAGGCCTACATACTTCCTCTCAGGCCCCACCCCAGCACTGTTGTATCGTGATTGATTTCCCAACATGTGAACGCCAGACAACACATTCGGTCCCTAACACCTTCCTTGTACTCCAGCAACTCTATACACAGAGAAAGGAAATGCTAGAAGAGAAATCTGGGCATAAGAAGAAAACTGCGGAGGATGACAGTATCCACCCAGAATCTGTCCCAGTTCAGCTTGAGAGTCACATTTTAGATAATAAATGAAGAAATCAGACTCAGGAAGGATGGACCTATCCTTTAGCAACAAAAGAGCACATTAGGTTAGTTTAAAAGGGGGCAGACTATGTGCTCTATTTCTTCCCTGTGAGATGTGAGTCCTTGTTGTGGATTGAATGGTGCCTGATGCCCCAAAGATACATCCATTCAGAGCCCGTGAATGGAAACTTATTTGGAAAAGGCTCCCTGTAGATATAGTTATGGATCATATGACGTGTGCATCATGGATTATTTCACCAGACCATAAATTTTCAAGAGAAGAAAAAGGGAAAAGGCCCACAGAGAAGGAAGTGTAGAAACTGAAGCAGGCTGAGGTGATGTCCATCAGTTAAAGAACACCACCAACTGTAAGCATCCAGCAGACTGGCATGGACGCACTCAGTGTCCTCCCTTAGGATGCCACCAGGAACCAGCCTTGAACCAGGTGGCCGGCCACAAGCTGGTGGGTAAGTGGCCCTGGGCAGCCAGCTCAGCCTGCAGCTGCCCCCACGGGTCTGTCCCGTCTGGGCCCAGGCTCCCCATCCAGTCTGGGTCCTGGGTCCCCGCCCCACCTGGACCCTAGCTACCTGCAGGCTCCTACTGCTGGCCCAGGAGCCCGGTGCTGTCACACTAACACTGTGCTCAGCTCTGACCCCGGGCCTGTCCCCTGGCACACACTTTTAGGGGATTGCTTTTCATAAATTTAAGCTACATTTATTATAAGGACTTTCTCTTAGTGGATTTACATTTCGGAATTTGGAATAATTTCAGTGGACAAACTCTCCAGGCACAAGAGCCCATCTTGACATGCTCTTGGAAGGCCACGGGTGGCTGATGGTGGTCCCTTGATGGTAGGTGACACTACATCGAGGTGGGTACCTGGAGAGCCACCAGGCCCCACAGGAAAGTGGACATGTGATCTCAAATGCTAAATTCAAACAAGTTGAATTAGTGAATTATTGAGAATGAAATTCACGTAGTAGACAAAAATATGGTTTTTAAAAAAGCTTTCATTTTCTTATTGCCTCTTTAATACTGAAACTGTTTGTGATGCAGTCTTCATTGATTTGGCCATTTGAGAGATATTTGAAATCTCTCCCTATAATTGATGATGATTGTCCCTAAAGAATATATGTAAACTAATAAATTAATCTTGCATATAATTTACCTGATAACTCCATTCCGGATCCTGGATTTGAGTTAATAAAGCCAGTAAGTCTATAATTTGTTTAAGGTCATTTAAAGTGATTTCTGCCTCTTACAACTGAAACAATCTTCTCTGCCCTTGGTAATTTTTTAAATGTAATGGGAAATATTTTTTAAATAATGCATATTTGTGAGAAAACAAAAAAAGAACAAAAGATACCCACAATCCAAGCACCTCAGTAGAGATGCTGTTGGTCCTTCTGGTCCATTTCCTCTCCTGCTGGGCTTCCTGTGAAGTGACTATTGCATGTGTTCTTTCTGTTGCCTGTTTTTCATGTCTGCTATCGTATTACAGGTAAGTTTTGTATTATTTTTAACTTTTATGTTAACACAACCATTTCTTATGCTGGAAAATGGTCTTCCAATTACATTATCTAGTTTTTCAAGTCAACTTATAGTGGTATCATTTATATAAAATAACACACCATATCTATTTATATTGATATTACCTCTGTCTGTCAGTCTATATTTAGACAGAGAGAGAGAGAGTTTTTTGTTTTGTTTCACACTTTTTTTTTTTGAGAAAGGGTCTTACTTTGTAGTTGAGGCTGGCCTCGAACTCCTGGGATTAAGTGATCTTCCTGCCTCAGCCTCCGTAATAGTTGGGACATCAGATGTGCACCTCCTGCCCACAAAGTTTGATGGGTTTTAACGAATGGATACAACTGTGTGCCTGCTGCCCCAATAGACACACAAATTATTTCCATTGTGACACTTTGCAGCCCATCTCCCAGTCACCTCACTGACTGTTTTATGCTACCCTCAATTCCTTTGGCCCACATGGACCTTCACGTGCATGGAACAGTAAGTGTACAGTCTCTCGTGGCCGGCTTCTTTGGCTCAGCATGTTTCTAAGATTCATCTGCGGCAGTGAGCTTTCAATGATAACAAACAGCCGGCTGTAGCATGCATTCGGCAACACTGATTTGTGGTGTTGTATCAAAAGCTGTTCCTTGGTATGAAATAGTGTGTATCGCATGGACAGACCACAGTTTGTTTTTCAATTCATTCATTATTTGATAAAAACTTAGGGTTTTCCAGTTTTTGTCTATTATGAATGACGCTATTATGGAAGGTACATAGTATCACATTCATTATGGGGAGTGGTGCATGTACACAACACATCTTCATGCTTTTTATGTCCTTTTCCTCTCCCCTCCCTCATCCCTCCCTCCATCTCTTGGTCCTGTTCCCATTTGCAAATAAACTCTCTCCCTAAGTGTGATTTATTTATTCGTTTTTTTGTTTTTTGGATTTTTTTTTTTTTGAGACAGAGTCTTGCTATGTATTCCAGGCTGGTCTTGAACGCATTACGTAGCCCATGCTGGCCTCAGACTTGCAAAGATCCTCCTGCCTCAGGCTCCTGGATATCTAGTCATTCCAGCACTCTGAGCTCAAAAGGCTCCTTTGTTCTCATCATATTGCTTGGTACCTTTGTTAAAAATCACAGGACCCTTGTTAACTGTGTCTGTATAGGTTTATTTTTGGGCACTCCAGTCTGTTCCATTGATCTCTTTCTCTGTCTCTAAGACTTGATTGTTGTTTTGTACTAGGTCATGAATTCAAGCAATATAAATCCTCCAATTTTGTTCTTTGAAAAATTATGCTGGTTAATCTACATGATTATTTGCATTATCACATCCATTTTTAGTTGCTGTTTCTTTTAACCCCCTTCCCCTCCAAAGCTACTGGGATGACAGAATGAGATTGCATTGAGAAGGAAGACATCTTGAATGGTGTGCTCCATACCCATGGAATGTTTCTGCACTTAGTAGGAATTCTTTTATTTCTTTCAACATAACCTTGATTATTTTTATTATTTTTTTGCTTGTCTTTGCTTTTTTTTTTTCTTTTTTTGAGATGGGGGTCTCTTTACGTCCAGGCTGGCCTCGAACTCACAGCAATCCTCCTGCCTCAGCCTCCCAGGCACTGGGTTTATGGGCGCGCACCACCACACCTGCCTACGCTTTCATTTTTGTTTTCTGTACTGAGGATTGAACCCGGGGCCTTTGCACTGTGTGACATCCTCAGTCCTTTTCTGTATATTTTATTTTGAGACTGGGTGTTGCTAAATTGCCTAGGCTGGGCTCAAATTGGTGATCATCCTGCCTCAGCCTCCCAGAATGCTGGAATTACAAGCATGTGCCACTGTGCTCAGCTAATAATCTTATTTTTAGTGACTGCATAATAGCTCACTATTTGAAAGTGTAATTTATCAATCAATGCCTATTTTGTTAATTAAATTGTTTCCATAAATTGGTTTCTCCATATATTCTCCAAATATTATGGAACTCCATAATATTTGAAGTGTTTTTTCTCCAAGTTTAGCATTGCTCCCCGTCTCCTCATGGCCCCCCCATGGCCTCCCCACCAAGCTCACTGGGCTCCCCACCCAGCAAAGCACAAGGTGTTCAGGCCTTGTAAGGCTTGGGCTCAGAAGCCTCCCACCTCCCCTGGTTAAAGCAGGTCACAGCCCAGTGCTTCCTTCCCTACTAGCTGGGCTCAGGCTGGGGCTTGTTCCAGCTACACAGGCTTGCTTATCATTCCTAGCAAACGTTATGATCAACTTACCTGGCTCCAGAAATAAGGAGAAGATGACTATTCCTGTTAGTATTGCCTTACATTTGTAAATTAAATAGGGAAAGCGAACATTTGGAGGGGGTGCTGGGGATGGAACTCAGAGCCTTGTGCTTGCTAGGCAAGCGCTCTACCATGTGAGCTAAATCCCCAACCCTGGGAAAGCTAACATTTTTAAAAAATATATTACGCTTTCCTATGCAAGACCATGGTATGTTTTTCCTTTTGTTCAAATCAGTCTTTTCCAAGACTTTCATCGTTTTTCTCTTTCAGATATTTTACATTTCCCATTAAGGCTATGCCTTAATTTGTTTTATTATTTCTTGACCTTTCGGAATCTCCTTCCTTTTCCTCTTCCTTTACCTCATGTCCTGATTTTCTTCCTTCCCCCACTCCTCCTCTTCCTCCTTTTCTCTCTCTTTTTGATTTATAGTATGATGGCAAAACTGAAATGAATCTTTCTTCTAAATATCAAGACACACTGGACAAACATGGTGGCGCATGCCTGTAATCTCAGCACAGGGGAGGCAGAGGCAAGAAGATTGGTGCAAATTTGAGGCCAGCCTGGGATACATAGTGAGTTCAAGGCCAACTTGGACTATATAGTGAGACCCTGTCTCAAAACAAAACAAAACAACTCTTGGTCTAATAATTACTGAGTAATCCTCTTTTCTCTATAGATTTTTAGTGCCTTTTATCATATATTAAGCACATACAATAAAAATAAAGGAAAACCTTATACATTTATATACACTATTGGGATCTGTCCTGAGTTAGTGCTTCGGTTCCACTCATTTTGTGCCACAATGCCACAGTTTAAGCTCTTACAGCCTTACTGTATTTTATGCCTAAAACGGTTTGTTCTCCTATAATCGTTGTTTTTTTTTTATTTTTTTTTGGTGAGACAGGGTCCCTCATGGCAGGCCTCCTCTCTCAGCCTCCTGAGTGCTGGGATTACAGGCGTGCAACACCATGCCCAACATCCCATACAATCAACTTTTTTTTTTTTTTTTGTGGTGCCGGGGATCAAACTCAGGGCTTTGTGCTTGCAAGGCAAGCACCCTAATCACTGAGCTAAATCCCCAGCCCCCAACTTTTTAAAAAGATACATCATTTAAAAATATTCATTTATTTTCCCAGAAGAATTTTAACATTATTTCATTAAATGTTCTCATTAAAATTACATTGAGACCTTGAAAGCAAATAGACCTAAAAAATAATTTTATACCTGAACATTTTAAGATGTTTAGATTTCCTATTCAGAACTACTGTAAATCTATCTTTTCATACATTATATTTCTTAATTCAGCACTAGAGTTTTATTTACGTAACCAAACATATATCACATTCAAATTACTCCAAATATTTTATATTTCATTGCCACTGAGAATCCGGTTGCTATCTTTATTTTATTTTCTAACTGGTTATTTCTGTAAATAGAAAGCCCTATTGATTTTCATATCTGTAGCTGTTTTAAAAGTTACAGGCACAAAATAAATGGCCAAAAAAAAAAAAAAAGCAAGTCTTCATTTCTCTATAAATTAGACCAATTTAGTTCTTTAGCAACCATTTCTGCTGGCGAGGGCCAACCACACTATTGATCTAGAACTTGGTGATAACATCTCAGAACTCACTTCCCACATCCCTGTTCTCCTCACCTTCCCTGGAAGTATTCTACCCAGGATGGAGAGAGGTGTATATTCAAAAGTGGGTGCCGGCCAGCGTCGCAGCTGGAGTAGTTTGTATTTACATTTTCATATAGGCCAGCACAACTTCAGGGGTTGCTTTACCCACCCTGAACCCCCACCCCACATACACACCCCTGGCTGAGGTAGCCCATAACTCCCTCTCCTACCCAGTCTGACTTCCCTGTCATGTTTTCTGTAGTCCTGTGGTGGACTTATTATTGTGGTCAGCTTGAGTAGGAGCCGTATGTCCAGAAAAGCAACGGACAATTAAGAGATACTTACCTCATGTCCTCTTTTGTCTCAACAGGAGTCATGCCTCAAAGGATGTCTGAGAGCCACGACCACAACACACACCTTCCCACCAGTAATGACCTGAGGTCCCACTCAAGCCATGAAATGTACATTTTGACATACTTTGATTTTTAATTACTGAAATTAAACCAAAGTTAAGTGTTATGGTTTGTGTCTAGATGTCCCCCCAAAGCCTCATGTGGTAAGAGATAGCTGGATCTAGAGTGTGGGCTGCCCTGAGGGCAGGTAGCCTAGATAGATACAGGAAGAAGCTTAACTAGCTGCTTGTTTGCATTGCTGATTTGCATACATTCCTTGCATTTTCCTCACTTTACTTTGCGGCCGGCTGCGAGTC